>JAUCMX010000003.1:23567002-23904502 GCA_033459395.1 Hemibagrus guttatus | reverse complement strand
TATTCTTTACATTTCCAGCAGAGGGCAGCAGGTAAATACAGCAAACATTTCACCACTGAACAACAATTCTGCATTTATCTCTGCTCTCACTCTGCTCTCTCGCTCTCTCTCTCTCTCTCTCTCTCTCTCTCTCTCTCTCACACACACACACACAGTGTTACCTAAACTACATGGACCTTATATAGAATGTATTTAAAATACTATCAAAACACAACATGCATGATTAGAAGTATGTGATCTGTTGACCTGAAATATCAACTGATTTAATACCGTCAGAGCATGCAGAATAAAAGAAAGGAAAGGAAATGAGAATTGCTCTATAGAACATCTCTCTCTCTCTCTCTCCCTCTCTATCTGCTGTTCAGAGTAAACATTTACTCTAAAGTACAGTTGCTCTCTTGCACTGTCACACACATGCACACACACACAAATCTAAATCCCTCCCACTCCTCCTCCACCTCTCTCTATCTCTCTTTCCATATCTCCTCCCCTTTTCCCTCACTCTGCTCCATACTTTGTCCTGGCACATGATAGAGCATGTGCACATGGACCGTGTGTTAACACGAGCACACACACATCCTGTAATTCATGTATGATTTTGTTCCATCTTGTCCTTCCATTACTTTTACAATTCACTAATGCGCTCTCTATCTCGTTTCTTTTTAACCCCCAATGCCACCCCTTGTCTTTCTTCTGCACTCTTTTATCTTGTGTATAGTCCCTCTGTCAGCATGTGAGGACTGATAGCAGTTTACTTACAGTACATTCCAAACCCAACCCAATCTTAACTGCTTTACAACACAGGATAAACAAGGGCCATACACACACACACACACACACACACACACACACACACACACACACCCATTAACCAGTCTTATAGAGAACACTTTTTAGCACTGCAATATTCCGCAGTTACTGCAGTAATATCCTAGAGATTAAATATTTGCATGATTTTGTATGTAAAATCCTACAAACCCCTGAAACCTTTTAATTAACATTTCAAATACTGCAACTGGATACAGACCCCATATGCTCACTACTGACAAACTGCCAATAACACAAACCCTCTCAGGATTTTTGACACTGAAAACCCCAAAGGGAAATGGGATACGGGTTCTGAGACATATATCAGAGCCGAGACTTCTGTTTACTTAGCTACTCGTGTTTTTTTTTTTTGTCTATTTCACTTATACAAGTGCAGTCAATCTGGTTTTAGTTCAGTTGCACATATTCAATTAAAATGAGCTTGCACAGCAAACAAGCTCATTTCCTTTTCAATATTTCAGGTGGTTATGACTACAGCAGGACGTAAGGCTGATGTTACGGGAAACATGCACACCTTTCTGAAGTGGCTGCAGTACCACTTCTTATCCATATATCTGTCTCACAATAAACACCAAAGTTCTGACAAAGTTCTGATTTTTTTAAATTTATTAAAAAAAAAAAAAAAAGAGATGTTCAATTGTGACTCAAAAAATGTTGGATTAATTCCTTAGTTTTTCAATTTATGATAACCTAGTATTTCTTGTATAAGTATGTTATACAAAATGAGTCTTCTTTTTCTTTTTACGTTAACGTTCTGTCTTGTTATTTTCTCTAGAGTTTGTTTATATTTACCATTTTAAAGATCCATTAAACAAATGGGACCAAGCAGACTTATTCTGATTCACAGCTTTGAATATGAACTGCATTACCAGACCTGCCAACTGTTATGCATTTTGGGTAAGAGCACCGCAAAATCATCAGGGTTATCAGTCCAAAATATATATAGAAAGAGCAGTGTTTTATTTCTCCCCAGTTAAATGGGAAATGAGCCAAATGATATGTGAACGTGGAATGATCTGCACAGGTGTTTAGAACTCTCTGATATTAACAGACCCTATCCTCTTCCTCCAGGGAATGCTTGCATTTAACAATGTAAATAAGGAATAGTCTGTCACTGATCAGCCATAATACTAAAACCACTGGCAACAAGACATTAACATTATATGCTTTAAGTCCTGTCTGTAAGTTGTTAGGTGTGGGGCTTCCATGACCTTGGGACCTCGGATTTGTTTGTCCATCCCATCCCACAGATTCTAGATCAGATTGAGGTCTGGGGAATTTAGAGGCTGAGTCAACACCTTGAACTCTTTGTCATGCTGCTCAAAGCATACCTGGACAATTTTTGCAGTGTGGCATCATCCTGCTGAAAAAGGCCACTGACATCAGGGAATACTGCTGCCATGAAGTGGTCTGCAAGAACGTTTAGGTAGAGGGTACGTGTCAAAGTAACATCCACATGACAGGACCCAAAGTTTCCCAACTAGACATCACACTGCCTGCACTGGCTTGCCTTCTTCTCCTCAGATAAACAACACACACGCACCCGGCCATCCACATAATGGAAAAGAAAATGTGATTTATCAGACCAGGCCACCTTCTTCCATTGCTCTATGGTCAAGTTCTGATGCTCACATGCCCATTGTAAGTGATTTCAGCAGTGGACAGGAGTCAGCATGAGCTCTCTGACTGGTCTGCAACTATGCAGCCTTATACACACAAAGCTGAGATGTGTCCTGACACCTTTCAGTAATAGCCAAGTTAACTTTTTCTGCAATTTATGCTACATTAGCTCTTCTGTGGGATCAGACCAGAATGCCTACCCTCTCACCACAGTGAGCCTTGGGCACCCATGACCCTGTCAGTTCACCCATAACCCTGTCAGTTCTTCCTTGGTCTACTTTTGGTAGGTACTAACCACTGAATACCAGAAACGCCCCATAACACCTGATGTTTATTTGGAGATGCCCTGACACAGTCGTCTAGCATCACAATTTGACCCTCGTCAAAGTTGCTCAGATTCTTACACTTGCCCATGTTTCCTGCATCCAACACATCAACTTTGAAAACTGACATTCAACCTGCTGCCTAATAAATCCCACATCTAAACAGGTGCCATTGTGATGAGAAGATAATCAAAGTTAATCACTTCATCTGTCAGTGGTGTTAATATAATGGCTGACTGGTGTATATTTATTACTTATGCTACCGAAAATGTCAGCAGAAAAATGGTCAAAGCGGCTCTTTCGTTTTTTTTTGGCTGATAGAAAAAAATCCAACCTTTCAATCCAAAACTCTAATAAAATGTAAAATCAAGTACTTTCCAGTTAATTTTTAATGGTGATGATAATAAGAAAGAGATTATATACAGTGGGGCAAAAAAGTATTTAGTCAGCCACCAATTGTGCAAGTTCTCCCACTTAAAAAGATGAGAGAGGCCTGTAATTTTCATCATAGGTACACTTCAACTATGAGAGACAGAATGAGAAAAAAAAATCCAGAAAATCCCATTGTCTGATTTTTAAAGAATTTATTTGCAAGTTATGGTGGGAAATAAGTATTTGGTCAATAACAAAAGTTCATCTAAATACTTTGTTATATACCCTTTGCTGGCAATGACAGAGGTCAAACGTTTTCTGTAAGTCGCCACAAGGTTTTTACACACTGTTGCTGGTATTTTGGCCCATTCCTCCATGCAGATTTCCTCTAGAGCAGTGATGTTTTGGGGCTGTCGCTGGGCAACACGGATTTTCAACTCCCTCCAAAGATTTTCTATGGGGTTGAGATCTGGAGACTGGCTAGGCCACTCCAGGACCTTGAAATGCTTCTTACGAAGCCACTCCTTTGTTGCCCGGGCGGTGTGTTTGGGATCATTGTCATGCTGAAAGACCCAGCCACGTTTCATCTTCAATGCCCTTGCTGATGGAAGGAGGTTTTTACTCAAAATCTCATGATACATGGCCCCATTCATTCTTTCCTTTACACGGATCAGTCGTCCTGGTCCCTTTGCAGAAAAACAGCCCCAAAGCATGATGTTTCCACCCCCATGCTTCACAGTAGGTATGGTGTTCTTTGGATGCAACTCAGCATTCTTTCTCCTCCAAACACAAGTTGAGTTTTTACCAAAAGGTTCTATTTTGGTTTCATCTGACCATATGACATTCTCCCAATCCTCTTCTGGATCATCCAAATGCTCTCTAGCAAACTTCAGACGGGCCCGGACATGTACTGGCTTAAGCAGGGGGACACGTCTGGCACTGCAGGATTTGAGTCCCTGGCGGCGTAGTGTGTTACTGATGGTAGCCTTTGTTACTTTGGTCCCAGCTCTCTGCAGGTCATTCACTAGGTCCCCCCGTGTGGTTCTGGGATTTTTGCTCACCGTTCTTGTGATCATTTTGACCCCACGGGGTGAGATCTTGCGTGGAGCCCCAGATCGAGGGAGATTATCAGTGGTCTTGTATGTCTTCCATTTTCTAATAATTGCTCCCACAGTTGATTTCTTCACACCAAGCTGCTTACCTATTGCAGATTCAGTCTTCCCAGCCTGGTGCAGGTCTACAATTTTGTTTCTGGTGTCCTTTGACAGCTCTTTGGTCTTGGCCATAGTGGAGTTTGGAGTCTGACTGTTTGAGGTTGTGGACAGGTGTCAAACAGGTGCCATTAATACAGGTAACAAGTGGAGGACAGAGGAGCCTCTTAAAGAAGAAGTTACAGGTCTGTGAGAGCCAGAAATCTTGCTTTTTTGTAGGTGACCAAATACTTATTTTCCACCATAACTTGCAAATAAATTCTTTAAAAATCAGACAATGTGATTTTCTGGATTTTTTTTCTCATTCTGTCTCTCATAGTTGAAGTGTACCTATGATGAAAATTACAGGCCTCTCTCATCTTTTTAAGTGGGAGAACTTGCACAATTGGTGGCTGACTAAATACTTTTTTGCCCCACTGTATACTGTTCAGTTTTTTTTTCTTTCCGATCATAACTCTCCTGCACTCTTCTGTTCTCCTGTAAAGAGCATCAACAGTGAAAATGTTGGCAATGGTGACATGCGTCAATCGATTTGTAAAAGGATAATATTAAAATGTGCTGTTCTGTTTTTCTAACTGTTTAATGCACATACTGTATTTATACACATACTACAGTGACACTGCAGAATCACTTAGAAACCCACCATCTAGCTATGTTTTCTGCACAGCTGATAATATTATTACACTCTCACCTACTTTCTTCATTTATTCATTGTCTATCGCTTATCCGAACTTTTCTCGGGTCACAGGGAGCCTGTGCCTATCTCAGGCGTCATTGGGCATCAAGGCAGGATAGACCCTGGACGGAGTGCCAACCCATCGCAGGGCACACACACACTCTCATTCACTCAAGCAATCACACACTACGGGCAATTTAGAGATGCCAATCAACCTACAATGCATGTCTTTGGATTGGGGGAGGAAACCGGAGTACCCGGAGGAAACCCCCGAGGTACGGGGAGAACATGCAAACTCCACACACACATGGTAGAGGCAGGAATCAAACCCCCAACCCTGGAGGTGTGAGGCAAACGTGCTAGCCACCAAGCCAGCATGCCCCCCACTTTCTTTAAACCTTAAATAGTTGCAATGCATGTGTGCGGATCTCTTTTAGGCTAATGGTTCAGGACAATAATAGCAATATTTTAAAATGGAAAATCACAAGCATGGAAAAAGATTTATATTTCACAAGCCTGCTGTACAGTGTTGATTGTGGCAGGAAAATGCTTTTTTTTTTTTTTTTTAAATTAGCTGCATAATTGTGAATTATTATTCATATGCCATCTACGTAATCATGCTTTTTTTTTGCATACCCCAAGTCAAGGTTAAAGTCTCCCAACTAGCACCAGCAAAAATTGTGCCCAAAAACCAAACTCACTGTGCAAGCAGCCGGCAGCTCCCAGCATGCTCTGCTGCACCTGCATATCCAAGCCAAGCAACGTAGGTGGTGAAGCAGCAGAAGCTGAGGATGAGGATGAGGAGGAGCAGGGAGAAGGGGATGTGGAGGGGCACTGTGAGCTCTGGGATGGGATCTGAGCTCCGTGCATGGCCATGCCGTTCTCCGTCAGGAACTCGCCCAGATCCATGTAGTGCAGCTGGAACAAACCGGGATCAGACGCCACTGTCCGTTCCCACAGGCTCTGAAAGGTGCCTGTCCCTGCCCCTGCCCCTGTCCCTAAACCGCTGCCATCTGCACCCTGCCCGTTGCTGCTCCTGTCCCGTATGGAGCAACGTCCCAGAGAATCCTCATCCATGTCCAACCGGTCCTTTTCTAAGATGCAGAGAGGGAAGAAATGCAATGAAATACAGTCTGCATATTGGTTACTGCATAATGCTTTACAGTATGCTGCAAAGTAGAATTTCTGCTATTTCAACTATTTTTATTTAAATTTCTTTTGTTTACAGCTTTTAGCTGTCCAGAATTCCATAGATTTAGATCCCTAATGAGAAAGCCACTATTTGAATAAGAGTACTGGGGAAAAGCACAAGAAATTCTCTATGATTTGAGCAGCAGTTCTTAGGTACGCAGATTATTCACTGAAACAAGAGTGATGAGCGTTCCCTAGCTCTGATTTACACTACTGTTTGTCCACCAAAGCATGCTGGTCCTGATCAAATCCGAGATGCTCTCTTTAGTCTCATTTCAGAGATGAACAAACTCAGAATTCGTCTCCTGGAGCAAAGGATGCACCAAATCATCAAAGAATTATGATAAGGCAATATACATGATGAGCTGAATTATTTATAACGGCATTCCTGGTGGGAGTCTTCATAAAAGATTTTATTTCCTTATTCCAGTGTCAGCTTTTAAAGAGTTGAGTTCAAAAGGAATATCAATGTACATATTTTAAAGCGTATAGACAGAGCATGTTCACTTTACTGAGCAATATTGCTTAGTGCTTTCACATGACATGGCATTTTCCTCTAACAGAATTTAACCCTGAGTTCTCTGTATGCATGTTCACCTCGGTAGCTTATCTCTGTTTGCAAGGGCTTGAGATATTATGGCATACTTGACTAATATACATCACGCCCATTCTGTAGGTCACTCTCTTGCATATGCTCGAGCTAATCTGCACATGTAACTCTCATTCAGTCCAGAACCACAGGTTATGCTGCCACAAATACGAACACTCTCTCTAAAAGGTCTCAAAAAAAGAAAAAGCTAGGAAAGCTGGATGCTAACCTTGAATCTTCTGAACTGGCCACAGCTGCAGGCACAGACAGAACATAAGGAAGCTGTAAAACTTGAGCTTCAATCATACCACATTAGTCTCATCATGCCTGAAAACTGCAAATCCACTTCTCATGGCAGATGCTGATGCTATTATAACCCGTATTATTGGAGTTGTCATTAGTAGTCTCACTGCACTACTGATGCTCAGCAGTAATGATATAATAGTCCATTTGACAATTAAAACACCGATTCAATATAGGATGTCATTAGCAACCGACTCCACATCATTGCCACAAAGCGTTCTGAGTGGGAATAATATACACTTGCATTTCATGAGGCTGAAAAAACAGGAATAAAAACTGAACTAGAAATAATTTCATTATCACTCCAGCCACTGCAGAAAGGTGTGAAGGTTTACAGTAACATCAACCTATACGCTCTACTGTAGTGATAATGACACTATGATACATAGACACTACTAATGATAATAATGAGTTACAATACAGTTATAAATATCACAATTATAATAACTAGTGAATTATAGCTGTATATCTGTAAAACGCAGCACTTTCCTTTATCACGTATTGTCTTTATGATAACATGCATTTTACATATAACAATAAGCATCTCATTATTTGTTTTCTTTTCTGCACCTTGTGACCTAAACGATGACGTCTTGAGTTGTTGCAGTGGTCCTGTATTTAAATCATCATTGCCTTCTGGCTACTTTAAATATTTCATGAAGCTTGATGGAAAAAATCAATGTACTGATCCTTTTTATAGCTGAATGGCAATAAATCCCATATGTTTGACCGAGTGTAGCTAAATGCTTGTGGGCTGGCATTTGAGCTGCAAATAAACCTTTGGAATTAATGGAGCAGGTGGCTTTTCACTTGGTTTATAATCAGTCTAAGATCAAAATGCCTGATCCTTGACCAGGTTAATCATACACCAATTTTGCATAGTCACTGTACAGAAGGGGGAAAAAAACCTTCAGTTTTCACATTAGAGCAATACGACTGATCTCTTCTCATAAAGCTGATCTTGTGGACAACAGCTGTCAACATCTCCTTCTGCAAGGACATCTGAATGTGGGGCACTTTTTGATTGAGTGCACCAAAGCTGAAAAAATCTTCACTGATTGCAGCAGATTCTGCCTCTGGTTAAACCATTTGCTATAGTCTATACTGCTGTGTATTCGAGTAAAATTCAATTCCTACTAATGTATTACCCTTTTATAGAATACAGATTATAAACACATCCATGTTTCTTTGTTGTTTTTGGCGCATTTTCTTAAACGAACAACATTTAGATATTTAAAGCTCATCCAAACCCTGCTGAAATGTTCAGCATCATTTTAAGCTGTTCATATACACCACATTTAATATATATTATGCTTTATGTACACCACCCAATGTACATCACAACTAATGTGAAATTGGCTAATGCTTCTTATTATTTTCAGCTTAAGTCTTACTCTAACTGCGTTTCTAACTGACTAAGGAATCAAAAGCCAAAAACAAAATCATAACATATTTTTAAAACATCAACAAGACATGCCTATGACATCTACTATATCTAATAAACATTAAACATTTATGGAGCAAAGCACAAAAACAATGATGTATTGTTACCATAGTACACCATTACACTTAGTGCATTCCTACTGCCTGAGATACTTTTTTGTTTTTTAGGGATGTTTGACAATTTAGCTGACAGTAAGTGAAGCAACACTTGGCAAGAAGGAGTGGGCAGAGTTAAACTTTATGCAAATTAGAACTGAACTCCAGTCTTCTAAACACGAACCAGCGCAGCTTCTGCAGCAGATCCTTTCTTACAGCCGATCACGCTCGTTTACGTGAATTATTAAGCTGCAGGCAGTTAATCAAGAAAGGACATTTTTCTCAGACCTTCATAGATTGACCCTCTTTGGTCTAATTGATGAAATAACTACATTTCTTGTTCCAATGATCAAACCGAATGCTTACTGTCTGCGTCAAATTCAAAAGTCAGAAGTGACAATGTGACATGGTAGTATTGCAAAACCAAAAATAACCACTTTAAATCCATGCTTATCCATCACGTTAAGTGTTAAATATTTATATATCTAAAGCTTCACAATTTTTTGTTAAATATCCCTGCCACAGACTGTGCTGTCAACTGCTGCTATTCACTGTGTTGGCTACAGGCTTAGCGTTTTTGATAAATACATACAGCTGTAGTGTTTCCACTGCAAATAGCTATGAAGTTTTTGCAGCTATATCACACTAGCCATGAGCTACTAGGAAAACGATGGCAATTAGCAATAAGTCAAGATAGAAACAGCAACTGCCAAACCAACATAGGGCGACTGTGTGAGCAGGGTTAGACTGTACAGTACAGACAGCAGCCAGACATGTGTGACGTACCCTTCATTTCACAGCAGTCTTTAAAGCGCTGATCACCTTTGAGTGGGGTCTGTGGTGGCGATTTGAGGTCAGGGCCGGTGTTGACTGGTCCAGTGTTCAGCGAGTCTCCTCCTGCATGGTCTAAGCTCCTGAAATGTGTTTTGGGTCCAGAAGGGGGCAACAGGCGCTGAGAAGGAGGCCCTGCCATCATCCAGCTCACTATGGAGAGCCGGACCGGTACACTATACTACTCAACACAGATGCACACAAACAAACAAATCACAGTGTGCTTTGCAATGGAAACAGCAACTACAGGAGTGAGCGCCAATCTGATGACAGATCATGAACTGTCTAACTAAGAGGGCAATGCAAACTAGACCAGTGACTGTAATCAATTATTGCACCACTATCATTAAGACAGGCATTTCAGAACACTTTAATTAGAAGTGGATATTTACCTTCAGTCTTCTTGAGAGCACAGAGCTCAGAAAAAAGAAAAGAGTGTCATGTTAATGCATTTGGTGGCAGTCCAATGGATAAAACGCCTTCACTTACTCAGGTGTAAGGTGGCAAAATGTTTCGGCTCAAACTTTAAAAAGCTCAATTTTGCGGCGTATGTCCATACAGACCCAAGAGCCTAAACTGTCAGATACCAGGAGAAACAGGTCTTGCAGAAAGAAAAAAAAAAAAAAGTTGGTTATAGGAATAGAAGGAATGAAATGTTTACCATATTCCAAATAATAGCATATTAATAACACACGTTAACTAAGCAAAGGAAGCAACGTCGTCTAAAAAAAAAAACAACGAGTGAAAACAAAAACCGAAGGAAAAAAATGCAGGACACGGGTGCAGCTGCGCAGTGCCGGTTGGTTGGACGTTATCGCTTTTTTTCTGCAGCCGTTCCTCCTCCTCCTCCTCCTCCTCCTCCTCCTCCTCTCTGAGCGAGCACGTGAGCTCCGCGCTCAGCCCGAACGAACCAGGGGCAGTCACGTGACGTCACATCTCGGCAGACGCTTGACTGAATGGCGTGAGGAAGACATGCGGCATGGCAGGCTGTGTTACAGTGTTCACAGGGAGGGAGAGACAGCTGAAGGTACATCTACACAGGCGTGCTGGTTTGTGCGAAACAGTGTGCCGTGTCAGTGGTAGCTCATTCACGTGAATAATATATCCTGTCATAATAATCCTATTCCCTGCACACACACACACACACACACACACACACACCAGGACTGGAAGAGACTTCTAGAAAAAATACGTATGCTGTTCTTGGATCTCGTGTGCAAAGGAAATTCCATGTATCATCATTTATTTTCAGGACTTGGTGTGAAATATCTGGTGCATAGTAATGACACGCCTCCTCATGACAGAATGATGGATTTATAATTAATCTCAAATCTTAGCAGGTGTCAGGTGATGATTATCTGGTGTGGTTATGGGGTCATTTGGACAGACCTATAGTGTTCATACTTGAGCAGAATTCACTATATAAACATGCATATCGATTTACTTGACACATAACCAGATCGAAGAGATTTTTTTTTTTTTAAAATAGCATTTTTGCTCGTAATCCGCGGACATGTTTGGCGTCTCTCTCTCTCCACGGAGGAACACAGAGGAGAAGCACAAGCGGTTTCCATCGCACGTGTACACAGCACGCGGAGAAGCCTGTGGCCGTGTCATCGTCCTCTTTCCTATTGGCTAAGAGGAACAAGGTTTACGCCCCTTGCATCCGGTCATTGGCCGCCGCGGTGCAATCAATCCCGCCCCCGTAATCTCGCCAGCCACAGCCGCGTGAGACTACACAGTTTAGACCTCATGTTGGTATGTGTGTAGAATGTGCATAGGGGCTGTGTGTGTGTGTGTGTGTGTGTGTGTCAGCTAGACGCATTAAAGAAAAAGATATTTCACAAGATTGAACGAAATTTATATTTAATATATATTGCATGATATTCTCACCCACTTTCATTGTACTATTCAGCTGTACACATGACATTTAAATGTAAAGTAAATTTAATCCTCCATGCAGACACTAACAACTAATTACTTACCTGCTATTTACATTTAAAAAAAGAAAAAAATACTGCATACATGACTAGCCTTGCAAACTGCATTTACTCTATTGTAAGCACAGAAAGAAATGCAATCATGTTTTCTTGGTATTGAACATTAAAAAAAATCTGAAACCCTTATTCTGCCACCCTGTGGTTAAAGTAGAAATGTGCAGCTTCAAACAGCACATGATGATCGGTGCACTTCTGATGTGGTAGTAAAGTGATAGTAAAGGTAGGTAGTAAAGTGAGCTAAACATTACAGGTCTGCTTTAAATCAATGGTATTGGTTGAATAAGGAAAGTAAAGAGACCCCAAGCAAGTTCTTCTGAACAACTGTAACTCCAGGGGCATTCTTCATTTTGTGACGTTAGCATTATCTGGGTCAAGAATGAAGTGGAGTGAGTGGAATGAAGTGGAGAAAGAACCTTATGTTGTGAACCTTAAGCTCATGTCTGCAAGGCATGAAGTAGGGCATTGAACTTATTCATCAGTTCACAGCATGTGTACATAATAATACATGATGTACCGATGTGGACAGACATGTAAAAGTGAGCAAGTTATTATTTCGAAAGATAATCTGTACTAACATTTACTTTCTTGTAGATCTGGTAAGGTATTTATACTGTCTCATCTAATAATTCTTTAATGGACCTTTAATGAACATGGGTAATTAATGTAGAGATGTATATGGCAAAAAATGACTAGTATTTTCACAAAAGAAATACGAGGTAAGGCGGTAACAACATAATGAACAAAGACAGAAGCTTTTAAAATTTTATTAAATGCTTGGGTATCATCAACAACCAGCTTATTATAGGTAAATAAAGTAATAGAAACATACTTGTTCATTTACTTATTCTCAAAAAAACAAAAACATGAGCTATGGGTAGTATGGCCTCACTATATAAGAAATTAAGAGAAAAGTATAAGGGATGTTTTCATAATTGGCAAGTGGGCAGACTATGTCCGACACATAATACATTAAGTAAGATATGAAAGTGATAACTTCCACTATCATTCCAAACTACCTGCAGTGTACCTATGATAAAAACATATTTCACCTTTGTTTAAAAAAATCAATAATAATAATCAACAATAATAAAATATTGACACAATTTACATTACAGTACACTTGTTCCTTCCTAATTCTACCTTAGACTCTATATATAAAAGCTTCACCATGCCAATAGGTGAAATTTCAAATGAAACAGGCTGTTTTTTTTTTTTGTTGTTGTGAAATTTAGATATTGAATTCTATTGTTATTAAGGTATCTTCAAACCTGTTCCTTGAGAGCAACTCCTGCACAACTTACTTCCCTCCAAAACTGAATCATTTGGATGCTCTGGTATAGTCTAATGTTGTGTTATAGTTGTTTAAAAAAATAAACCATGCACGCAAGTAGCTCTCAATGAACAGGGTTGTGTATGTTTTTTGTTTTTAATGGTTATTTATTACTTCTGGAAGCCTTTTCCATTTTAAGTGCTCATTCTTCATTCTTCATGCTAGTTTTCACTCCAAAGTTGTAAACCTCCCATCTGATCTTCTCACTTACTCACTAGCATGAAGATGAAGGTACAAAGGAGTGCTTATTCTGGGATTGTTTTTTCAATTTTGTTTTGTACATTTTTCAATCGTATTTCGTATGGAACCATCCGATAATCAACATTCATTCAACACATTAAGACCAGTGCTCAACATGCACAGATTTGAACAAAACACTGACCTTCCTAATACCTTCTTTCTTTTCTTCTTATGCTACTAATGCATTATTACAAAGATCAAATCCCCACACTTGTTCTAAGTGAACTACACATTATACATACCAGCGACAGAATAATTCTACAGAGCAACTGCTGACTTACAGTGAGTATTACCATTAAGGGAAATACTGTATTAGTAAAATGACTATAAATTCACCTAATGTCAGTGAAGGAGCCAAGATGTTGTTCAACACACAAAATTGTATAAGACCCTTTTACAGACTTGAGCTGGGGGTTTGTTATGTTGGTATCTTTATAAAAGACATCTGCAAAGCATTTGTAATTTTGCTTGTAGCAGTTCAGTTTGGAAGTTCGGTTTATGTGAGGAACCCATAATGGTTAAATAGAAAAGAACAAACTAAGAGCAATCAACCCGACCTTTTGACGGTCAGATACCAAGCCTTAGTCTCTATTTTTGTCATGCAAAACACAATGTCCTTCTTGCTACTACATATTGAAGTCATTAAGATTAATGAAGCACACTCAGTGACTGTACTGTATTTGCAGGGCTGAAATATTCCCTTTACTGTCTCCTCTTTTAAAGATTTTTCCTGTTGTTAATTTCAAACAAAGAGCACTCCCTCGTGTCAGTTCTGTCAGTTTTCCCCGGCAAGTTCTTTTGTGTCTTGTGAGGAGCGCTGCGTTCCAGAAACGAGAAGGACAGCGCTTACAGGAAAATGCTCTATTAGATAAGTGAGAGCTTCTATGAATAAGGGCTGAAAGTAATTTGCGAGATTGTTTTCCACAAACAGCACATCTTAATCGACCCGAAGGATAACTTACTCTTGGGCAATGTCTAGCTGCTATGTGGACCATAAGTGCTGCTCGTCGTGAAAATGTTGTGAGAAAACAGAAGGGACAAGGGAATCGTTTATGAGGAACTTGAAAAGAGAGCAGTCTATATAGTTCCAGTCCTCCCGAAGGGCTCAGTTCATACACAACTCTGCTTCCACCGCTACCTCTTCTAATCCTCAAAAGCATAGCCATTTTTTTCCTAAATTTACGTTGTCTTCTACGAAAAGTTTTTCTCATTCTTCTGTGAAGCTTTCTTGTCTCAATTTTCTTCCTTTCCCCAGCTGAGAGATCCATCTGAACCCCGTCCATTTTTGTGGTCTGACCCCATTCGTAGCCTATCTTCTCTCTCCCGTTCCATCTTTTTTTTTTTTTCTTGCGTCGCCTTAGTTCTTCCTCGGTGTGAAAGCTGTGGTGGTGGTGTGGCTGAATATTAGCTGGATGCTGCTGGGCGAGAGAATGGTGTTGATGTTGCTCAGCTGGGGGGAGAACAAGAGGGTGGATGGGTAAGTTTGGGTTGAGTACATGTCTTTGGCCAGCTTGATACATGGGCTCACCTTTTACTCCTGAGTGCTGATGGGATTGTAGAGAGGAACTTGAAGGCAGAGGCTGGGAGTATGGTGTGGCATTAGAGGAGGAAGGGAGAGATGTACTGGCATCATAGAAAAGAGGTGAGTACCCAGCTTGTGGTTGTGGTGGAGCATGCTGGTGACTGTGAAGAACCCCACTGTGAGAATCCTCTTCTCCCTGGGTTGCACCACTGGGTGCGAGCTGCAGCAAAGCATTTGTGGCAGCTTCACTCTCAGATACTGAGCCACCAACACTGCTGTCTTCTCCAGCGACACTAGTGCTCCCTTGTGGCGTTCCTTGACCAGTACGGGTGAGGCCATGCTGAGACAGCCTGTGTCTTGTAAGGCTGTTGGAATATGCAAAGGCCTTCCCACACATTTCACAAGAAAACAGCTTGTCACCTCCGCCTTCATGCACTGTTTGATGATGTGCAGTAAGATGGAAGTGATGACGGAATGACTTCCAACATATAGCGCATGTGTAAAGTCTGGGAGGAGGATGGGGATTCGACCCTTGGGGTTTAACATCTTGTGGGTATGGATAGAATGAAGAGTTACCTTGACCACCTGGGATCATGCTTGCACCAGGAGCTGGGTAACTGCTAAGATTTTCTCCTCCAGGTGTTGTAGGTACTTCTTCCATTTCTCCTTTCTGGTGTAGCTTTCCATGTCTCTTAAGGCTTTGGGCATATCCAAAATCCTTTCCACAAAGAAGACATTTATAGTTTTTCTCTCCAGAATGCACCGTGTGATGCTTACTAAGGTGAAAAGCCTCTCTAAAGTATTTGCCACACACTGTACAGTGATGAGGCTTTTCCCCGGTGTGAATTCGGTCATGCCTCCTTAGTGTTTCTCTTCTTGCAAAACCTCGACCACAGATGCTGCACAAATAGGGTCTAACATCCCCCAAACCCCCTGCTGACCTCTGAGAGGACTGGCGTCTTTTGGAAGGCTCTGCACCTGCTGCCCCGGGTTCCTTCTTTTTACGGGGCTTCCGAGGGCGTTTGGGTTTTCCGCCTGGTGTCTGTTGGATTGACTGTTGGTGAAGTGCCAGGGCATCCTGGTTTTCACCACCTCTAAATGACTTCTCCATTCCAGATGTTGAAGACGGACCACCGGGTGAACCAAGAGGGCCTAGTCCAAGACCTCCAAGTAGCCCCCCAATTATATCTCTTCTGTCGTCTCCCCGACCACTATTGTTAAGCTCACCAGTCATGCAATTTGCTGCTGCAGCAGTGATAGCAGAAATAGCATTATTGACAGAGCTCGTAACATCGTCTTCAGAATCGTCCAGCAGAGCGGAGAGGGGTAAGTGTGGGTGTTGGTGAAGCTGCTGGTTTTGGCTTTGTGGGTGTGGGTGCAGAGTTGGAGCTAAAGGTGCTTTTCTGAGTGCTGGCCCTGCTATGCCTCCACCACATGAGGATGTTCCAGCGTAAAGGTTGCCTTGAGAGCGCTGGTCTTTGAAGTTATTGTAACCATCACTCCGGTAAGACCCTGCATGACAAATCAAACAGTATGAATGCTGCATATACAAATATCTCCTTAGCACATCATACAGCACAAGTTTAATTGGCGCACACACATACTATCCTGTAAGATAAATATGTGACTCACCCACTGCACTAGTTACCATTCCATCACTGGAAGCCCCTGTCTTACTGTTCTTGACACCAACTATAGAGTTGCTACTATCACTCTTCGGTCTTGGTCCTCTGCCTGATTTGCCACAAGTGCCTGAGGCTGCATGGTTCAACAAAGAGGTACTCTCACGGAAACAGCGGCCACAAGCTGGACAACGAAAAGGCTTCTCTTCGTGTATCTTTTCGTGACGGGTGAGGGACTCACGCCGATTAAACGCACGGCTACACGTACTGCAGGCAAATGGGCGTGCACCAGAGTGGATGACACCATGCTGAAGCAGGTGTCCCTTTTTTTTAAATCCTTTTCCACAATCTGAGCAATGGAAAGTCTTGTCAGGACTTTGGCATAAGGATGATGCTGAACTTTCCTGGGTCGAGTGAGGAATACTTGGATCAGCAGGATGCAAAACAGGATTTACAACGTTACTTCTTGTGCCTGCTGTGCCTGCAGTGGTCAACTCATGACTGCGTAAGTGCCTGCGCAGACTAGATAGGTGAGTGAAAGTTTTTCCACACTCTCCACAATGATAAAGTGGTTCGGGTTCGTGTTGAGATGAACGAGGGTGCATGGAGCTATGATTGTCAGGTTTAGAACTGTTTGTCACCAGAACTGATGCGGATGTAGAAGTGGGAGCAGAGGAAGAGGATGATGAGACAATTGAAGAGGAAGATGGGGGAGTTAGGTGAGAAGGAGGATCTCTACCAAGTCCTGACATACCAACACGGCCACCTTCACCAAGGCCAGGTGTAGCATCTTGGCTAAGGCCCCCTGAAGTGCTACTACTGCTGGAGTTATGATTTGCAGAGCCATGACTATTGCTGCTGCTAGTGTTACTGCTGCCATCAGTCTTCCGCTGAGGCAAGTACCCAGCCATTGCTTTCTTTCTCCTGCCTCCTCCACTTCCACTGTCTACTTTCCCATCATCCTTGGAGAGGGACAAATGTAAGGGCAGAGGAAGTGGTAAACCAGGCTCCTGTTGCATCAGAGATGCTAGCTGGTTTGAGGAGAGGACAGGGATCCCTTGAAAGTCAAAACTGCTTAATGAGGAAGGTTGAGATGAGGAATGAAGAGGGTGATGTGGATGGGGGTGTGACAGAGTGTGAGTGGGCAGCTGTTGTTGTTGTGGTGGTGGCTGCTGTGGCTGGGGCAAGGTGCTCGAGTGGCTATGTGTGTGTGAGGAGTGCAACGCAGGAGGCGGAGCAAGACCTGAACTCGACTCAAGACCTAGATGGTTGTGGCTTCCTTGCTGTACCAAAAATTGTTCTAGGCTGGAATTGGCTGGTACTCCGGAGAGAAAATACTGATTAGCAGCTAGCATGCAACTAAACTGTTGATGCAAGCTCCGTGCATCAGACTGAGCTCCTGTCAATTGGTGACCAAGGGAAGTTACTGCACTAGTGCTGGAGGGGTTGTTGGAGCTAGAACTTGAAGGAGATGGGGAAGAGGAGGATGGTCCAGGGGATGCTTGGGGAACAGAGAGACCAGGATGTAATGGGGGAGGTGGAGGTGGAACAGATGATACTAGTCCTCCAATTCCTCCTGCACTTCCTCCACTTCCACTACTGCCTGCAAAATGGTCAAATCGCCCAACTCCTGGATGTAGCTGTTCTTGTGTAAGGGCTGCCTCAGCTGGGTGAAATGAACGTAAAAACTGAGGATACCCACTCACGTGACTTCCTCCACTGCCACTGCTCCCAGACATTTTGCTTGATTTCCTTGAACCTTGTGAAGATGAAGACAGTGACTGTTGCTGTAGAGGAGGAGGGGGTGCACTCATTTTTGCAAAAATTGATGCAGAATCAGAAAAGGCACTGCTTCTAGATCCTTGCAATGGGCCTAGGCCAAGTCCAGACAAAATGGCCCCAGAGGTTTCTACTTGCTGCTGCTGTTGCTGTTGCAACTGGTGCTGGTGAAGCTGCACTTGCTGCTGGTGTTGTAGTTGTCGCTCTAATCCAAGACTTTTGAACTGATGGGCTTGGTGTCCACTCAGCATCTCTATGATGTCCACATTGTATTTTCCAAACTGGAACATTTCCCAGTTACTGAAACATGGGTGTGCTATGGCAACACCTTCTGCTCTAGGAGCAGTAACAACAATCACACTAAAATTGCCAGATGAGGTGTTACAATGACAATCACTGTTGTTTCTCTAACCTGTTTCAACTCACCCTTGTGTATGGCCTGCTTTGAACTGATCTGCAGTTAGCTGACAATCACCAACTGTTCCCACTTTATAGCCAGTTGTGCCAAGCAGATGCTGCAGCGTAGAATGGATTTTCGGTACGGATAGTGATATTCCAAAGGTCTGCAACACACAATTCAAAGGCTGGATTTGATTTTTGAGTCTTTAACAGTTCTGTGGTTTAGTGCTTGATGGTTACTCGAGTCATTGTCTGTGGTTAAGAAGTTGTCTTTCTTTTCAGTTCTTTTCTTTCATCAGTATCCTTGTCAGTAATGTTTTTCCTTGAATTGCATTGAACCGGTCAGTCCGTCATTAATGTTAATGGATTTGATTTCGTCTTTTATGTAATGTAAAGTGAGAAGATGTGCATATCACATATGGTGACACTTTATTTTCACATTTTGAAAGTGCTTATTGATGCGTTTGTTATGAAACAAAACCAAGATGACTAGATAAGACTGTTCTTGGTTACATACTTGAGTTCATGACCGTCCTAGATAGGGATAGATTTCTCCAAGTGCCATGTGTTAGTTCATTACAGTCAAAGACTGCTAATGTTTAATCCATTCAAGCCCAAATGATATACAATTCCTTTTCCATGTTTCATCAAATATGCTTGGCATCTTTTCCATTGTTGAAGAAATTATTCTCAGATGCACGGGACGTTTCTCCACACCAACTCCTCTTCTCACTGTGAGACAGAAAAAGAGTGAATAGAAATGTAAATGTGTGAAGTCAACTGATTTCACAGAACCCTTGTTTCCCACTGCTCTGTGCAGTTAAAAAAAAAAAAAGGTTCCCCCGCTCCTACAAGCCTCATTGAACTAATGAAAGGGTTGATAAATAATTGATACACTGGATTTGGTATGATCGAGAAGAAAAAATCGGGAAAAAATCAATACCAGGCTTGCAAGTGGAGTTTGAGAACATTATCGATTTAAAACACTGAAACACTGCATGTGACAACAAACCCAGAAACAGTGGCAGTGCAAAACCTGTGCATCAGTGAACTGTATACTGACTGGGATTTTGTGAATGAATATGAAGAGATTTTTTTTTTTCCATAAGTAAAACAATAATAAAAAATGGCATATTCTTTATTAAATATAATAATGTAATGAAAATGTTAGCAATATAATTTAACACAAAACTGACTTTGGAATGACAAGTAGTTATAAGCTAATTACATATGCCATGTTATATGTAATAGACGTTGCCCATTTTGTAATTACACATTAAAAATATAATAAAAATTAAACACTCAGTAAAGAGATGCTTTGAATACTGTTTGGTTTTCCCTTGCCTCGCCTAGGGTAAATATATCTTCCTGTGTAAAAAAAATAATAAATAAAAATAAAAAATTGCAAATATGTCTGGCTTTTTATATTTAATGATGTAAAAAAAAAAAATGGGGCTGATTTATTTAACACGTCAAGCACATCGCTTAACACCTATAACCGATGTTTATCATTTGCTTAACGCTTTTGCGGAGGGCCAAGTGAAAAAGTGCACTTGCATATCAGCTCAAATTTCGCAATACAATAAAGAAAAGCATTTGCAAAAGTTGCACCTATTCCTGTACGTTAATGTTTCCTTACACATTGCGTGTGCTGCTCGCATTGTGCAGAAAAAAAATGATGCTGAGGAGCCGCGCAAGACGATAGCGGGGAGAGGTGTGAATTTCAAGTAATTATTACATCTGCCGATACCGCTGTATGTCACACAAAAGGAAAATGTCCGTTTGGACTCGCAACGGGGAGCAAAAGGAAACCGACAAACCGAATGCACGCATGCATGACAGTACCGTTACTTCAACATGTTACAGCACGAGAAATTACGGATGCGCAACACCAGGAAAACTGTCGGCGTAGTCAACATGTCGTTAGCATGCAAAACAGCTGGCTAATAGCAGACATTCCGCTAGCGAAGGGACATAGCTTGCTATGTCATCAGTATATATGATGCGCAACCAAACATCTGCAAGCATGGGTTATACAGGAGCAACACGTCGGTAAAACTCCGATAGCAAAAACGCGTCGTAACGAAATCAAAGTCGAGACAATAAAACAGGCCTTTTTTACCTATGCATCCATCTTTTAGATTGGGAAAGAGATGAACAGGGCCTGCTACACTCTCCCACCCTGCCCCTCTTGCTCATATGCCCCCTTGTTCTGCGTGCCGTTTTCCAATCGTTAGCCAGATAGCTAGACCTTATGTTCACCGCAACCTTGCTTCGTTCACACAGACTCTTTTGTCCCTTATTTTAAGTGCTAAGCATTATCAGCGTAAATTTTTTTCCATATTAAACTACACCAAGCCCGGTTTGAACCGATGCATGTTTTCATTTTTTGTCGGCTAAAATATTTAGGACCGTCTATGCTTTTTTTTTTTTTTTTTTTTTTTTTTTTTTTTTTTTTAAAGAAAGTAACGAATGACGTGTGAGCGCCGTCAGGCGTTTCCGGATTTTAGAATACTTCCGGTTTTTGCAAGTGCGCAATTTGTTTATAGTTAGTCGGGTGTTTGCGTTTCATTCTGTCGCTGATATCTAAAAGACTAATCGTGCAATAATAACAATGTAATAACGCTTTGTTCAGTAATTTATTGAGATTTTCGCTTTATGATGGCGGCGAAGCGGCGCTTCGGAGCTGGCTGCTATACGCATAGCGCGCTAGCAAGCAGTCTTAACTAATGTTTACCGCGTCGATTAACACGAGAAGTTGTTTTTTCTTGCACATTTTTAAATCAGCACATGGCTTTTTTGTAACAAAACCGGATAGACTTTGACACCACTGGATGTGAACAGGCAGTGGCCATTTTATTACGGCTTGACAGCTCAAAGTAAAAGCCCATGTCCGCATCAAAATGGCTGCCTCGGTTTCTCTGGCACTGCTTGTGTCCAGGTGGACAGTGAATACACGCAGTCTGGTGGAGTGACACAAACTCTATCATGTAAATGCTAAAATGTCGTGTGCTTTTAAGACAGTAATCTCAAAGACAGTTTTCATCAGTTGACTTTATTTTACAAAGGTAAACAATCATATTTGCCTTATCTGTTATCGAAGAGGGATTATAGAAAACAAAGTGCTGAAGAAAACAATAGTGTGATCGGGGCATTTCAGCGAGTAAAATATTTCACTTTTGACCAAACCTCTATTCTGTTGCTTTTTGTTATATTTCTTTACAAAGGTACATTTAAAGCTATTCCGTGTGGGAGACATTTTTTTTCCTCCAATTACATAATTAATTTGGGTTTTCCTCAGGGAAATGCATGTTTTGACTGTTTTCTGCACATCTGAATAAAGCATCTGCTCTAATGTAATAAAACGTTCACATGGTTTAGGGTTTTATTACTTAAATACCAGATAAAATATTTCCTTTGAGGGTCCCATTCAGGGACAAACTGAAAAAAAATTTCTACCTGGAGCTTTTAAAGTAGGCGTAGGCTTTATACCTACATTTACTATAATTTTGATTATACTTGCCATAAAAACGTCAAAGGCCTATATCAGCACAACTGATGGTTATCTTATTCTTTGCAGTTTTAAGTTTAAACATCTCATAAAAACTTACAGTTATGGCTTGTGGGTACAAAACTGAACAGACATTGCTACAGACTTTTTAAGACAAAAAAAAATGCTAAATCAATTTAGCTATTCTAATATTCCCTGAAATAAACATTCAAACAGCTGAAATTGAATTCAAATCAATCTATTATTCATTTACATACACACTATGACATCATATCAACCCATTGGGATGTCATTGCCACAATGACACTGGCAAGCTTCTTTATGATGGTCACAATATGACATCACACTAAGGAATGTTTCAATGCACTCATCAGGATGCACTGAGAATTGGTAAAGAATGAGTGCCTGTATTTGTGCTTGTATTTTGTACTTAGAATGCAAAATAATCGAATGAGAAATATAGATACCTAAAAACAAGTTAACACTAAAACCACAGAAGAAAATATCACCATCATAATGTTAAGATAATAGAGAATAAACAGCAAGAATAAATATCACCAATAACCATAATATTAACTGTCATATTAATGACAATAACAAACACGTATGTATAAGAGAGTCTGTAGGAAGATTGTCTCTAAGTTTAGTTTGTAACGCAATCAAGATCCAGTTTAATTTCTGTCAGAAATAAGTGAATGTAGTCTACTGCCACCACATGAAGAACTTCTTTCACTTCTCTGCCTCAAAAATTACTAGGCAATTTACTCCAAACTACTTTTACTGGGAGAAATACGTTGGAAATAACTAACTATCTAATACTAAAATGTTTACCGTTACTTGCTGCGAACTTTTAGAAATGAACGAGAACTAAAACGGTTTACACCATAGCCTGTCCTGTAGGCTAGACTGAGGTCACCTTTACCTCACTACCTCCTTTTGCTTCACAGGATGAATATCTCAGTCTATGTACATTAATATTTGACTATCATCAGTGTTCTCCATAACCTTTGAAAGAACAATGAATAAACTGTGCCTAGGCAGTCTACCACTGACGCACATGTAGTATAGCCCTTAATATTGATAAGCATTATTGATTATGATATTGGGTGTGACATTCTGTCCATTTCTGGATGAAAGCAGATCAACTGTGTGAGATGACTTTTACTCTCCCCCCGGTTCAGTCGTCACTTTAACAGCGCAGACACATGGCTTTAGGGAGATTTCAACAGCAACCCAGCAAGTTTGTTAGTAAGCTCATCTAAGTGTCTGTGCACACCTGAGCTAAATTCTGATGTTGGCCAACGTCGCCAACATTTACTGTGCTGTGCTGCCTTAATGAACATAAATGACCCTTAACAAACCTCTCTCTATATAAAACTGTGAACATCTGGATTCCTGTTTTCCTCATCTAAGCCACATTTAACAGTTTGAGGCATCCTTATAAATAAAAACTTTTCAACAATACATACAGCACGTGTAGAGCTTAAGACGGCACCAACGTGTGTGCAGATCCTTACAGAATTCTGTTTAGTATTCTTTCGAATTCATGGCCAACGTCCTTCAGCCAAGGCAAAATGTTCTTGTCAAGTCCCTGCACTTGGATGTAGAAGAAACCGTTGGCTTAGAATCCAAACAAAGTGCCATTGATAATTAATGAGTTCGTTTCAGTTGGTGAAAGTCGATGATTGTCAGATACATCTCATTTGCCCCCCCCTCTGGCCCGGGCCATGTTGCCCAAACAGAATGGCTTTTGAAGTTTAGTTATCTACCCCCATCACTGGGATTTTTGGGTTTAAGGGACAAAAATGATAATTATTGGTTTTTATCTTAACTAGCTCCAACAAAGCAGTCTTCAGCTTGTAAATCCACAAGCAATTCTTCCAGAACTTGTGATGCAAAGTTTGGTGTGTATGAAAATGGCAATAATAATCATGGGGCTATCCTAAAGCTGAGGCAGTTTAGTTTCCCTTACTCTATGCAAAAGAAAAAAAAATCTTTTTTGGATCAACTTGTTTCTGTGACATCATCACGTCATCACCATATATTCTCTTGTTATGTGACTGTAGCTCTGATATCCCACATTTTTGGTGAGCTCCTTTTGTACTTTGACAGGTTATCAATATCCTGATGTGTTTGTTTTAACACTCACTTCTGTTCCCAATCTGTAGCAGCACAATCCAACAGCTGGATTAACACATCACTGGTCTGAAGGGATCTTCTGGTGTAAGCAAATGGTATGCAATGTTTCCTTCAGGTTTTTTTTCTTTCCTCTCTTCCTTTCTTTTCTTTTTTGATAAGATGAATGTTCCATTGGACATTACTTGAACATATGGCTCTCTAGTGGCATTAAATGTCATGTAATATCCAGTAAAAATAATATGACACAGTGACATGAATTTACCTTTCACCTGGTTATCCCAGTCTCTCCATGTACAATATTCATTCCTGACAATGTTTTCTAAGGTGGCTATCATCAAACGTATTAAGAAAATTACTATACTGTAATTATGGCTGAAATTTTTTACAAAGAGAATAAAACAACAACTTTAAAGTTTTAAACTTGTCTACAAGACCATTTTGTTCTCTCTGTATTTACAGCTTCTATTTCCCTTGTGGTTTCCTCTACATCTCTATCTGTTATTCTTTCCTTTCATGCCCTCGTTCTCTCTGCACTTTTTTCCTTCATCCGCTCTCTGTCTCTGTATCCTTTTTTTTCATCCTTTCTCTTACCTATGCCGTCCTCCCACTCCTTTTACATTCTCCTTTACACTTTTCACTCCCTTGCCTGCCCACTCACTTATTCTTTCTTCCTTAATCCCTCCATTACCATCCCACTCAAACTCACCCTCCATATCCTCCATTTTCCTTAACTCTCTCTCAATCCCCTCCATCCTCTCCTCACACAGTCACTTCATTTTTGCTCCCCGTCCGAACGCCCTGGTTGGAGGCCACCCCACTTCCGCCGCTCCCTCCGCCTCCGGGGATGAAGTGTAGTTGCTCGATGGTATTTTGCCTTTTTGCAGCAAAAGCTAGCCTCCTGGCACTATGACCTCCTAGTGTTCCTGTGCCCATGACAACCCCGGTTCCTTGCATTTCGCTCCATCCCATTCCTCCGGTTCCACCTCCTCCCAGGTGACCCGACATGGCGACTGTGTTGCGCTCTTGCTCGCGGCCCGAGGTCGGATGTGAGTTCATCTTGATCATGTGATGGCGATCAAGAGAAGGGGTGGCACAGACATTCTGCTGTGATTGTGCCTTCTGGTGGCTCATGCGGGGTAGAGTAGGCACCATGCCCCCTCCCACTGTGTAGTCGCCCATGCCCATGCTCATACCACCCCCGCCACCTCCGTAATCGACTCCACCCATGCCCACTTCCTCCTCTAGATGATCAGGTGACATCAACAGCCTCTCCTTAGACTTGCGCAAGGTGTTCTGGGCATTGGAGTTTTTTGCTGCTGCAGATTTGTAGTACTGGTGCTGCTGGTTCTTGGGCACCCGTGATAAGGTGTTGCCATCCCCGAGGGCAAGGAGCTGATCTGTTGATTTGACTCGACGAGGTGGTTTGGAGAGGGTGTCGTAGTTCTGGTTGGTCTTGGTTTCTTTAGGCTCCAACGGATAGGGGTTAGGTGTATGGCTGGGGGCAGACTGAGGGTGGGGTATGCGGGGACGGGTAGCATGGGTGGGTAGTGTGCCTCTCCCTCCTAGCGTATAGTCACCACCCCAAGGCAAGTGGTGCTGTGACGAGTGGAAGGATGGAGGGGCATTGTTGGGTCTCCGTTTAGTGGTGCAGTAACCTGAATATTCCTCCAGACCTCCTTTTTCTGTGATTGAAAAGAAGAACAGATGTTTTCAAGAGATTGCTCATAGAGGTTTTCAGTTAAGTCAGAATTGTTTATTATATTTTTGACTAAATTTTGCCATTAACAAATAAATAAAAAAATTATTATAATGCCTAAAATACTCATGAAAGTTATTTTTATTTGATCATGCAAGTGTTATTTACAGCTAAAACCTATGGTAATATTTATTTCTTTATTTGTGCATAACTTATTTCCTTTATTCTCTGTGCTAAATCATGGTGGTCGATAATGTAATACAAATTTTTAGCATAATATTGTAGCATTTTATTGATGAATAAAGCAACAGTGGATTATATCTAGATGAAGCACCCTAAAATCTTATCATTATGAAATATCAGATGTTTGGTATTGTGCAGCTGGTTGTATAAAGCTTACTTTACTACTCACTACCAAAACCAACCAAAATCTCTTTATAAAAACTCAACACTGCTGGATATTGATTTATATCTGAATATTCATTTTGTTTTGACTCATAATACCATATAAAACTACTCAAATATTCTTGATCTATGGAAACAGTTTAGAAAATCAGCAGCTCATTAATGCATCATCAGTAACCACTATAATCTGATCAGCATCATCATGGATTCAGAGCATATCCTAGGAAAACTGTGCATGAGACAGGAATGTGCCCTGAATAGGAAAAGTGCATAGTAGGCCACCATGCACACACATTCACACACTTATGTTCACACCAGTGGCAATTTAGCATAGCTAGTCAGCAGACTAACATGTTTTTGGGAGGTGGGAGGAAACCAAAGAACCTGTGAAAATCTTCACATGCAGTAACCCGAGCTCAGGACTGACCTTGGAGTTGTGAGCTGGCAATGCTACCTGCTGCGCCACTGTGCTGCCCACAGCAAAATCTGCCGTTAAATTAATATTACTACACCCTTAAACTAGTTTAACATACTATCTGTTACTTTAACACTCCATTATGAGTGATGAAAGATGTATGAAATACAGATACGTTGGCTTTATATAATATGAACTAAAACGATAAGAATACTTTAACCTTGGTGTGATCTCCCATAGAAACCCAAGCTGTATAACTTAATGTCTTTTAATTGTATCTGCCTAATTTTGTTGTCCTCTGGTTTTCCTGCTATTTCTGTCCCCCCACAGGTTTTCCCTATTTCCTGAGAGCTTCCATGCTCTAATCTGGCCCCATTAAAATGAACTTCACAAATATTCAGAGTTCCCTGACATTTTGTCACAGAACTCTGATACTGATTGAAATGTAAAGTATGTAAATTTTTAAACCAAAATGTTGCAGAGTCACGTCTAGTTTTCCTACACTTTTGAGGAGCCGTTATAATTATTCTTCTATCCCAGCGAGTAATAATGGCCATATGAATGTCCTGCTTTAAGTGAGTATACTCCGTAAGACTCACCCAGCCTTTTGAGGGAAGAGTATCTGTTGAGCTCAGGCTTCATCGCAGCCTCATACGAGGGAGGGAGCTGAGCCAGGTTATGAAGTGAGTGATGAAACGAGGGCTGAGGCTTCATGGTGTTAGTGTGTTTATTTGGTTTCAGTGTTCCACCAGCGGTCATCTGCATGTTGTTCATACGTGGTGCACGCTCTGGACAGCAGCAGTATGTATACACTTTAGTTAGTTTATACATACAGTATTTATGTATGCACAGATTTGCATATAAACTTTTTTCCACATACAAATTAAATAATTCCTTAAAGCACTATAGAACAGAGTGTAAAAGTACAGACTTGAAATGACTTACCAATAGTGGCAGTGTGCTTGGGGCTGGAACCTGAGGTATGGATGAAGTTATGCTGCAGATTTCCCACTAAAACAAAGTAAGCCATGATACATGAGAAAGAATGCATGGAAGACAAGGAAGCGTTAAATATTTTCATAGCCAAATTTTTTTTTATATTTCAATGGTGGATTATTACATTTCTGTAATTCAACATTAATAGCCAGTACTGGTCTAGGAAAAAAGGCAAAAAATTAATAATAATATTTGCCTATCCATTTTGTATGCAATAAATTGCTCTACTGATTTATCTTTGGCTTGTCTAAGTAAATAAATGCATACTGACATTGTGAAATGCTGCTATAATACATTAAAAAAGAAATTATTAGAATTTCATTTGTTGTTGTTTTACAATTTCTTTTGTTAATTTTACATATGTATTACAGCAATTCCTTTAAAGCATTGAAGTTACCGAAACCTAAACTCTTGACAGCACAGAGCATAATAATTAGAGCGGTCGGCACGACTGCATCTGTTTAGGGAGTGCCCCCTCATTGTGAACACCCCGGGTGAAATACTGCTGCTGAGATGACTGATGCCATGAGCATCTGTTCCCTGTAAATGATTGCTTGTGAAGATTCTCTATTGCACTACAGAATTCTTGCAGTAAAGAAGACCATTCTATGTGCAGGACAAGCTTCTGATTCATTCAAGACTATATTAAAAATATAATGGAATACATAAACTAACTCATTAAGTAGTAAAAGATCTCATTAAATTATTAAAATAACTTAGGGTACTGAAAAAGTTAAATCTTTGGAAAAAAAAAAAAAAAGAAAAATCTGGTCACTTGTCTCACATCGGTTGTCTTTCTGCAGAGTAGGGTACAGGTTTTTAGGAGGCCGCCCAAGAGTGCCCTCTCCTCCTCCACTGCCCAGGGCGACGCTGTTGTTTCTTTCTCCCTGTTGGACTGGGCTAGATTGGTGGCGCAGCATGTCCACCAGAGCTCTGAGAGCACAGACAGAGGATCAAAGGAAGAGAGAAATTTCAGGTTCAGATTAAAGATGTGTTTGACATGATCACTTCATCTGTGATCCCTTAAATGAAATATATCTGTATTTTCTTACCTGGGCATATTGAGCTCTCTGTTGCGTGCCTGCCGTGAGGCCTTGTTAAACGCCAGCTTGATGGACACAGCCACAGCCACAGTGAATGAGATTACTCCACCAATGACATATATGGTATTGTTGCTCTGTTCGATGCGACTGAGGTCAGGGTCAGTGAGGTGATGGGGCGGTTTAGTCCCTGGTGGTGCTGTGTTGGCCCATACTGGCGAGTTGTAGTTATGGCAGATGTTCTGGTCGAGCCGGCGGGAGCGGTCTGGACAGCAGAAGCGGTAGTGGCATGTGCCGCAGCAGTAGATAAAGTCATCCTTAGAGCAGTTGAAGGTAACGTCATACTGGCCCATGACATCATAGTAACCACGGCACACGTCCACTTCCACCACGCGACGTGGAGGTGGGGCCACCTGTGCAGCTTCGAGTGGAGGTCCCAGAGCACTGGCTGTGGCGTTTTTAGAAAGCATGACTTGAGCTTGGGGTCTGGGTGGTGTCTCTGGCCATCCTGTCGACCCTTTCCCTCGCCCATTTCCTCTGCCGTTTCCTCCACCTCTAGACTGCAGTAGTAAGAATCCCCAGCTACTGGGCCTGGGGCTGACGGTCGGGGTGCTGGTGGTCCTGATGTGTACATTTCTGGTTTTAGAAGGATCCAACACACTGGCTGAGGACATGTTAAACGGAGCAGCGATTAAGAGGAAAAGGAGGATGACATGCGTTCTGGCTCCTGAGGTGGCCATCATCTTTATGTGACTAACACGACTATTTTCTCTTGCTGACTCAACCCACTGTTCAATGCAGAATCCTCCTTTAAAATCCCAGTCCTTAACACCGCATGTAAAAATGTAAGTCATGGGCTTCCAGTATAAGATGTTTGTTTAAATGTCAGTAAGAATGGCACTGTGCAATGTTCTGGGAGAATATAAAGGGGGGGTGGGGGGTTGGGGGCAGTGATGAAAATGTAGTCTCAGACTCCAGGGAAACTCAGATCCTCATTTCTTCAACAGAACAAACGAAGCCTGAGCAACTGGCCTAATAGTTCTCCCTTGAGGCAAAGTAAACTGAGAGACACTCACTTCTCACCTTATCTTAAAAATCTTGCTTTAAAAGAAGCTAAAGTGGGTTTATGTCTCAAGAATAAAATGGCTTCCCTAATTAAACAAACACTGGTTAGGTAGTGCTTAAAAGGCTTTTTAGTTAATAAATGTATGCATCTCTATTTAGCACAACTTAGTACATAATATACACTCCTTGTTTTGGCACTTATTAAGATGAGTTTGCTTATAGAAGCAAAGGGTAACTGTAAACACCATAAAATGTAAACTAATGCACTGTCTTTTTTTTGTCTTCTGTATGACTTCTATACAATTTGGGCACTCTTTATAGTCAACAGTGGCACTTAAGTCATTAGGAATTTCCCTGACCCGTAATACTCCCTGAATGCAATTTTCTTGTAATCTTTTAAAACAGTTTAAGAACCAACTATATCATTGAGATAACATTAATAAACTAATGCTAATATAGGTTTACGTCTTTAGAGGACTACTTATGGTGGTGAAATCTTTGGAATGGTTAAGGTCAGTGTGATGGGGAATCATTTTGACTGCGCAGCCCTTCAAAGGCTTTTCTCACTGGACATCGAACTGGTGCTTTTTTTTCTGCTCAGAGCAGAGCAGCATACATTTTACCTGCTTAATCCAAAATGGCGCTTCTACTAATCACATAAAAGAGTGCAATTGTGTGGATGAAATAAAGCATATGAATCCTTTTATCTCTAAGAAATCAACTAAATAACTTGCACATAACAATTCCTTACTTAATTTGTGATTACTGTGTATTGTAAAAATGTAAATAAAAAAAGAGGAAGTAAACACTTATTTTGATTGATTTTTAAAAAATGGAGAAAATGTCTTTCCAGTGTTGATTCTCTCACTCGAATTGTCTATATTTGAAAGCAGCACACGGTTTGGGTGCAGCAGCAGATTTGTTGAGCCACGTCTTCAGTAAGAAAAAGGAACCTTTGAAAACATATGACGCATGTGAACAGAAAAAAATAACGATACTGAAATCCCAATCTTCGATCCTATTGCGTTCCGACTGGTTGGCTTTGGAATCTGGCGAGCTTTGTCAGCAGTGCCTCCCAGTTCTCAGGGAGGTGTGATGAGCTTCTGAAATATAGAACAAATAAGCTGATTACAGACGCATCCTAAACAGACAGACATACATGTACAGTACACACAGGCTGTGATGCAAAACCGTGGATCATGACCATACTTTAACTGCACGACCGTAGCCAAATATGACACAGGTATACTGTACAGTTGTCATAGAACATTGGCTATATTAATGACTAATTAACAGATTCAACAAGAAAAGCAACAGATGCATTTGTTCCTTGCTAAATTCATGAGCAGAAAAATGGTAATGCATGCTTTGTGAAAGCCTTTCAAGCATTTCAAAGCCCATTAAGGATAATTGGTGTTCAGTTGATTATCCTGAAGACTATATCACAAACATTGGAAAAGGAATGGTGCATAATAGTTGTGCTGCATGGTGCAGGGAAGGGTAATGGCGGTTTGTTTAATGTGTTACTATGTGCCAGTGTGAGTCAGAGGCATTGAGAGGTCTGAATAGTAGCGATGATCTGAACAAGCAGTGATCAATTCCTTTCATAAGGCACATGATGAGGCTGCTGGTGGGTGCATTATTATATGTGTCAGTATGTTTATGCGCTGTGCGTGTGCATGCGTGTGAAAGACAGAGAGAGAGAGAGAGAGAGAGAGAGTTTTTCGCTACTCCTGAGATGTCTAAATTGCATCTGATTTTTGGGGGTGGGAGGGTTTGCATTTTCAGAGCAGAAAATGTGAAGGAAGACACAAAAAAAAGAGAATGGAGGAATAAGAGTGAGTAAGATAAATGCAACAGGAACAAACAGAGCCAGAGGTATGGCAAAAAAGCTCTGTGTGTGGTGATGGTGAAGTGCGTGTGCAAGTGTGTGGGAGTTCAGCGAGTGGGTGGGAGAGAATGGAGAGCTTTCTGTGACACCGCTTACCAGCACACACATGCACACGTATGGGTATGTGCATGCATGTTCATGCAGCGGGTACAGAGCGTTCAAGCCGCACACCAAAACAATCCAAGACAGAAAAAAATGCATGCAATAAAATAAAGCACAGAAACATGTGCACATCTATGTCTAACTCAGCCAGTGCACAATTTTGCAGAAAAGCGATGCAGGTGCTGCTGCAGACACACAGCGCTTTTGTTTTTTTCACTTCAGGATTAATTTCTTTATTGCTGTTTAATTGTCGCTATTTAATTAAGCCATCCCTAACAATTGCACTCTTGTCACTCTTAGCCACTTTTATCTCATCACTTAGGCAGCGTGAAGATGATGAAGTTCTGCTTGCCGTTGACCTGTAATTATTCCTTATGAATGATAAATCAAATATATATGTATTATAAATTGGAGCGGTAAATATAAAAAATATATAAATATATATGGGGGGGGGGGGTTCTAATGATCTATATGTTCCTATTATGGTAATCCTAAACACATTCACATAAACAAAGCACTCAAATCGAAACGAATGTTCACATTAATTATCCAGCATTTCACAAAACCAAATCAGGCAATCCTCATGGACAAGCACTGCTTTTTTTGCCCTATTTGTCCCTGATTCACAAATGTCTGTACACTTCAATGCTTTCCATTTAGCAGTCAGATATTCCAACTATCGATGAAGTGGCCTGAGCTGAGAACACATGCTCTCATTAAATAGACCAGCCTATTTTAGGCTTCGTGATCCATTCAGCTGCCATAGGATAAGTGGCAGTGATTGAAAATAAGCATGGATGTAAATATTGTTATTCTATTCTTTTTAAGAAAAGCATGTTGTAATGCATCACAGGCTTTTAAAAGAAATTTGTACCTGCTTTACTTTTTGTTTTTGTTTTTAATGGAACTTCTATCCATTTAAACTTTATCCCTGGGAAATTTTGAAATAAAATAATACATAATGCCCAATCTATCTGCATCTATTTTATTCCATCGAAGCACTCAGTGGAAATCTGATCTCTCATATACGGTGCTGATGTGAACACAGGCACTCAGGTTTAATCTAATCCAACACGCTAATAAAGCAACAGCTCACATGAGAATTTAAATCTGCTTTGCTTTTCATTTAATCGTCACTACGGATTTTGAATCACTTAATCTAAACTTAATCTAAACACAAATGTGATTTTGGATCCTTATTGACTTCTTTGTATTTCTGTCTTTGCTAAAACTACATTTGAGAAGATTGTCTTTTCGTAGGATTTCTCAACCTGGACAAAAACCAAGTCACAGCTACATTTATGATCTTCTGTACCTCCTGATGACTGAACTGTTGAGGTTATTAAACTGTGTAGCTCTTATCATGTATGCAGAGTTGTCATTTTATTTCAATCTCATTGTAAATGATTGTGCTCTATGGAGTCAACAACTGATTCTACCGATCCACTGAAATCTAAGCTAGCACAATCATATGTGCACGACTAGATGCTTGCATAAATTGTTTACAGCTAAGCATTTGGTGCACATTGTACAATATATACAGCACCTGTTGTGTGTGTTATCCATTTACGGTTTTTAATAAATTTTTTTTAAAAATCATAGTCAATGATATTCCTGAAATCCTGTTTTTTTTTCCCACATAAAGAGTAAAGCATAGAGAAATGGCGCTAAAAATGCGTAGGCCATTTCAACACAGGAGCTATGTGGAACAGTTCACCCTTTTCCGTAAACTGGATTAGCCTTTCTTAAGCACAGTACCCGTCAGCAAGAGACTGTGGGCGATTTGAGAGAGATGTGCCACTGAAGACGTGGCGCACTGACAAAGAGTTTCCATAACACTCCGACTGCTGAGTTTATCAAGGAGCGACGATCAGACCATCAGATTCCACTGCAGTGGTGTGAAATGTTGGCGTTCTCTTTATTCCAATCTACTAAACAGCACATCTGTTTTGGACATTCTCTCCTTTTTCTCTCCATTGCTCCCACCCTCAATTTCTCTCACTTTCTCCAGCTCCCTCTCTCTCTCTCTCTCTCTCTCGATCTCTTTCTCTCTCTCTCTTTATGATATTCAGTGCGTGGGTTGAGGCAGCTAGCTCTCTCTCAGAATAGCACTGCAGCAGTTCATACTTGTGTGGAAGGAAAGAGGGAGAAAGAGAATGACAGAGAGGACAAGAAGACCTTTGTTTCCCCTCTGAGGCGTCTTTCCTTTTGGAAGACACGCTCTTCCCCATTTTTTTGCTCAGAACCACCATTTTTCTTCAGCTTTGCATGAACATGATGCTATTGGTACATGCATAATATGCACGATTTCTTTAGTTCGTCCCCAACAGATGTCATCTAGTTTAACACTTGAGCAGTGACATTAGGTTCACGCTGCCAGTGCAGTCACAGGGAAATTTGCAAATGGGTTGCTTGGCATTCAGTGTCCCTTATCTCACCACTCAGTTCATCACCCGAATGGAATTATTTCACGCCATGCACTCACTTGTACAAAATGCTTTCAGAAGCATTTGTCAAGCGATTTCCATAGAAGTATATGGATAAAGATCTGTCTGATTGGATTGCATAAGAGATCAAATACATTGACTGTAAGACATTGCAGAAGCAAGGGTTGAGTGAATCACGCTGTCTACACTTGACTGGCATTGATGTGGGATAACTCTTCATCTGGTGGGAGTAGAGGGCAGTGGCACAAATTATGTAGGACAGCATGAGTCTGTGTTTGTGTGTGTGTGTGTGTGTGTGTGTGTGTGTGTGTGTGTGTGTGTGTGTGTGTGTAGGAGTGAGAGAGAGAGAGAGAGAGAGAGAGAGAGAGAGAGAGAGAGAGAGAGACAGAGAGTGTTTAGGTCAGGAAATGTTTGCCAGATGCTAGTTTCTCCTTTCAGTTGCACTGGATAGGCCTGCCATAGACATTTCCTTAAGACACAAAGGTGAAGAGCAAAATCCCACAACTTTTCCCTTAGCACAAACCAAATAACTAGTGTTAAATTAACACCTTTCACCTACAGCGTTAAAAATGCAGCCTCACCTTTCTGTAAGGTACACTGTAGGTGAAAATGTAACACCTGCAAAAAGACATGCAGAGTTTTTCATAGATTTACAGACACATAACATACAGCTGACACATTCAACAGTCAGTGAGACATGCAGCTCCACAGGCATGAAGCACAAGTGCAATGTGAGTGCAGAAGAGCTTTCTCTGCAGTGATGTGAGCATCATCCTTTTCTAGTCTCACAGATGGCTGTACCTATGTGAAAAGAACCGATTAGTAGTTATACATATCTGATACTGGCCGTGGAGTAGCACTGAGCATATAGTACTGGGCGAGTAGGTGAGTATGAGAGCCAGTGAGACTGCACTGAATGGCCACCTGCGTCGGCGTCAATGCATGTGTGGATAATGTGGCTGCTTCAGCTTCACTACACTTTTACATGGATGTCTGGATCCTTCATAGCTTCTCTGCATGCTGGAACAAAAAGCCTGATCAACAGCATTCTGCTTCTCAACACCTGACTACACCCTATGGAAATAATGGTTGCCGTAGTGATAGAAGGAAATGAAGTAAAACTCAGGGGGAAGAGAAATAAAAAGTCCTTTTACCTTATCTAACACACACATACAAATGAAAAATGTACAGGCTAACTTGACGACTTACCTGAGTTATGTTCTCTCTATAGAGAGATACTGCGTTCCTCAACATTACATTGCATTCACATCACGACGCACTTTGATTTTTTTTCCCCACATATGCTGATAAAACTTGTATTGGGAAATGAAAAACACAGTTCTGCTCACCTGTTTACGACACGGTTTCCTTCTTATCTAGCCAGCATAGCTGCCTCCATGTTGGTGCTGAATGATGAAGGCTGAAATGACGCCTGTACACATTCCTGACAGGCGATTTTAAACTTAGCTCTTTAGCCTTAACTGTTTTCTTTTTTATATTAAGTCGGTTATGGCACTGCGAAGGTATTCCGAGTGTAAAAAGCTCCACGTTGCTTCCTCGGCTGATTTAAAAAGGCAAAATAACGCAGTTTGAGTCGTGGTCTAAAACTGCTGACGCGCTCTAACACTGTGTTTTTTTTGTCGCTGAGCGTTAGATACTCCTTCAGGTGGCGTTAGCTCGACGCAGCGCGGCTGTACAGCGTGTAACGGTACACAGGAACAGTGGCGGAATGAAGCGGTGCAGCTCTTACACAGGTCCACTGGACTCAGCAGTGCGTTTTAATTATCTTTCATGGCGCGCTCAATGAATGCTCGATAAACCGCTTCTGCACCGTTTTGCCTGTTTCCTATCAGTCGAGCTTTTTTTCCGCGATTATGGCTGGCAAAGCAGTTGGGGGAAGGAGGGAGGTGGGGGGGGCTCGGTTGCCACAGCAACGGTGTCATTTCACTGGTGACCGTCTCGGGGTGATGGAGAACCTGGACAGTAAAGAAATAAATAATCTATACCTATAATCAAAAGACTATTTTCTTAATACGTAGTGGACAAATACCCTGTTTAGTTGCGCAACATGATAGTCAACGGCGTCTCGCGTCGTGCTTTCCCCCTTCTCAAAGCGCAGCAAGCAAACATCTAAGTGGCCATGATGTTTTCTCCTATTTAAAAAATAATAATATAATGTAATTTCATGTAATTTGCGCTATAACGACGCTGCCATCACTATCTCAGACGACCAGGTTGAAAATATTCCTTAACTAATCACAAGGTCCTCTAAGGTCCATTGAATTAAGCAGTTATTGTACTTTGTAATGGTGATAGATCTGTGCAGCCTAAATGTGTGTGTGTGTGTGTGTGTGTGTATATATATATATATATTATATATATATATATATATATATATATATATATATATATATATATATATATATATATATATTATTATTATTATTATTATTATTATTATTATGTTATATCTACTACCTTATCGAGTCCGTACAAACCATTTCAGCTTTCCAAACATTAGTTTTCTAGCATAAACTTAAAATGTTTCAGAAATATGATTTGTCTGCCAGTAAAGAAAGCAGCATATTACGTAAGAGACCACTTTTCAGAAAAAAAACATAATGAAGGCTGCTGCAAAAAATAAGAAGCAAGTGTGACAGTCAAAGTCTCCAGAAAAGCCGTGACAGCTAATTTTCTTCTAAAACATCACATAACTGCACCCGAGATTCTTTTTTTAAAAGCAAATGGTCGTCAGTCCAAATACTATTTTTGTTTCATGTATTACTGTTTAATGCTCTTATTTTTTTAATGCAGAAAAGGCATGTTCAATAATGATTAACAACATTTATTTGCATGTGCCTAAAACGTTTGCACAGTAATGTGTATTCACAGAGCAGAAGTTGACCAGATGTGTTGACCAGAAGGAACCTGATGATTGGTTTGCTTTCTTTATTTGCAAAATGGCATCACGAATAAATGTCATAATAGAATTATGATGAAATAACGCTTCCAGTAGCTGCAGCTGTTGAAGGCTATTCGTTGTCGCATTCAGAACCATGGACAGCGCATGGTTGCGTTTAGACGTGGGAAAAGGACGGGCAGCACGTGAATCAATTTGGCTCATACGCACACACTGTATCATGTTGGAAGATGAATGAAAATGCAAATTAATGAATGACACACAAAGCTGTGACTTCCTCTCAAACGGAACCAGCATGCTCACACGTCTCTGAGTAGAAGATCAGAAAGTAAATCAACAACCGTGCAGTTTGAGGTCTTGTCTAAAAAAAAATAATTAAAAAAAAATAAACAAACAATAATAAGGCTATTGGCAGCCATAGCAGAACAGAGCTACAACACGGCGGGGGAGAAACTGCATCCTTGTTGCTGTGTGTGTGTGTGTGTGTGTGTGTGTGTGTGTGTGTGTGTGTGTGGGGTGTGCTGTTTTCACACAGGTCCGCTCAGGTCAGTGAGGCGCTCTCAGTGAGAGGCGCGCGCTTCTGCTAACTTTCCTTTCTTTTTTCCTTGTATTCTTTTACGCCAATATGGACCGACACGTTTTTATTAATTCTGGGCCTCAGAATCCTTCGATTTCTGTGTCGTTAAGGCAAAACCCTCCCCCAGTCTGAGTTTTTTGCTTCCCACAGACAGTAATTAGGCAGTGCGCTAGTCTGCTATTCCTATACAGGTGGGTGGGCCGCTGTTCAGGCCTCTCTCTCTCTCTCTCTCTCTCTCTCTCTCTCTCTCTCTCTCTCTCTCTCTTTCTCTCTCAGAGAAAGCGCTCAGCCGTTTCTAAGGGCCTCAAATTACAGCCTGCGATCACACACTCTGGAGATCAGCAAGCCACAGAACATCGAGATGGCGAACACAACCAAAAAGTCGCTAAATGAAGCAAACTAATAATTTTTTTTCTAATAATGTCACCATAATTTTTTTTTTGCCTTATGGAAAAACCAGGCTGCTATGCTATAGCATAATATATAAATGAACGCGCTGCTGAGATAGTTTAACATTACTACAACGGAAAATAAAATATTGCCTAAGACTTTGTCAGTGGCGTTTAATTAATTGATAATTAATTAATTAATTAATGGTTCAGAGGTTACAGTTTCCCAATCCTAAGGTTGTGATGAAAGTCCTAACAAATTCCACTGGCAGGTCTTTGTTCATCAAAGTTAAGGTTAAATCCATAGGAAGTTTTAGAACATATTTATCCAAGCCCAGAAGCAGACTGGACATTGGAAAGTTTGGGAATTCTTCTCCCAATTTCTTCCAATTTTCCCATTTTTTCCAGTCTGAAAAATAGGCAAGCGTAAGGATTTGACCGAGTTTGACAAGGGCCAAATTGTGATGGCTAGACGACTGGATCAGAACATCTCCAAAACTGCAGCTCTTGTGGGGTGTTCCCGGTCTGCAGTGGTCAGTATCTATCAAAAGTGGTCCAAGGAAGGAACAGTGGTGAACCGGTGACAGAGACATTGGTGGCCAAGGCTCTTTGATGCACTTGGGGAGCGAAGGCTGGCCCATGTGGCCCATCCAACAGACGAGCTACTGTTGCTCAAATTGCTGAAGAAGTTAATGCTGGTTCTGATAGAAAGGTGTCAGAATACACAGTGCATGACAGTTCAGGGCTGTTTTGGCAGCAAAAGGGGGACCAAAACAATATTAGTCAGGTGGTCATAATGTTATGCCTGATCGGTGTATCTCCCCTATTTTGTGAAAAAAAAAAATTTCCTGCTGTGTTTTCACTGTAAGAGCTGCCACTTAAACTTTCATAGCTAATCTCAGACATTTTCTCCAGAAAATGTTTTAAAAAGCTTTACTGACAGCTGCAACAAAGTGCCAGAAAATAAGTGTCACTTCCAAATCAGCTGCTGTGATTGTAATGATGGAGACAGCAGTCAAGAAAGCAAGTACTGTTTGGCAAGTAAGCGGTATAGCCTAGCTAAGTTAGCTAAATAAGTCTAATGAAACATCTTAAAAATGTACTTCAAAGAAAATAGCTGGCAATTATTCCTGCTGTGACAGTCCTTCAATATGCCTACTACAGTGAACAACCAGCTCAGTGTTAGTGTAGGGGATTCCATGGTTGGGATGTCATTTAGCACTTGTTGAAAAAACAATGACTTTAAAAGAAGTATGCATGTAAACATTTACAAAACTTGTTGTTCCAGTCTCTTAGACACAAGCTATTTCTTACAATAGCTGTAGTTTGCTCTTAAATGTGTCACAGGATTTAAGATTCATTGCCATATAATTAGCAAATACACATGATGTGTTTACCTAGAATCCATTCTAATCACATGAGGATATTGTAATGATTTATTTCAAATATACACAAATATATTGAAAAAAAAATACACAAAATCATTGAAAATAAAGAAAAAATTAGAATATGATTTTTTTTCAGCTTCTTGCTTGAAATTCTAAATATTCTAGAAAGGAGTGCTGCAGCAAGGAATCCTAAAATCTGGAAATGAATTCGCATTTTTTGCACTTCTGGTTCCTTCGTCCAAAAATCAATGGGTTTTTTAAAATGGGTTTTTGGTTAAATGACAGAAATCATTTCTATACTTAACACAAGCTCAATATATTTTTCCATTTTTTTCCACAAAGCTCAATATATTTTCCCCTTTTTTTTCTACAGTATAAAACACATCAGTAATTCTCCACTCTTTAATTTTTTTTTTAAACTTAAAATTTTTTGAAAATGGCGGTTGTTAACAAGTGGCTAAATGGGACTACAAAGGTTGTCGGGGACATTAAACATCATCACGCCAAACAGGAAAACTCAAAAATTATATATGTTTCACAGTGAGATGCATTTTAAAGCTAGAGAATTTCCAGAGGTGGCATGGTGGCTTTGTGGCTTAGTGGTCAGCACATTTGCCTCATGCTTCCAATGTCCTAGGGGTTTAAGTCTCACTCCTGCTCACTTTTGTGTGTGTGTGTAGAGTTTGCATGTTCTCACAGTGTTTGGTGGGTTTCCTCCCACAGCCCAAAGACACTTTTTCTTGGCTGCTTGCCCATAGTGTGTGATTGAGAGTTTGTGTGCCCAGTGATGGGTTGGCACTCCGTCCAGGGTGTATCCTGCCAGGATGCCTGAGATAGACACAGGCTCACTGTGACCCGATGATAGATTGGATAAGTGGAACAATGGAAAAAAGTTTCTAGAAGCAAAACTTTTTTTAAACATTTATCAAAACTGCAGAAGCCAAAAAGCAACTTTATATCAAAGCAAAACTATCCAAAAGAGATACACATATAAACAAACAGAAGTTGGAGGGCAGAATCATCCACAGAAAGAGCACAGAGGATCCTTATCAGGGAAGATGCTTTTAAATAAAGACTGAAAGAGTTCAGCTTAGTGGTGGTAATGCTGAAGTCATGTGACTGTGGTATAGTTCATTTATAGGCTTTTACTACTTGTGACTGTATTTCAGCAAAATCCATTCAAAGTTGTGTTCATCGTGAAGATTATTTTGATCAACTAAATCTATAAGAATCATAAACCTTTGTCTGTAACAGAGCTTCTTATCTGAAATAATTCAAAAACAGTGGAAAAATCCTGTTGGCTTTTTGTCAATGCTAACTTCCAGGTCAGCCTACAAAAATCTGTCATCTCTGCAGCACTCTCTGTTGTGGGATGCACTTAACATCCCATATAATGGATGGCTCATGGGAAAATAATGTTTTAATCATGAGATGCTAAATAGATTCACACAATAATGATATATTTATTGAGTTGATGCTATTTTAAGGTAATGTGTGCATACAGTGGGATGGGACAGGCAAGAATACTGTTTTTCTATACAGTTAATATATATAGTACATAAGATTATACACCGATCAGGCATAACATTATGAGCAGTGACAGGTGAAGTGAATAACACTGATGATCTCCTCATCATCTGTTAGTGGGTGGGATATATTAGGCAGCAAGTGAACATTTTGTCCTCAAAGTTGATGTGTTAGAAGCAGGAAAAATGGGCAAGTGTAAGGATTTGAGCGAGTTTGACAAGGACCAAATTGTGATGGCTAGACGACTGGATCAGAGCATCTCCAAAACTGCAGCTCTTGTGGGGTGTTCCCGGTCTGCAGTGGTCAGTATCTATCAAAAGTATCCTTTAAGTCCGGTAAATCCATATGGATCCGCTGCTAACATCTTGCCAGACCCCACAGCACACCTCCAGGGATAAAGGGGCAAAAGGGGAACCAACACAATATTAAGCTGGTGGTCATAATGTTATGCCTGATTGATGTAGTTTATATATATATATATATATATATATATATATATATATATATATATATATATATATATATATATATATATATATATATATAAACTACATCAATCAGGCAAATTGATATATATATATATATATATAATACAGAGTTGTATATTAAGTTGTATATTAATATTAAGTAAATATTAAGTAGATATATTTTAGTATTGTTTAAAGTTTTTAATTTTGAGGGACACTGTGGCGATTTCAGGGCATCACGAGATTGGTCCATTTGTCTATGCTGGTTTTTACCCAAAGAGCATGCATGGCAGATTTGGCAAGACTGATTTACATGTGTCTGTCAGTGTGCACTGTGCCAAACCCACTTGGCACTTTGCATAAATCAGATTAGCAGAGAGCAAAATGATGTCCTGGCCAAAGTGACTCATAGCTAGGAGTACAGTTAGGAGCTTGGGTAGCATAAGGTACTGGGCAAAAGGCATATGCAAAGAAATCCTGTTAAGCAAACATACCTTCAAATTTATGAAATATTTGAAATATTACAAAAAGTTGCAAACAGTAATAAATAAAAAAAAAAGTCAATATATGCTGTGACAACTCTTTGCTATTAAAAAATATATATATCAGTAGTCCCAAGTAAAATTTGTGCAATTTTGTAAGGAAATCTGCTGGAAAGTTTTACTGAGCATCTTGGAGAATGTGTAGATTCTGACAGTCGGATTTTGTTTATTTACTTATATATTTATTTTAAAAATGCAAGTATATTTTAATATATTTTAAAAATTTGGTTGCCTAAAATTTTAGCTCTATATTGCAAATCTGGATTTCTCAGGGCAGCACGGTGGCTTAGTGGTTAGCATGTTCACCTCACACCTCCAGCGTCCTGGGTTTGAGTCTCAGTCCCGCTCACTGTGTGTGTATGGAGTTTGCATGTTCTCCTCATGCTGGGTGAGTTTCCTCCAGGTTCTCCGGTTTCCTCTTACAGTCTAAAGACATGCTTCTAGGCTGATTGGAGTCTCTAAATTGCCTGTAGTGAATGAGTGTGTGTGCCCTGCGATAGGTTGGCACTCTGTCCAGGTCCAGGACAAACGTCAGCAATGAATTTCTTTGTAATGTCACACTCCACAGTGGTGGTTATAAACCTAGAAACTAAGAATTTGTAGTATTTCTGTTTTTAACTAGCCTACTAATGGCCATATATTCATAAAAAGCTCCAAAAAGCCCCAAACACAAATTTTATTCACACAAATGTTTATATCTTCAAAGTAAATGATTATATCAAAACAATTTCTGCTCTCTGAGATGCCTCAAGTGTTTTTATAAGCATCTAAAATCTTCATTTACTAAAATTCTGTGTAAGGTTATGAGGTAAAAGCAGCTCACACTGAAAACTAACAGTGTTCTGAATCATTTTGTATCAGACTTGTAGCAATAAAATAATTCATTTGTTTATACTGATTGAAAATGTCCGATAGACAAAATGTTAATACACTAGTATGATGACAGTATTAAATATTAAAGATAAACTATTAATACATCAGGAACAGAAAAGCATGTTTTCTAAAAAGCGTGAAGAGTGCTGTTGTATTTTGCTTAAGCTCAATGGATTGTGCCTGCATCTGAAAGATACCACCTTTTGCCGCAGCTTTTCAGCACCCAAAATGAGCCAGCATTTCAGAAAACTAAAATATAAATGCCCTAGGAATGAACAGCAGTCAACAATGGCTGTATTGCAGAGCTGGCAGGGTATCAGCCAGGAAAATTCCCAGCATCTGCTGAAGCCTTTGGGTTAGAGCCTTCAGAAACTTTTCCTCTCCAGATAGTGTGCAACAAAGTACTGAACAGAATTAAATCTCACCACTAGCACAATAGTTCTAGTAACACTAGAGGTAGTCCTATAAGCTATGTTTGAATTGGGGTGGAAATAATTGCAGATAAACCTGATTGAAGGAGGTAAAATCATGTATTTTTAGGAACCAGCATACATTAATGAGGCATAATTCTACTGCTAGCCATTTCAACCCCAGCTGTGCCAGGTGCGGCCTAGAGTCAGGGGTCCCTGAAAACACTTCACTGTCATATGGTAAGCTCTAAGACAAAGTCCTTACATCAAGGTTATCTGGTGTAAATTGTCTTGTCTGCATTGTAATTATATTTAAATGGAATAGTTAATTTATTGTATTTGCAGTACAGGATGTTCTCTGGAAGCTTCTCAACTCCATTATTTATTGACTAAGCCTTCTCATTTAAGACTACATATAAATAATGAATGAAAATCAAGCAAATTTCAATAACAGCAAATCTACATGCCCTACCTACATATTTACACAATACGTTTTGAAATGATTGAAATAAATACACTGGCCAGGCATAACATTATGACCATCTGCCTAACATTGTTTTGGTCCCCCTTTTGCTGCCAAAACAGCCCTGACCCGTCATGCACTGTGTATTCTGACTCCTTTCTATCAGAACCAGCATTAACTTCTTCAGCAATTTGAGCAACAGTAGCTCGTCTGTTGGATCAGATCACACGGGCCAGACTTCACTCCCCACGTGCATCAATGAGCCTTGGACGCCCATGACCCTGGCGCTGGTTCACCACTGTTCCTTCCTTGGACCACTTTTGATAGATACTGATCACTGCAGACTGGGAACACCCCACAAGAGCTGCCACCCCTCCAGTCGTCTAGCCATCACAATTTGGCCCTTGTCAAAATCACTCAAATCCTTACGCTTGCCTATTTTTCCTGCTTCTAACACATCAACTTTGAGGACAAAATGTTCACTTGCTGCCTAATATATCCCACCCACTAGCAGGTGCCATGATGAGGAGATAATCAGTGTTATTCACTTCACCTGTCACTGCTCATAATGTTATGCCTGATCAGTGTATATATGGAATGAAATTTTCATACAAGTGTGATGGTCAGGAGCCCAAAAACTTTTAGCTATGTCCTGTATTACCAGGCACTCGCACCCAAGCCTCCTTCCTAAACATTATATAAACACCTACTTACTGTTTCACTACTTTAACAATTATGAACTTTGGTAAATAACAATACATTTTCATACTTATCTTATTATTAGACTTCAATCATTTATACCATCCACATGTCTTTAAAGGAGTTGTTACTAAATGATAACTTATTAGAATGTGTGTTAATATACACCCATGATACAAAAAACAGAGCTGTGCTTTTAGAGAAAACCTTCAGTTTAAAATAAACACACAGTGGTTGATATAAAAAATTACAAAATAAAACAGAAAAATATTCAGCATAACTCGTATGTAACAGAAGATACTTTATTTTTAATTTAAATAACTTAAATGAACACAACTGCCCCAAAGCCCACACAGAACCTCCAAAATGGTAAAAGGTTACCCGTATGCACGGTCTTAGCAGAGACCAGAGCCTTTAAAAGAGAGCTTCCTTGGGAATTGTAAACCCCCTGTGTTGACAAAATGGACATTGTTAGATGTGCACTGAAGGCAAATGCACCGATACAAGAGTGACGAGATGAGACATTCCCTTGCAAAGAGCAACACAGCTGGAATTCAGCTCTAATTTACACGTGTACGGGGTGTTATCGCTAGAACGCTTTTAAAAACGAGTCACATTATTGGATTAAAAATAAGTGTACAATAATTGTGGAACAGCACAAATTCTCATTTTAAATTGAAAAGGGACCGTCTCATTCTAGATATAAAAAATAATTTGTAAGACCTCGATCTGCCCCTTCTGCATCATGGACATGATTTCTGACAAAAAGCCAGAAGCACAAACCGTTAACACATACATGGTTTAAACTGAAAAACATAAAACCAACAACGTAACGGCACACAAAAAAACATGGAAAAAAAAGACATGAGCACATTTGTTATACTCAGACCACATTTTAACCCATTCTATGCTTTCCCTAATTCTTACTCTATCAACACACTACACAGCTGTAGAATATTGTGAAGGGGCATTGCTGCATTTTGTCTATTTTGTATTAAATATTACAAATTAGATCTGGAATGGTGTGTAACCTTTTAAATCACTCAACAGCAGGATGTTGGACTGTCTTGTGTACTTTCCAAGTGAAGCAGGATGGAACTCATTACACATTAGGCCATTTGATAAACCATCAGCTTACTCACACTCTATGAAACACCTGAAGATTCTGTTCATTTCTTGTTCCTGTGTTTAATTAAAATCCATAGAGGATGTTTAGATGTTGTGTCTGCAGTTCACTACTAAAACACGAACAATGAGTCCTGGCTGTAAATTTCCACTTAACCAAAAGCAATTTTGTTCATTTGATATTCTTACGCAAAATCAACAGGCGCTGGTTGCCATATTCACACTGTATTGACATTTCCCTGCCAAACATATTGGCCAAATAAGAACAGTTGTTTGGTTTATTAAAAAAAAAAAAAAAAAAAAAAAAAAGGCCACTGTTTTTAAATAAAATAGCTTCACTATCTTGACAGGTGTTTAACTGCCATTGTGTGATATTATCCTGGTGATAAAGGCGATAGAAGGTTTATCTTGGTGACATGGCTGAAAACTTTTTCCTTTTCCATGTGTGATCTACATTGTCATCATGAAAGGCAGAAACCTGAGAGCAGAGTTTGAATGGGACAAACAATGATGAAAGGAATTCATAGAATGCTAATCACACACCCGATAAAAAGAAGGTTATTTTCTAGAACAGAAATCATAAAAAGGATGAAAATATGGTCTCAATTCAATATTTATATTGACAAAAATAAAAGAAACAAAAAGATTATTCACTATTATAGTCGCCTCAAAGCTCGTTTTTTGTCAGTTTTCTTTTTAGCAACTCCAGTATTATTGCTACTGCTTGTACCACTGGCACTGCTACTATTTGTGCCATTGGCTGTAGTAACTATATTTGCAGCACCAGCTGTAATTGCACGTTTGCTTGGATCTCCTGCATGTTTCTTGGGTTGCGGTCCATCACCAGGTTCTGGAGCTCCTGAGCTTCCACCCATAGCGTGGATCTCGGTCAATAGGTGAGCACGTGAGGCATATTCTGCATAGTCCTCCAACAGTAACCTCCCGGCCTCTTCGTTCAGAGCTGACTCTGGATTTGGGTGGATCAGTAAGCATTTAATGGTCTGCGAAAGAAGAGAGAATATAATGAGATTTTGGGGGAAGAAAAAAAAAATCAATATTTTCCATTTTGTTTGGCATCACCTGATCATTTTAAGCTGTAGGGAGCCATCAAATAATGAAACTATTTGCAAATTGATTGAAACTGTGGCAGGCAGTAACAGAGGTGAGCAATATGGTTGAGCGAATAACTGGGAAAATCCAATATAGGTCAAACAATTCACTTTTTAAACAGGAAAAAACTATACATATTGGTGCAAATGGATTCAACAGACTAGCTCCAGGCTAAAGCCTGGTTTCGAGTCAGAATCTTTAGATCTCATCCTGCTCAATCATTATGAAATATCTGATTTCAGCATCCCATGTGAAGTCAATTAGACACAAGAGACTGGATCATCCATTATAAGCCCTGCCTTTTAAAACATGACCGCTAAAAAGAGTTCAAACTCTACCAATGTAGAACAAAACTTCAGTATTTCAGTACTTCAGCCTTTCTTATAAATGCAGTAATATCTATGTCAAAGAAAGTTCGTGGGTCACTGCTAAATATGCCAAAAACAGACCCAGACTTAAATGCAAGTCATGTTGGAGAATAAGACCAGAAGTCTCATTTATTTGAGTTTTGGGCTGACAACACACAGTTTTATGCTGAAACCATGTGTACAACGTTTCTATGAATTGCATGGGATTCATCCAGTTATGGTTATGCGTGAGGATGCGAGCTGCTTTGCGCACACTCCTGACCAAGTGTATGCAGGAACCCTAGTGGTAAAAACGTGTAACAGTAGGTAAACTGATTATGAAAAGCTTCCACACCAATTATTGTGTGTCATATTAGCATTTTTGAGAGCGTAATTACTGATTTCAGTGCTTGCATGATGCAGACAGATGACATAGATGGAATATAAATCAAAATTATATAAAAAGGCACTAAAGCTCGACTAGGATTATGCCTTGTTAGAAGATTTGGCTCATACAGCTTCATAGAGAGAGAAAGGTGTTTTTAGAGAGCACTGGAAAATCCATGCCGAGTGATGAGTGGCTCATCAGGCCATTTTGTTTGCCCAGGGCAATTTTAGTTTCTCTCTGTTTCAGGATTTTTAGCCAGGGGCACATTTCAAAGAAAAACTAAAAACAGCACTAGCAACCAAATATGAGTTAAATGATGCTGCATCTTACTTTCAATGATGCCACTCATGCCACAATAGCTTACATTTCCAAAAACCAGTCTCAGAAATGACAGCTAAAATGACATTTTCAGAATTGTAGAATTTCTAAATGTGGCAACAAAATGCACTAATATGATCTTTTTAAAAACCTTAGTCATTTAGACTAACTTTTCATAAAAGTGCCAAATAAACCATTATTGCTTTGCACCACATATAGCATCTTAACTTTACTGTTAGTGAAGTTAGTGAAGAAAGCATCTTTTCGAGATCTTTTGGTATGTTCCATGCCATCTGTAACAGGCAGCACTGCATGTAGGATAGTGAGCTTTTTAAAGGGTAGTTATTTATCATATATGGTTGTTTTGAGGGCATATGTTTATGCAAATAAGTATGACCATACACAAGCATATTAATTTAGAATGTGTGAGATTTATCAATAATCACCACGTACAGCTTTGTGTATGTGTGTGTGTGTGAGATAAATACCAACATTCTTGTTCTATAATAAGCAAAACTAATTGTTTGGAATTATCCATGACTAGAGTAAAGTTAAACAATGCCCTTCCAATACTAAAGTGTGGAAAGCAAATTTTTGAAATACAACTTTCAATACTTTTCACTACCGTGTACAAGGATTGCAAATTGTTTCAAAAAAATGAACTCGAAACCAGAATCAGCTAGGGGCTTTCAGCTTGGGGGTGATGCTGACTGTGTGCAAGACAGTTCTATCTTTATAATCATGCAGTTTGGGGCCACAGTATGCATGTGCTTGGGGATACCTTTACGACAGAATTAGCTACACCAATCCTCATATATTCACTCTGACACCAACAAAGCCCCCTCCCCAATCCCTAAATACATAAACACTATACAGCTTCATGTGAAAACATACCGATTAAGGGCAAGCTTTAATTATTTAGTTGCTAATTTATTATTTAGTTGCTAATTTATTATTATTTGTCTTTAATTTAGGGGAAATACAATAATAAAATACTTTTAAAATAATAAAATCCTGCAACAATCAGAATATGTAGATTTCATGACAAGTTTTTTGTGTGAATATTTTTCATGTAGAGAATCATTTATCAGTTTTAAAGTAAAAATTTGTGACAGCCCGATTTCAGAGAAAACCATCAAGCTAGTTCGGTGATCTGTACTACTTACCAGTAATACATGCCTGAGGCCGAGCTCTGCCTTCCAGTCTCTCTTCAGTACATTGACACAGATCTCGCCCTTGTGTCCAACATTTGGATGAAATATCTTTGTCAGGAAATAGCCCCGGGGTGGTACGGCAGGAAAATCTTTCCCCAAGACCAAACGCATTCTGAACACACCTCCTGCATATGGGGTCCCTTCTGTTCAAGACAAACACAAAATGCACAAATGCTGAACCTCTTCTACAATCACAGCATGTGTAGACTATTCTATTTTAATTCTAATTACAAGAGCACATCAAGACAAGACCATGAATCTCTAACCTGGCCCCTCAATGGCAGTGTGAAGTTCTGTAATGTCTTCCTCACTGGGGTAAATTTTGATTCCCTCTGGTGGATCGGCTGCCAGTGCAGACACTTCTTTATACACCAGTCTCAAAACTTGTGGGGGCAAGTTCTCCACGTTCGAGTTCTGCACACAAGAACAGACAAAATGTAAGGCTTGTTTTTGGGGTAAACTTGAGCAAGAACAACATACAAGTGGGTCACTCTCAGACCAGACATCAAACTGAGGTCCAGTCAGACAATAGACAGACAGACAGACAGACAGAAATACTGGAATTTCTGTTAAATAACCTGAAATCAAACATTTTAACACAAAACAATACCCCATATCATATTTTAAAAAAGAGCAGTGTCTAAATCATATCTACATTTCAGACACTTTAAGAGTAGATTATCGGGAACTCTTACTCTGCATTCAACAACAGCCACATCCTGTGCTGCAGAATGAAGAAACAACAACACAGATTTCAAACAAAGTCATATCTCTGATGTTTAGTTAAGAGAGTGAGATGACAGAGGTCAAATAATTTGTGTCAGAGGACATGAAAATTGCTTCCAGGTGCAGTGGTGGGCACAGCGATGAGAGCAGAGTAATTTCCGAAAAGGCTGTTTGAACTATAGTTTCATGCACAACACCATTTTCAAATGAATGGCCATCTTAGCTTGGGGATCATCTCAAGTTAATCTCTCTAGTTTGTTCTGTCCCATAAAGAACTTATAATGCTACACATAGCTTAAATTTTATTCAGCATTTACACCATCCACTTTATTAGGAACACCTGCATACATGTGCAGTCATGCAGTTACCTAATCAGCCAATCATGTGGCAGCAGTGCAATGCATAAACTCATGTAGATACAGGTAAGAGCTTCAATAAATGTACACTTCAAACTGAAGTAAATGTGCCCTCTGTGACTTTGAACATAGCACAGATGTTGGTACAATGAGCTGGTTTAAGTATTTCACAAACTGCTGATCTCACAAAAACACATTTGGGGCGACCACAGGCACATGACTCATCCAAACAGTTGAACAGATTAAAAACAAAATTTAAAAAAAAAAAAGTTTTTCCAGTCTCACCAGTTTGGGTGAATGCGTGCTCATGACAGCCTCAGACTTTTTTCCTTGGCTAACAGGAAACCGCATTATAATTGCAGGCACTTGAAAAAAGTTAGTGTTAGATTAACAGGGATTAGGGTTTGCATTTTTGTTATGCTGATGCTTATTATGGCAAATTAATTGGCACAGGTAGCACTATGTTTTCCTGTAAGCCTGGTACAAAAAGTGGCATGCTTTGTCCATCACACCACCCCAGTGTGGAATATTTTATAAAAACAGACAGCGTCAGCTTGTATTCCTTGCTTAAATGCAGACAGAAATTCCTTCTAAATTCAGATCTTTTTGCATGGAACTGGTATATGTAATTAATGCAAAAATTAGTATTTCACAGTAAACACATCTAACCATACACTGCCTGTCATAATGTTACGGATTTTTCCACTGTATGCAAATGTTTCCTTTGGGTGACGAATGCTTTGTTGCCCCATCTGGACAAACACAGGAACTTTCCTCAACATACTGAATACAGAGCTATAAAATAAATGTGAGGGTACAGAATACATATAGCAATATTCATAAATTATTTTGTCCTGATTTTAAGATTAGGGTGTCTTCACTATATGGCATCAGGTATGAATACCAGCATCACTGGACACTTGTCTGCTGTATGCACAATACACCAATCAGCTTAAGATTATGAGAAGTGACAGGTGAAGTGAATAACACTGATTATATCATGGCACCTGTTAGTGGGTGGGATATATTAGGCAGCAGGTGAACATTTTGTCCTCAAAGTTGATGTGTTAGAAGCAGGAAAAATGGGCAAGTGTAAGGATTTGAGCGAGTTTGACAAGGGCCAAATTGTGATGGCTATACGACTGGATCAGAGCATCTCCAAAACTGCAGCTCTTGTGGAGTGTTCCCGGTCTGCAGTGGTCAGTATCTGTCAAAAGTATCCTTTAAGTCCTGTAAGTTGTGAGGTAGGGCCCCTGGAGTACCCACCTCACAACTTACAGTACCTAAAGGATCTGCTGCGAACATCTTGCTGCCAGATACCACAGCACACCTTCAGGAATCTAGTGAAGTCCATGCCTCATTGGGTCAGGGCTGTTTTGGCAGCAAAAGGGGGACCAACACAATATTGGGCAGGTGGTCATAATTTTATGCCTGATTGGTGTAACGCTTTCTCTTTTGATGTGAATGCTGGATAGGAGCCATGCTGTATTGTGAATGTCTGCATTATGTTCACCTACACCGAAGAAAAGGTACAAAGGTGAGTCAGGTGCATAAAAATAAATTTTATAGTTTATGTATTATGTTTCTCAACAAAACACGATTTTATTGCTTATACTAACCTTAATTTAAACAAGTTTATAAATACTAGCTTGTTTTTAAACCACTTTCTTAAGGGAAAAAAGGAACCTGCAAATGAAGTGACGTTTTGAGCAGTATTACTAACTGTCCTGCACTCAGTACAGCTGTCCAGCTCACATTACTGCTGCTGGTTATATTAGCTGAGAGCAAAGGATTAGTAAACTCGCATCGAGTGTGTAAAGATTTATGTTAGGTTCACACATACAGCAGCTCGCAGCGATAAAGCTACTGGAGACCATTCGTTTTCAACGAGAGTCAGTACTGTTGGTGACTTGATGTGGTCCAGCTATGCTCCAAATTTGAGAAAAGTTTAACTTTTGATTTTGAATACTAGCTGCACCACCCAGTGATAAAAGATAATTACTATGGCAAGCAGTAGTAAGAAGGGCTACTGACGACTTCATAGTGCAGCAATAAAAATCCACTGCATGTCTGAACGTAGCTCGAGTGTGCTAACGTTTCGGCACTTGCACAAGCCTATGAGGTGAGTTTACAACTACTAGTTTTTCGCCTACAACCAGTAAAAACCCAGCAAAAACACCTCAACTACTAAGTTAAACTTTTGGTAGCAGAGTCCCTTTCAGTTTAACTGTGTGATAAAAACATGATGGTTAGTTTAAAGCAGTATTGGCTTTATATCAGCTAATATACACAGTATATTAGCTAATAGAATACATGGTGAAATCTGTAACACTGACCATATAAACTGATTAGGCATAACATTATGACCACCTGCCTAACATTGTGTTGATCCCCCTTTTGCTGCCAAAACAGCCCTAACCCATCAAGGCATGGACTCCATTAGATCCCTGAAGGTGTGCTGTGGTATCTGGCAGCAAGATGTTAGCAGCAGATCCTTTAGTTATCCAAGTTACTTTAAGATACCACACTACTGTCCACTATTTAGCTTGTTGTTCTGTCAAGAAACCCTTCAAAATGTACATGTTCATTCATAAATGAAAGTTCTAATTATTGGCAGCGATATAAGTGGAATAAAACGCTCCAGACTTTGCCATCATTGAATGTATATATTTTTTTTTGTTTAACAGCATGATCCTTTTAATGATGTGTATTAATATTTTTAATGCGTACTTGACATGCAAATGATCACAGTAATACAGTCAATATGCAAATTAGTCTGTGACGTCACTTGGAGACTTCATCATACATTAGCTACTTTCCTCTGAATAGAGTTGGAAACAATGCATACTCAAACAGCTAACTTGTCTTTTCCAAAATATAAGTTTCATGTCGCGAAAAGAAAAAGAACTGGTCATTTTGACATGAGGAGAAAGGATTAAAATAGAAAACACATGTAAAGTAACTGGCTGCGTTATTAAGTTTATTAGTTAGCCTGCTGTTACACCGACACAGTGCATCTGTCCACTGGCGCAACAGAACTGGTACTTAGTGTGGGAGACTGACTGACCAATTAGTCAATTAAATAATATAAGTTAGGATAAAAGCCTTACATTTTCTGAGTTAAATCAGCTTGTTGTGAGACATATAGGTTGTTTATCACTCAGAAAAAACTAACAACTCACTTTAAAAAAAGTTAGCTCTTGCTAGTTGACCGGGCTATACCTTGCTAGGATGGATTGCTGGCACGAAAAGACACGAGTTAATCATGCAGCAGTAAAAAATGGCCATGTTGGGCTTACCATATCGACTGTAATTAAAACACAGGAGCTGAATCCAGTCCAAACAGCAGCCTTGATCCGAGGCTCACCGGCCGGTGGCTTTGATGCTAACGTTATATATGCTAGCTGTATATTAAGTTACACTTTAGTTAGTACCGCTCCAGGACCGTGATGAGGTCCACCATAACGTCGATAAACGACTCGAAAATTATTTATATTGTTTGTTTTAAAACGTAAAACTCGACGAGAGACTGCTCGGCTTAGCTAAATTTGAAAAACAGCTAGCAAGGTTGCTAACGCTAACTTTTAGCACTGTTAGCCGTGCTAGTTTCTCGGCGCGAGCTCAGCAATGTCGATTAAACACTTAAATATACAATTTTTTAAAAAACGTGCGTTTCTTGTAATCGTAGCTTTTTTTAACCACTGATGGCTAATATGCCCCAGTATTTAGCAAGCTAGTGGTTTTTGACACAGGAACAAAAATACGTACACGTTAAAAAAAAAAGAAGCAAGGTCTAGCCAATCACCGTTCGATATAGAACTACGTCGCCACGCAACTACACCATTCTAACCAATCATAGCTTGTCTCAGTGGTTACGTAACTATCTTGGTAACCTCGCAAACCGGCTGAAGTGGAGAATGCGAAAAATGCCCCTGTGTGATTGGTCCGTTTGAAAAACTCAGACCCGCCCCTAAATACAGGAACAACCTACAGCATGCAAATTCATTCTTGTGGTAATTAGTACTGCTAGCAGTAAAGTAACCAACAATCTGTTATGTTTTGCAGTTTGTTTGTTTTTTTAATATAGTATACTTATTAATTTTACATTTTAATAACAATCAACAGAGTGAAAACATAACGACTACACATTTAACACAGCACTTAAAAGAAACACACGTAACAAAAATAACATTATTAAACAATTGCGCACATACCCTTAAGAAATATAAATAAATACAAATAAAAAGTAAAAATTAATCAATTAATTAAATTAGCTGCCAAGACTGTACAATGGGATATCCAGATAGGCAAGAAATGGACCCCAAATATGTAATAAATAAATAAATTCCAAGAATTTGAGTGGTGTGTACCTTAGTTTTTCCATCTGTATAACAAACACCATTTCCAAAATTCACCTTTAAAAAGATGGAGGAGAGTAAGATTTCCAATCTGTTCCAATTAGTCTCTTGGCAGTGTTCACACTGAGCATCAAAGATTTCTGTAAGGCTTTAGGTAGATGCAGCGTGGATTTTGAACAGCCAAAGATTGCTAATTCACCATGAGTATTAATATCTTTGCTATATGCTTTGGAAGACCAAGCAAAAATGTCTGACCAGTATCCTGTAAGTGTATGACAATATGTTTTGCAGTTTAACACTAGAAACCAATCAATTAAAAAAAAAAAAAAAAAAAAAACTACCATTTTATTGTACAAAAGAATGTTTTTTTGAAATATGAAAAGGTACTAAGGTTTGTTTTTGTTTTGTTTTTTAAACTAAAAAGCAGTATATTAGAATAAGTATAAAAATTGTGCAGTATGACAGAACCTGTTAGCCCTTATCGGGTTGACATTAGCCCTATTCGGATGGGATTAGATTGACATGGGGATGTGGGTAAATCTGCTTATTTACAGGCACTACTCTGTGATTTTATTTCCACCTGGATTCGCCATGTCTGGGTTTTTCTCTGCCCTCCTCTGAGAAAATTACATATCAAATTACCTATTGTTTTTTGGTTTGTTGGGATTTTTCTTCCCAAACTCAGAGGTCATTTGATAATTTTTGTCCCAAATGTATCAGATATTAAACATTTCCCAAAACCTGATATGGAAACTGGCAGATTTTTGATATTTTGTGATTATGAATTATATTTTCATATTGTTGCTAGGACCTTGGTTTGCCTCAAACTAAAAAAAAGATCCATCATTACTTCTCTACTCCAGTGCCCCAACATACAAATAAAGAAGAAAAATGGGATTTTCATGATTTTTTTGTGTAAATGCTATATTATTCATTATTATTATTATTATTATTATTATTATTATTATTATTATTATTATTATTATTAAGCTAAGATAAGATTTTTTATTTATTAATCCCAAAGGAAACTGTTTTGCCAGAGACTGCTTTAAAGAAAAATAAATATAAATGAAATAATCTATATATACAAAATGTATTCAAAGTACAAAAATATTATTATTATTATGACAACAACAACAAAAACAACAATAATAATAATAATAATAATAATAATAATAATAATAATAACAATAATAATAATGCAGCTAATAAATGATATACCTATACTGATTTTTTTTTTTTTTTTTGTAATAAAGGCTGTAGTTTTTGTTAGAAAGTAAAGCCAACTATCCCCACAAGGTGAAAAGTGTCAGATATTCCTTCCCTTGTGTGGACATTCGATCCCCATCAATATATCAAAACATTGCCCTCACAGCCACATGGGGTGAAATAAAATGAATAACCTTTATTAACTAGTTTCTTGTTTGACGAAATTGCTTGCGGAAGCGAAGTGTTGTTATTTCAGCACGCTGCTGTAGTAAACGTGTTAGGGGCGTTGTCATGGCTATCGTCATCGTCATCGTCATCAACAACAACAACAACTACACTGCTACTTCCGGTTCACTATTTCACGGAAGACGCTACAGCATCCTAGTTACAGGGAAACAGGAGAGTTGTTTATTTAAAACGATATGTTCTTATATATGGAAGAGTTGCCTAGAAAATTAGTTTAGATCTGATTTATCTCCAGTCAGCATTTACGCTTGTGAATAAAGGTAAGAAGATAGACTAGATAGTACTGCTAGCTAGCAACCTAGCTAACCAACGGGGAAGCTGTATGTTTGTGAGCATTACGTGATTTTCTAAATGACCTACGCGAAGTAGTAGTTTTTGAAAATGCACTTATTTTGAAATTACAGGTCTGTGCTTTGCTTGTATGAAACAGTTAGGGATTAAAATGAGACTGTGTGTGTGTGTGTGTGTGTGTGTGTGTGTGTAGAGTCCCTCTCCAGCAGTGTGTGTATATGTGTGTGAGTAAGGGAGTATGAGCGGCTCGGAGGTGTTTCATGAGAAGCAGAGGTTGGAGCTGTGTGCTATTCACGCCCTGAACAACGTGCTGCAGGAGAGAGTGTTTACCAAGGAGGCGGCTGATGACATCTGCAAGCGGTGAGAGCACTATTTGTTGATATATATGCATGCATGTAAACATGAATTAATTATTTATAACAACAGTCTGTTTCTGTTTGAGCTTGACACTGATGTAGCTGCTTGCTTTTAACCGCATTAACCATATAACGCTGAATAAACTTGTCTATAAATAAAGAGGCATGGTGAAATATCACCACAGTATCACCGAAAATCACGTCTCAAAAGCTTAAGAGAAGCAATCGTTTCTTTTTTCTTAGAATGATTATGAACATCTCTTCCACTGTCAGTATTTATTACTTAGTCACTGAAAGAAAGAGTTGCTGTGAGTCCTAACTAAACTGTTCCAACTTTTTTTGTTTAATTGAATAAGTACATCATCCAGGTACCTTTCAGTGTGAAAGCACTATTCACACCATTTATACTACCAGATGGTATACAATAGTGCATAAATATGTGATTTGGGACCCGCTTAACGAAATTGTTTTGCTTTTATATCTCATTCCTTACTGAAGTCCCTCTCTGTCTCACGGTGAGCCTGCCATCTTAGCTGATATCAGGGAAGAGGTTGCCAAATGAGTTCAAGTAGCAAAGCTGTTCCAATTTGTACTGAGACAAGGCAAGAAGTTTTTATACGGAATGAGAACAAGACACTGATATTCAGAACCAGAGAAACGGGAACATTCCATTAAGTGGCAGACAGTTTGCACATAATCAACATGTTCTCTTAAGATAATGAAATGACACTTTAAATGTATGGGTACAAGATGTGATATGGTCACTGTGACATTGTCCCTAATCTTTTAACTACATGCCAGGAATGCAGCAAGGTCTAACAAGGCCATCTGCAGGAGGTGGTTCACACATGCAGAGACAGATTGGGGAAAAGGACATGTATGTATAGAGAGTAGAGAAGTGAGCGTGCCCATAAATAGGTAATAATATTTATCAGATTGTAGCATGAAGCCACTTGCATGAAGCATGGTCATCATGAATGTTAGAAAGAAGGTTGCTTAAACAAAGAGTTGCTGCGAGGAAAGGCAGTGCGTTCAGACCAAACTACAATGCTACAATACTACAATATATGTCGGTTGTGTCATCATCAGTGGGTTTCTATAGATGTCCACTTCTCAGTTGGTTGTTTGATGTGTTGGACATGGTTCCTAGTAAAGTTTATTGCTGCCTTGTGACAGCTTCCTTATCTAAGTAAGGTAATGTGCAGTGCTGCATAGCCAACAACAGATACATTTACATTTGTGGCATTTGGCAGACGCTCTTATCCAGAGCGGCATACAAAAGTGCTTTAATTCTCTATCAATGAATACATTAACACTGGTTCAGTAGGACACAAACTTGGGATACCATTAGCCTAAAAACTGAGTTGGGTCTTTTTTATTTTTTTATGATACAACATGATACATAAACAGGGAAAAATAAGAGCTAGTTTAAGTGCTTCAGGAAGAGGTAGGTCTTCAGTTGCCGTTTGAAGACGGTCAGTGACGGCTGTACGGACATCTAGGGGAAGTTCATTCCACCTCCTCGGTGCCAGAGCAGAGAAGAGTCTCGATGTATACCTACCTTTTACCCTGAGAGATAGTGGGACCAGTTGAGCAGTGCTAGTGGATCTGAGGGAGCGAGGTGCAGTGCGAGGAGTTGATGAGAGCTTTGAGGTAAGATGGCGTTGGTCCATTCTTGGCTTTGTAGGCAAGCATTAGTGTTTTGAATCTGATGCGTGCAGCTACCGGAAGCCAGTGGAGGGAACGCAGCAGTGGGGTGGTGTGGGAGAACTTGGGCAGGTTGAAAACAAGTCGTGCAGCTGCATTTTGGATCATTTGCAGTGGGTGAATTGCGTTCAGAGGTGGACCTGCCAGAAGAGAGTTGCAGTAGTCCAATCTCGAAATGACCAGAGACTGAACAAACACCTGAGTAGCTTGTGTGGATAGAAATGACTGAATCCTTCTGATGTTGTACGGAAGAAACCGACATGAGCGTGTCACATTAGCGACATGGGAGGAAAAGGACAGTTGATTGTCCATGGTTACCCCAAGGTTGCAAGCAGTGGCTGAAGGGGAAATCAAGGAGTTGTTCAAAGATAACGCAAGGTCCTGGGCTGAGGATGGGTCACCTGGGATGACCAGCGACTCACTTTTGCTGGGATTGAGTTTCAGCTGATGAGCCGTCATCCAAGATGAAATGTCCACCAGACACGCTGAGAGCCAAGCAGAAGCCGTGGTATCTGAGGGAGGGAAGGAGAAGATAAGTTGGGTATCATCGGCATAGCTGTGGTATGAAAACCCATGTGAGGATATAACTTTGCCAAGAGAGTGAGTATAGAGGGAGAAAAGGAGAGGACCAAGTACTGAGCCTTGTGGGACACCAGCAGAGAGTCTGTGTGGAGCAGATGTCAATCCCTTCCATGTTACCTGATATGAGCGACCATCCAGGTAGGAAGCAAACCATTCCCATGCTGTTTCACAAATTCCAAGATTCCTGAGGGTGGACAAGAGAGTCTTGTGGTTTACTGTGTCAAATGCTGCAGACAGGTCGAGGAGGATAGGACCAATGACAGTTTGGCTGATCTAGCAGCATGTAGTTTCTCGGTGACTGCCAAAAGGGCAGTCTCTGTGGAATGTGCTGCTTTGAAGCCAGACTGGTTGGGATCATGGAGGTTATTCTGCAGGAGATAGTCAGACAGCTGATTATAAACAATGTGTTCGAGAATTTTTGAAAGAAATGAGAGAAGTGATACCAGTCGGTAGTTGCTGATGTCTGAGGGATCCAGAGCAGGTTTCTTCATGATGGGGATGACCCTGGCTTTCTTAAAGGCAGTTGGTACATGACCAGATGTTAAGGATCTGGATGACTGTGGTGATGAAGGGCAGGAGGTTAGGTAAGATGGTCTGGAGCATAATTGAAGGGATTGGAACAGATAGTTTTGTTTAGTTTTGGACATCAATGACGTGTTCTCCTGTGTGTTTGATACAGTTGTGGTGGATTATACAACTAAAGGGGTTTCAGTGCGGTCTGCTTTTATATAATTGTAATTATATTCATCTTGGTCAGTCTTTCTATATGACAAAGACCTTTAGAAAATACTTAATTTTTTCATGGGCCCTTGATATTTGTATAAATTTCTGTCATTCTGTTTCCCAGTTAATGGTAAATGACATTAAACACACATACTGCAGCAGAATACTATGAATTTTTTAAACTGGTGAAAAATAAATCACAACATTCCTGATTTTTCTTTTCCTTCTTGTCTTTTGTCTTTTCAAACAATCTTTGCCCCTATAGTCTTGCTCCTCAGTGTGTGGTGAACCCGCACAGGTCTGTGCTGGGTACGGGGAACTATGACGTGAATGTGATTATGGCGGCTCTCCAGAGTCGTGAATTGGCTGCAGTGTGGTGGGACAAACGTAGGTCAGTTTGTTCATCAGTTTCACAAAACAATGAACCTTTTTACTTTTTACTTTTTACATCTATTTCTCATCTTGTTCATCTTACAACGGTAAATGTTGTCACATGTCTTGACTTTGCGGTGTATGTTTCTTCTCACGTCGCAGGTCAGTGCAGTGTCTGTGTCTGGAGAAGGTGCAGGGTTTTATTTTGAACGTCCCGTCACGGGTGTCGCTGGGGATCGTGGCCCTCCCACTGAGACGCAGGCACTGGCTAGCAGTTCGGCAGGTCAACGGGCAGTACTACAACCTGGACTCTAAGCTTAAGAGTCCTGTCTGGATCGGAGGAGAAACAGAACTTAGGTGAATTTCGAGCATCTAAAGCTAACAGAAAAGTTCAAATATAAAAATCCAGCTGAGATTATCAGGTAGTTCAACCACAACAAATAGCTTTTTCTGGAACCTGGAGTGACTGTGTGACTGGCATTGTCCAGGACAACACACACTGCTTTTACAACCAAGCTTTTGTTCTTGCTGAACAGCATTGTTCTTGTAACACTGTACTGATAAACCATTATTTAGACATAACCTCATTTTAAATAGTCTAGAATTTGAAAGTCTAACCTATGAAGATAGATAGATAGATAGATAGATAGATATAAAATCATTATGTATTTTATAGTATACCTATTATATATCTTTTTTTATATGTATCTCAGTACAATAAGTGAAGTGCTTGAATTTGGCTTGTTGAAATTGAAGTACTGGAAGACCTTGAAATAGCCATTTATCATTAAGTGGTGCTTAAAAAGTGCTTGAATGATAAAAGTCCATAAATATGATATCACTTAAAACACAACAACACGAATACAATCCTTTTATTCAAAATATGACATACTACTGAAGCCCCTCCCCCCCCTCCCGTTATTCGCTCACTTATTTTGACAGACAGCTCCTGTAACTCACTTAGAGTCTACTGATGTTATAGTGAAGATGACGCAATGCCTGGATAAAGATATTAATAATATTAGTAAATGTCTAGTGAGCTTATTTTATTTTATCCAGAAAAGGCAAAAATCTTTAGCACTCTAATTAAACCCCGTGCCATATTTCTGTTATACAGTTAATACTAGCCTAGTGACTTATTTACTGTAGACTGAGCAGACTTACCCTCTGAGTTCACTTGACTTTTTAATAAAGCAGTTCATTAAGAGTGCTATTAGGATCTTTAAGGATCTTATATGTTGGAAGTTTCACAAAGATTGAGGTTTCTATATATAACCCTTTTTACCAGTGCACTAGTGTGCCAATCTGTCAGCAGAAAAGAAATCTACTTTCAATCAGTATTAACAAATGAATTATTTTATCGCCGCATGTCTGATATGTAATTAGTGCAGACACTGTTTGCTTTCACTGTCAGGTGTTTTTACCTCTGTCTGGATAATCCTTACCCAGAATTTTCTAAATTTAATTTTCAGATTTTCGATGCTTGTGAACAAGCACCTAGAGAGCAGAAATAAGTTTTATATAACAATTTAATTTGAAGCTATAAACATTTGTGTGTGTGTGTGTTTTTTTTTTTTACTTGTCTATGAATATTTTGCCAGAAATAATTATTCTTAAAATGGAGTGTCAAATATCATATGAGTCATTAACGACCACTGTGGAGTGTAACATGACAAAGAAATTCAATGCTGAACTTTTTTTGTCTCTGATAAGACGGTTAATTGCTGTTCTGTATCATTTTATTAGGTCTTTGTCAATAATGGTGATTTAAACTGTAATAGAACAGAAGAAACAAGAAAAAAAATCACTGCTCAGTGTATCAATCCATCTGTAAGCTTGTATTATTTACCCACAAATGCTTTTGTCTCTCATGTTTACATTTCCAGGCAGTTTCTCACCGAGCAGCTGTCTCAGGATGTTGCCGAGATGCTTCTTGTAGTCCAACGAGAAGTAGAAGAGGACGGGACATGGCTTATTTCAGATGACCGGGAGAACTGAAATCTCAGGAAGTTCACTCAGACTGCACAATGCAAAATGTATTGTTATTTTTAATCAGGACAGTCCGGTGCAGAGCTGCACTACCAAAGAGGAAAGAAGCACTCCCAGATGGTCACACACACAGAGAAGGCTGATTGAATGGTTAATATAAGACACATTTCTGCTGTAAATGATTTTTTATTTAAAACAACAACAAAAAAACAAACAAAGGATTCAGGCAGGATCGCTGTACACGTACAGATGCATCGCTCGCCTATCTTCTTTCTTCTGCTCATTTCTCTCAGGATAAGTGCTTGAGTTTTAAAAATAACATTTGAGCAGTCTTATTTGTTCTGCATCTATGCACTGCACTGCTGAAATTGATGAAGGTGTGTATCAAACTATGCACAGAAACGCAACAACAGTCTTTGTAAATATAATTAAAGTCGCTGTTCATCCAGCTCGGCATATTTCAGGGGAACTTTTCCTCCTGACTCTTCTTTTTATTTGCTTATGTATTTTTCATCTCTGTTTCTTCATATCTCAGAGGATACAAGTGGAATGAAAATATTCACTAATAAATTGACTGTTATTTTAAAAATAATGATGTTTCCTGAATCTGTGACAGCTGTAGTCTGCACAGTGCTTGTATCAGTGTCATGACATGTCAATTATTAAGTAAACATTAAATTAGCCAAATGGGGTAGAAGAAGAAGCCTTTATTTATTTGTCATATATACATTACTGCACAGTGAGATGATCTCATATACCAGCTTGTTAGGAAGCTGAGGTCAGAGCATATGATACAGCCTCCTTGAAGCAGAGGTGGTTAAGGGCCTTGGCAGTGGCAGTGCTGGGGCCTGAACCCTGACTTTCCAGTCAATAACCTAGAACTTTTAAGCCACCTCTGTGGACTGTTTAAAAAAATGTGGACTGTTCCAGACTGTCTGAATCAAATGGCCAAATAATCTCCATTGATTGTGCTAAAGGCAAAAAGCTTCTTAGAAGCTAGTCGGAGCTCAAAACGGCTATAAAACTGACCTACAGACTTGCACAATTCTCCTTTTTTCCTTTTAAATATCATGCATTTTTAAATATTCTTGTAGTTGGCTACATATTAGGATGCTGTATAAATGGATTACAGCTTCTAAATTGTTGTAAATCTCCATTTTATCTACATCAGAAGTGGGAAGTTGGCAGTCACAATTACTTCCTCCTCAAAACAGTGATCTGTATAATCCGTGTTATAGATTTATGTCAATATGTTGATTAATTTAAAGCAAATACTTTGTTGTGCTTATGCAACATTCATTTAAAGGTAAGAAGTGATACATTTTTTACTGATATACTATGCACAGTCACGCTGATTTGATGTCACTTGTCATTTGCTGAACTCTCTCAAGTTCCCAAGTAGGAATTCAGAGCTGAGAATGTATTTTCTTTGGTTCTTCCTGGTTGGAGGCCAGGAATGATGAGTTGCAACCCCTTATATAATAAATACAGTATAAATATCACATGGTCAGTAGCTGACTGCTTAGCAATGGGACAAAACATTCAAGACACAAGGCCAATCATGGTTATTGGGTATCAGTGGCAGATTGTCCAGGTGACTGAGATTTTCTGCTACAAGCTGGAGGGACAGCACCAGAGATTAAAACAGAGCAGAGAAAGAAATAGTGGAGTCAAACTGCTACATCTTATTAAAACTTATGCTACTTTTTTTTCCTTTTTTTTTACATCTGCTTGACAGAAATGGTCACTTAACCTGAGCTTTTCTGCAATGGTGTATGGGCCTTGCTACCTTATCGGGAACCTGCACGAATCTGGCATGTAGCTTATTTAAAGAAGCATACGCAGTTCTGCCATCAATAAGGACACAGGTCTTTAAGAAGACGCTTTTATTTTTCACACATACCGCACATTCAAATTTTTTCATTGCATATCCCAGCTTAGGAGGTTAGGGTCAGAGTGCAGGGTCAGCTATGATACAGCATCCCCAGTGCAGAGAGGATTAAGGGCCTTGCTTAAAGCTTGGTGCTGATGAACCTTGAATCTCTGACCTTCCAATCAGTAACCCAGGGCCTTAACTGTTTCAGCCACCGCTGTCAAAATAGATTTAGGGATCTCTAGAGTAGAGGAATTGTTAATTGGAAATGGATTTGAAGCTATCTTTGTGCAGAATTCCAGCTTCTATATAGTGCATAGTATAATCCAATACTAGTGATGGTCTCAAGCAGTGGTCTGACCATTTTAGTGGCAAGAGTGTAGCTGGTGTGGCATTTCTGCCGGTAGGTGGCTCATCTCTGGCTGACGTTCCACACCATCAAAAAACAGACAGTGGAATCAGTCTATGATATATCTCCTACCATGTGACTACTGAGTGAAAGATGGGATTGTTCGTTGACTCTTGCCAGCACCAGAAGCTCAGTCAGTCCCCTCAGTGCATGGCAAGTTATTACAAGAGAGCATCCCAGATAAAGAAATGTGGTCCGATCAAATATTGGACCTATTACAAGTTATAGAGTTGCTCACCTGCTTAAACAGAACAAAAGAGGGATTCTGGAGTCCACACCTTTGGAGTGAGCATTTGCCCTTTTCTTCTGACAGGCATATGGAATACTGATTAATGAATGAGGCATGTGATGTGATCCTTCTATAAGTCTCAAAACCTTGAGTTTCTATTATTTCCAGTTTCTATTATTATTTCTAGTATTTTAAGGATGCTCCCTTGATCCACTTTGAATTTAGCAAGGCCAAAGAAACCGCCTTTTCACCAGCAGTGAAGAGGTGTCCTGTATCTGTGGGCATGAAGATATCATGAGGAAGGTCTGGAGATGCGTGATACTCTGACCACAAGACACCAATAACAGTCCTCAGAATCATGCTATCAAGACCCATGCTGATTTTTCACCAATCAAACTCCAATTTATTGTCACCCCAATAGTTAGCTCCCCCTGTGATCCTTCTGAAGGTGGGGAGCCATGGCTTCTGCTGCATTTGACTTACCTCAGAAGTGCGATGTCAGGCTTCAGATTGACGTCAATTTCTATCTCTGTACATTCAACTACTAAGTTCAAAACAACCATGACCACCATGTTATATATATTTTTTTTTTTTAGCAAAAAGCTAGCCAGCTAAACAGTTGTCAATTTTATAGATTTAACAAGCAAATGTTTCTATATGCGGGGCACGGTGGCTCGGTGGTTAGCACGTTTGCCTCACACCTCCAGGGTTGGGGGTTCGATTCCTGCCTCCACTGTGTGTGTGGGGTTTGCATGTTCTCCCTGTGCCTTGGGGGTTTCCTCCCCCAGTCGAAAAACATGCATTGTAGGTTGATTGGCATCTCTAAATTGTCCATAGTGTGTTCCCTGCGATGGGTTGGCACTCTGTCCAAGGGTGTATCCTGCCTTGTTGCCTGATGATGCTTGAGATAGGCACAGGCTCCCTGTGACCCAAGAATAGATCGGATAAGTGGTAGACAATGAATGTTTCTATACTGATTGATTTAGAGTACTATACAAGTATAATTCATTCAAAGGTAAAAAGTGCTACTTTCTTTAATGCTGACGATTTTTGCAGCCATGTTGATTTGACGTCATGTTTGAACTTGGTTTCTTTGGTTTTTACTAGTCGGAGGTCATGAATTATAAGTTTCTTCTTGTGTCCACATCACTGAGTATGTACCTCATCATGCTTCATAGCTTTAACTATAAGGCACTCTTATAGGCCACTCTTCTGACCATGCTTAAGAAAAGACTTAACGTTAATTTATACTGTTCTTTAAGTTTGTACAGTATCAACTAGACCTTCATAAACTATAACCAAAACTAGCTGATTTTTATGGTTATTTAGTAAGTCCTTTTTTATTATAGGAAAAGCTTTTTAGAGTTACACCAATAGAAATATTTTGTTGTAATTTCCATAACAGAACTGAAATGGCAATGGTTTGGTAGTTTACTTAAAGTTTAATGAATTGATGTTGGAGTAGTGATATGACAAATTAAAAAAACTTCTTTTCCACATCATGCCACAAAACACACACACAAAGGGTCTGGTTATTCCATCTTGGTTAGTTTTATTTTTATTTAGTCTCAGTAGTGAAAAAGTAGGCCATTCAAAGGAGCATTAAAACCATAGAAACACAGGGCTATTGGATTAATAAGAGTAGGATAGGAAAGGGCAGGATTAATGCAATGGCAAATTGAGTATATTTATATGTGTATACATACACACAGAACATCTCAAGAGGACCCTGAATCACCCACACACACACACACACCAACATAACACACAGTGTTTGTTTCTTACTTGTTTCAAGCGAGAGAACAATCCTGCAAATTAGGGTGGATACACTTCAACTAGTCAGCACATTTAGCACTAATCTGTGAACAAAACATTTCACTAGAACTTCTGATGTTATTTAAAAAAAAAAAAAACCCAAAAAAAAAAAAAACCCACCTGACAGTTAATTTGCCTGGTTGCGACTGACATTACTAGTCCAAAAAATGCGTTATGATCAAAATATATATATGTATATATATATTTTTTTACTTTCCATGGTCTATCTGTATAGTATTACTTTAAATGTAAAAATGTAATTAGTTGTAGAAACGTAAAAGTAAAAATAGGTACATTTGCACAAATTTGTGCATTGGACCACTGAATATTTTGCAGTAATATTCAATTTGTCTATATGTCATAAATAAATTATGATTTATATTAGATGGACAATCTATTTATAATTAAAAACAACCGTTGAGGTTTTTTTTCTTAATTTATATATTGTTAGATTTTTATTAGGAACGATTTTATTTATTCCTAAATTATTTTTAAGCTGAACTGCTGTAACATTATTACTACAGATATATTGTTTTCAGAACATTGACCCTAATTTGCAGACGTGTGCTTCATCATTAAGAAAACAGTATTATTGCTGTGTACATTATGGCTACTGCACTGCAATCAGTGGCAGACGTTGTTTGGCTGCAATGCTGTCGGGAAATTTTATTTCCGTACGTAGCCGAGCTCGAGAGGCTGGAACAACCCTATCGCTCTCGTTATCGTTATTGTCCTTATTTTTGAGCATCAAAGTGCATTAACCCTCAAACATACAGAATTTACAGTGAATATACAGTATATTTGTATCATATAGTAATATGGTATTTTATATAGTATCAGAAGGTATACAAGATAATACACAATTGCCATCTATATATAATATATAAAAAAAGTCAAATATTTCGAAAACAAACAAACAAAAAAATCCAGTACCCATTAAGCTGTCATACAGAAAAATTGTGCCATTATTCTCATGTGTTTGTGACTTAGCATACAATATAAAAACCTCCAAAACAAAGTAGTAATACATTTAAAAATAGAGTAATAAAGTAACGTCAACCTGGCAACGTCAGTACCATCCACTTCCCTGTCTCCAGTCTACAGGACACTGAACAAGGGGAAATCATGTCTTACACGATTCAGACTCATTAAACTTTCGTTTTGTTCTTTCTTCTTTAAAATCGCACCGGTCCTGACGTCCTGCAGGTTGTTTTTTGTTTGTTTCTTTAACACATCTAGCATTCCAATGTCTTTTAAATTTGTCTCTCACTAAAGTGTCCATCCATATTAAAACTAAATATTTGAGATATATATATATATATATATATATATATATATATATATATATATATATATATATATATATATATATATATAAAAAATTTTTTATACTATACATACAAATTAGCGCGAGTACAGGTTCCTTGAATGGGCAGGGTTGGGGTGTGATTGACTACCCGTATAGCCTGTCAGCATGCTGGGAGAGTACTGTACTTTCACATGACCACAATGGGATTGGACAGACATGGCGCCACACAGACAGACAGATCCAGAAGGAGACAGATGCAAAAAAACAAACAAACAAACAAACAAACAAACAAACAAAAAAGACAAGAAAAGCAAATGTCAGTACACAATGAATGAATAATCAAAGTTGCAGACTGTATAAAAGGAAATTATATTTGTAGGGCTTTATTTTCGTGTCAGTGCAAGAGGAGTTTACTTGTTTTAACACCCGAGTGTTGTAGATCTTGACTGTATACAAGGCAGTCTGTGCTATGTAGTTATTTTCATGGTTCTAAATGATCAGAGGAAGCAGTTTAACACATTTTGGCCTTCCGGGCCTTCCATTTTTTTTTACTTCAAAATAAATATCCTAAAATAAACAGGTGCTTCATCCATCTAACAAAATCCAACCGAACTGAATTATCAATGAAATCCTAGCTATTGAATAGCAAACCTTTTAGTTTTAGTCATATACCTACTAGAAATCCATGCAAACTCACTGGAATAAAATAACACTGTGGGATTAGATTAAAAAACACACAGTCATAGTCCACAATATTAGCCACTAATATCAGATCATACTGCACTTCCTATACAGTCGATCTGCTGAGTTGTTGCTCTGTACATTCACTTCCTCTCATTGCCTTCTGTTATGTTTTGTCAAAAGATCAAAAATATCTCTATATATATCTCTCTCCCAAAATATGTAATCAAAAAAATCGAATAACCCTACATATAGATATATAAATATAACAGTCATAGCTTCAAGTTGTGATTTTTCTGCTGTTGGAGCAAAAACAATGCTGTATCATTCTGTCTTAAAGCCTATTTTTTATTAGACATTCTGCACATTTTTATCTTTTACATTTTGATCTCTGCAGTTGCCTGATTTCAGATGGCCACGATTTCACTTTGTATCCAAGTCTCCAAGAGTTTATTAAACTACCACTATAACATCAATATAAAATCTAATGTCAGTGAAGTCAGAAAACACATTTGCTGTACGTTCAGTCAGCCAGCTGATTATTTACCACTAATATTTATATGAAAGCTATACAGTGATGTCACCATGATCTCATGCCTTGATCACGAAAATAGGGCCCATAATGCCTTATCAGAACTCAGGGCTAAATCATAATATAATTCATTCATTTCCTTTAGATATTGTTTTACTGAAACAATGATGTCATGTTTACATTTGCATTTACAAAGAAATTCATATATGGCATCTTCAATACAATGAATAGATTTTAACTTGGGTCACTTTTTAAGAAATACTACAGTATAATCCATTCACCAACTTATAAAAACATCACAGGGCAAGAATTAAAGTTTAAGTCACTGCTTGCAGGTTTATAAAGCCCTTTTGTGGGAGAGGGAAAAATACACCATCTAGAACCAGTTAGAACCCTGATATAGCTAAAAACCAATGGGAATGCCATGAGTCATGATGATGGCACACAGACAGGGGAACTCACAGAGGGGGGTGGGGACTGCCTGTCACTCAGAGGCAGGCTCTCATAACCAGGGTTGCCATTGGAGGAAGTGTTTGGAGTCCTGCATAGAAACACAAAGAGAGGGACAAGAGGAAGGAAAGAGGGAGGAGTAGCAGGGAGGGACACAGAGAAGGCCCATGCCACATTCACAGAAAAGTAAGGGATGAAAAAAACAGGACCAAGGATGGATAAAGAGAGAGAAAACGGGTGGATAGTTAAAGAGATGAACACACACCTTATATAAGACCTTATTCATTATAATAATCCATTTATAAGCGTTCTGACAGGAAAGAAGCAGGGTGATAGCTAAGGGTAACGGGGAGTGCGAGAGAGTAGTGCGGTGAGCTATTAAACGTACAAAATTAGGAATTTGGCACAATAACGTCTACTCACAAGCCCCTCCTAACAAGATAAATGCACATAAAAAAAACTGTGCAGCCCAAGCAAAACACAAATCGTGCAAATGTAGTGAAGACAAGCAAAATAAGAGAGTGTGAGAGATGGGAAGGCAGATTGTGGAAGCGCAAATTTGATTTGGGATAAAATACTGGAGAGGGTGGGATTTTTTACCTAAAAACATTCAGGCTGATCGCCTCTGGTGGATTTATGTCTGTCTTGAAAAGTTGGACAGACTGATAGACAGACACACAGACAGACAGACCTCTGGACTTGCGTCTGTTCGTTTGGCTAAGCTGCACTCAACATGTCCACCTGTCTGTGTGTCTGTGTGTTTTTGTGTGTGTGTGTTACGTGTGTGTGTGTGTGTGTGTGTGTTATATGTGTCTGTAAGGGCATGTGCAGCTATCTACATGTGTCTGCTTGGACTTCAACAAAAATACAGTACTGTGCAAACGTCTTAGCACTTCTAAAGACATTCTGTAAAGTGGAGATGTCTTCAAATATAAATAATTGAAAAGATTCTTATTAAATACTAGGTTGTGGACTATCCAGTCTCATAATCTGATAATCTGCCTTTAAAAAATGAGGTTTAAAAAATCTGCTACAGTGTTGTTTTTAACAAATTTCTCATATGTAACACTGATTTAAAAAAAAATATAATTTCTTGTTTTTAATTGTAATTTTTTTTAGGAAGAAAGGGTACTGGCACAAGAATTCAATTTTAATACAATAAAAAACAACTTTTTCCCGTAACTCTCTATATAAATATTGGGTAGCTCAGGCATGTGCACAGTATTGTATGTCTTTGATTGTCAGTAAATAAATATGTTTGTGATTGTCAGTGATAAACAGTTATATGTCTGTGATTGTCAGTACGTCTGTCTACACTGTTCTGTCTAACGCTGAATGGAATGTTGACTACTGACATGCTGATGTGCCAAAAAGACTAAAAAAGCTTTTTATAATCTACTAGTTTCTACACTAACATCTTCACTTCTCTAAAACTAAATGTCATGAACTCTACACATATGATTCTATGTCTTCAGCTCACATTGCATAAACCAGTGCATTCTAAGGTGTATGAATATATATCTAACTATCTATATGATCCACTGACTCATTCTGTCTGTCTGTCTGTGTGTCTGTGCATGTGTTACTCACGGCAATGGAGGTGCGCTAGAAAAGGGGGATGTCCAGCCAGCCCCCTGGTAACTATAGAAGGGGGGCAAGGCCCCGCGCTGGGACCCCCTGGCCGTCTGTCTACGTGCCTGATGGGAAGTGAAGGGGTCCTCGCTCTCGCTGTCCGAGTCGTCATACTCCTCTGAGTCTCTGCGCCGTGAATTGGGGAAATGGGTGAAATAAATGAGTCACAGTACACAAAGACAGCATGCAACATAATGAGTGTTAGCATGCTCAAAAAGAATGACTGTCTAGACATGTGTACATGTAGCAATCCCCCAAACTACACATACGTCTGATATTTCCCTAATAAAATATACAGAAGGGGTATATACAGAAGTATAATATTGTCTCTTAAAAAAAAAGTCCTACTAATTTATAGATTTCTTTGCAGCTTACAGAACAGAAGAATTAAAAACATTACATATTTATAGTTACATATACACTCCTCAGCCACTTTATTAGGAACACCATATTAATACTGCATAAAACCCATCTTTGCTCCAACAGCCTCAGGTCTTGATGGCATGGATTTGTGATTCATGTAAACCTGATCGTGTCACATAATTACTGCAGATTTGTCAGCTGCACATAGAGTACATGGTGTGAGTCTCTCATATTACCACAGTACTTTGGGTCCGTGGATTCATGCTGCTGACACCAAATTCTGTCCATACCATCCGCATGCTGAAGCAGATTCATTAGACCAAGGTTTTTCCAATCTTCAGTCAGAGTTTTTCTCCATTCTGATGTTTGGTGTGAACATTAAGTAAAGCTCATGAGCGGTATCTGTGTGATTACACTGCTGCCACATGATTGGCTGATTAGATAAATGCATGAATGAGGTGTTCCTATTATAGTGGCTAGTGAGTGTTTACTGTACATATTTGTTTCAATGGATTCAGTGTGCTAAGGTTATTATTGTGGTTATTATGACTAATGTGTTTCATTACCATACTGGCGTTTGATTATTTTTCATGCTTTATGTTCAAAGTTTGACAATTTGATAAAGATGGCCTCAGCAATATGACACAGCTGTTTGATAAAAACGAACAGATACTGTACATATAATGTTTAATTCAATTCAGTAGATTTGTAGTACAGTTCTAGTGGACTTTTAAATAATTATACTTTCAGTATACAGTAACAGTTTTTTTTATATTCATATTGAAATTGATATGGTCTTGTGCACCACTAATGGACACAAAGAGGACAGTTCAGCAGGTGAGGGTTTTTTGTTTGATGTTTGTTTGTTTTTTGGAGCAGAATAGACCATTTAAAAATGACCACTGACATTGTGGTCAGTATATTCGTCTATTAGCAACAAGATGTCTGAATTATCATTAGAAATCATTGGGAAACTGTAGTATAATCTCTCCTCTAGAACAGAAAAAGAAGAGAAATAATGAATTATAATGCAAACTTGCTTGAGAAATACAATTATTATATAAATATAAATGTGTAGTAAAAAATATAATCATTTGTGTAAAAAATATCAATACAATATGTAATCGTTTTAGCAGGATTCAAATGTTCTGTACTGTGTGTGTGTGTGTATGCATGTACATTTACACACACACCTTATCACTGTATATATTATTTGAATCCTGCTAAAAATGTTACGTCATTCAACAGATTTTCAGGCAGGAGCCGTTCATGTTACCTGGAAAAGCTCCTCCAGGCTCCAGGAAGGGAGCAAAGGATGGCAGTGAAAGCCAGAGCAGAGAGGAATGAGTACAGAGAGAGATAGAGCAATCCCTCCATCCCATCATAACACAGACCTTTCAGAGAGTCAATGTAGTCCTGAAAGACAGAAAGAGAGAGAGAGATTGTGAGATGAATTAAGATGCACACATCTTTCATCTACAACACATTATATGTCAAAGTAGTCTGCTTTAGGGAAGGCAGGTTACTATGGTTACCTTGTTGAGGCTTCGGCAGTTGAGCAGCGCCACCAGCTGGTGGAAATTTCCCTCAGTAGAGTTGAGCATCTGCTGCACCTCCCTCAGCGGGTTCTACAAGGGGAAAAGAAGTACGCAGCTACAGACAGCGGCCATTTTCTCACACACTCGTTCCATGCGTGGTTTCTGATTTCAGGTTTGGAGACAGTGATTTCAGAGATGTATTGATTTAAGAGGCACATGTTCACTCACGTCTGCTTTGGGGAAGCGTGGGAGAGCATCTCTCTCTAAACTGGAGAGGTGGGAGTGAATGCTAGACAAAGCTCTCTGGGACTGGGTCAGCAACTAGAGCCAGTTTAATGCACACATACACACACACACACACACACATGCACACACACAGACACACACACATATATATACATACTGTTAGAGCCAGAGAGCAGACCTGGAGGAAAAATAGTTTATTTATACTGTGACATAGACCCTGATTCATATCCTTTATGTGGAAACATCTGATGCATCTATGCACAAGGACACACTATCTTCTGTTTTTTTACATGAAACACAAACGTCTGCACCAAAACAGTTTAAGCACATGGATATTTTGAGCTCAAACATAGAGATCTATTTAAACATACTTTTGATTTTAACTATTGCATTTTATTTATTTTACAAAAATTATTCACAATTATTGGCACGCCAAGTCTAACAAGATTGTAATGGGATCTGAATTCACTCCTGCATGAAATGTTTTGACATTTTTTTGTCTTTCTGTTTTTTTATGTGGATGTCCTTCTTCAATTCACGCCACAGGGTTTTAGTAGAGCTCAAATTACTACTGCATAACAGAATAGCATCATTAAAAAAAATCTACAGTACAAAAAAAAAACCATTTTTAATAAAGATTTTTTTAAAAAGTCCATGATGACTATGGTGAAGTTAATTGATAGATACGATCATAGGTGCTAAGAGACAGTGCAATGGATGCCTTCAGTTCTTCTATTCTAGCATCTTGATAATATCTTGATAATTCAATATGATCTGTAGTATAACAGAGTGGCTACCTGCTGGAAGGGGCTGGTCATTTTTCTGCTGCAGGTCAAGTAGTAGTCCAGGATTTCTGGTGATAGAGATATTTGTTAAGGTGTGTACGTGTGTGTGGTTCATTTTTTTTTACTGACATTAAGCAGGCTTAGCATTAATTATCTACATTGATGATTAGGTGAATGAAAGGTAAACACAGGGATAGTAAAACAAGGATTGTGGCTGTGTGTGTGGGCATGTATTCATATCTTGGTGGTATAAAATTTGATAAAATAAGATCTGACTATCTGGCAATAAGCACATGGGATTATTTGGCCAGTCCCAATGAGAAATGAAGAAACTTAATTATCTATATTAATAATTATGTTAATAGAAGGGCCACACAAGCATAGTAAAATGTGTGTGTGTGTGTGTGTGTGTGTGTGTGGGGGAGAGAGAGGAGAGAGAGAGAGAGAGAGAGAGAGAGAGAGAGAGAGAGAGAGAGAGAGAGAGAGAGAGAGAGAGAGAGAATTATACAAAAAAAACAAAGAAAAGAACAAAGAAAAATAGAAAGTTGTGACAGAGCATAGCACCTGTACTTGTCCTGGCATTAAAGTGTGTAGAGTTGAGAACAAATGTGTTTGGGTCAAAGCAAAAATCACTGAGTGCCTGCGAAAAAAAACCCAGAGAGACAGAGAGAGAGAGCGAGAGAAAAAGAGTAGAAGAGAAAACACAGGGGAAAGATGTTAGCGATGTGACACGGTGACCGAATGACATACTTCCCTCATCTCCCTGTCACCGCCACCGAGACTGCTATTGATCTCCAGCACTCACTGACATAGATACAGAACATCTCTCTCACTCTCACTCGGTCTTTCCCCTGATGCTCCCACACACTCTCCCTCTTCTAGAGTGCTCCACTTTTTCTGTTCTTCTTCCAATCACGCCGTCACTGCTGTGTTGTTTTTTTTCCCACTCGTTCTCCTTTGTGGTATGTGAACACATGTAATTAATCACTGTTATCTTTAAATAGGACTCAGCACAACTACAAAAGACTACAAAGTACAATAGAAGAGAGAGAGAGAATGAGAGAGAGAGAAGAACTGAAATACTAACACACAGAGGAGAGCGAGAGTAAAAGAGAGAGAGGGCAAGAGAGAGAAAGGGAGAGAAAAGAACTGAAATACTACCACAGAAGAGAGTGAGATTGAAAGAGAGCGAGAGAGAGAGAGAGAGAGAGAGCGAGAGAGAGAGAGAGAGAGAGAGAGAGAGAGAGAGAGAGAGAGAAGAGTGGGAGAGAGAGAGAGCAACAGAGAGGGAGAGAGAGAAAAGAACTGAAACACTAACACAGAAGAGAGCGAGAGTGAAAGAGAGAGAGAGAGAAAGAGTGGGAGAGGGAGTGAGAGCAAGAGAGCAAAAGAGAGGGAGAGAGAGAAAAGAACTGAAACACTAACACACACAAGGGGGGGGGGGGGGGGGGGGGGGAGGGAGAGACAGAGAGAGACTGTTCCTGTTGGCTGCCTCTGGACAGTGAGACTCTGTGTTAAGAGCCAGCTTCTGCCATCTCCTCCAGTCACTCTTTCTTGTCCTCCTGTCCCAGGCCTCTTACTGCCTGATTAACAAAGTGGTAGTTTTCCTCTCACATCTCTCTCTGCTTATCCTTTCTTGATGTCGCTGTTAAGACCTCTCATCCCCATCTTCAACTCAGCTTGCCTTTATTCCCCCCATTGCACAAAGAGCCACTCAGTATGACACGCACAGTCTTTCTCTCTTGCAACTCTAACCCTTTTATTGCCTTTTTGGGACAGTGCCAGGACTGCAAAGTTTCTAAAAGAACAAGCTTTTCACAGTTTAACACACATACATGCACATGCGCACACACGCACACACACACAAGCACATCCTTCATACTCTCTCATATAAACATACGTATACATATGTACACAACTAAACTGCTAAAAATGTAAGATTTACATCCATACAAGGGGTTTTTTTTTTTTTAGGATAAAGAGAGTTCCCAAAAACACACACACAGAGCTATTATTTCTGAATACCCTGCTGAGAGTTTTCAGACTAGAAGTTAGAAATGGGCAGCAGGAGCCTCATCCTGAATACTCACCACCACTGTGGCTGTCTCCAGGCCAAGAGAACCCCAACTTAAAAACAGAGCCAACCAGGCCAGTATGGTCATCCTGCAAACACACACACACACACACACACACACTCTACAGTCACCATCTAAATTTCAGTCTTTTAAACTGAGGCTAAGTGTACTTTAGTTAATTTAAGACCTCCAACTGTATATTTTAACAGACTAAAAGTAACACAGGAGGTCGACAGTATTGTCCATTTTTATTTCACTTGTCATACTGTTCTGAGATTACGAATGTGGTTATGACTTTCTAATTAATACAATTTACAGATATGTTAAACCCAACAGTGAGTGTATCATTATTATTATTATTATTTTCAGAGACCTTTTACGATTAGAGCTTGTCACAGTGTATGAGATCATCCCAATGAAATTCTGATTGTATTGTATAACAGTCCCTGTGATAGCGTGTTCTTCATGCCAGATTATATGATGAAGAAAAATCTGCTCTGCCATTTTAATCACAATCATATGACACTTCCTGAATTTGTTTTCCTCGGCTGTCTTTAATCACAATGGCACTAAATCAACTTCCAGTGAACGCACCGAACTCTGCATTCAAACACCGGCAGTTTCGACTCTTGCTCAAAGAATTCTTTTACATATAGATGTGTGGTTTGGGAAATATATACGATAACAACAATATCAGGCAGAACAACTGTACAATCAAGCTTTAGCGTTAGTCAATCCCTCTAGGATATCATACTTTTTCCAGATTTGGACCAGGATGTGTTCATGTGACATCACCAAAACATTCAGCTGAAGTGCTCCATACATGTGCATGAGTACAGCAGTCATAGAAAGTAATTACATATGTGTTGTAGTAGTAGTAGTAGTAGTAGTAGTAGTAGTAGTGGTGGTGGTGGTGGTGGTACTGGTAGTACTGCTAGTAGTTCTAAAGCAGAATCATATGCTTGCAATTTCACCAGTTAAAATCATTTTCCACAAACAAATAAAAATAAATAAATAAACCGCTGCTAGTTGCATCACACATTTTGAAAAAATCAAGCATTTCCAGCCACAACAACTTAATAAATAAATAAATACATACATACATATATAATTTATTGCCGAAAAATTGCTGGGCCAAAGTAATCACATTGGAATGAATTTCTGACCTTCAACTAGGGAAAACAAACTTGGAATTCTTCACTGCAAACCCAGGAAGATGTCTGCATCCCTGAGTTCAGCAAGTGACATCAAACCAACATGGCTCTCACAGCATGAGCAGTGAACAAAGTAGCATTTCTTTACTCTTAAATGAGTTATGCAGTATATACAGCATTAGCTTTAGAACGATCAAAATAAAGACATATTTATTTGTTAAATCTATAACACTGACTATGCAGTTCACTGAACTGAGAAAGTAAATATATATCACTCAGTTACATCACAGTCATCTGGCTAGCTTGTTGCTTAAACAAATCCATGTTGTAGCTCTAATGCATAGAAACTGAAAATTATGTAATTCCGAGTTCCAACTTCCCACTTTCAAGGTAATCAAATGCAGTGATAATTCTTGCTCTGATTAAAGTAATAAAATCCCTATATCTAAAATGCATACCTTACTTACATCTTTCTTATTATATTCATATGTCTAGTATTAAAAAAATGAATAAAAAAGTAGTCAAAAAAAAAAAAAAAAAAATGGGTTGGACCATGATGTGCTGGCCAGTTGTGTAGTTGTTCTTTTATTTATTTATTTATTTATTTATTTATTTTTTCCATCTTTCGGTTGCTCTTTTTTTTGATTTGGCACAGGTTTTACTCAGTCCCTGCCTTTCCTGAAGCAACCCTCCCATTTTTTTAATCCAGGCTTGGGAACATCACTGAGTGCGCACTAGCTTGTTCAAGCCCCCAGTGGCTGGGTAGGTTTCCTGCATGGAATCGAACTCAGGTTGCAGAAGTGAGAACAGGGGATCCAAGAAAGCCGTTTTCCAGCACATAGTGCTAAAAACTTAGAAATAATGCTGTGTAATTTTTGTATAATATCAGTGTTTGACACTTACAGAATGAGGAGCCATCGGGCCTGTTTGGCCAAGCCTAGCAGAATAAATAGACACACCACCAGATCCAAAAGGAGGAGCAGTACATAGGAGAGCCACCTAAACACAATGAACATGGGAAGAGTTAACAATGTAGAAAATGTATCATCTGAAATGGGTTTACAAGATTTTCCTAGAACTCATACAATATTCAGCCTAAATTAACTGCAACATCAATAAACAGCCCTCAATACTTTACCTGTAGTCCTCATTCATCATGAGTATGCTCGCTGCCCACCCTGGGGAGAAGGGTGCAGGGGCACTGTTTGAGCTGGAGGTCACAGCCTGGGACATAGAGGGGAGAGCTGGGGTCACGACCCCTAACATGCCATCACTTGCATTAAAAGTGACAGAGCTCAGCCCTTTTCCTAGAGTGAGGGAGGAGAGAAGGGCCATCACACGCTCAGAGAGACGTCTGCAGGACCTAGTGGACACCAGAGCAGGTTTATTTCCTCCAAACACATTCTCCAGCGAGGTCAAGGGGCCGGAGATCGTCTGCCGCAGAGCTGTTATGGTGTCTGAAACCTGGGTTCAGGAGAAATAGAACAAAGCAGAGGAGAGGAGAGACAGATGATTGAGCGACTGCATAAGCAAACAAATTAAGCCTGCATAAAACCAAGTCAATACAATGTACCCACATACACATCCTCATAAATGAATTAGATCATTCTTCTATTTATTTATTTATTTATTTATTTATTTCACAAACATAATAGGCCTTCATTCTCTTGTCAGGATAGCCGTGTAGATCTCTGACAGACCAAGTGTTCTCTCACCAGCATATCGATGGAAAACAGTGTGTGATTGGCAGTGAGCAGAGACGAGGTCAACTGATACATCCCGTCGTTTGCCTCGCTGTTACCGTAGAAACCAAAGCCTATAGCAACACTGCGAGAGGCCAAAACACAGAAGAATAGAGTCAAGGGAGAATAAGGGTGGTGTGTTTAATTCGGTAAATAACTCAGCATTAGTGAATAAAAAAAGCAATGAAATGGCGATGTGAAATAATCCTCTAACCATTAAAAAAACAAAAAATAATAATTCTGAAAAACTCTCCTTGCTGTACTTCACTCTCATATATTTAAAAAATTTAACTGAAAGCTTTGTACCAGATGTTATTCACTCTGCCAGAGCCAGATTCACTGTGTGACCCATATTAAGCCAAAGACAGTGGTGTGAAGGGTTGTGTGTGTGTGTGTGTGTGTGTGTGTGTGTGAAAATATCGGCACCCTTGCAATTCTGTCAGAAAATGCAACACATATCTCAAAAAATTGTTGCAACTGCAAAACATTTCGGTACTCACGTGTTTATTGTTTTTGTTTGCACTGGAATAGCACAAAAAAACAGAGAAGAAAAGTGAAACTTTCACACAGAACTCGAAAATGGACTGGACAAAATTAATTATTGGCACCTTGTCGAAATTGTACGAAATAATTGCTTTTCAAGCATGTGATGCTCCTGTAATTTGTATTTAGACACACCTGTTGCAAGTAAAAGGTATGGGCAATATTGTAATCACACTTGCAACCAGTTAAAATGGAGAAAAGTTGACTCAACCTTTGTGTTGTGTGTCACACTGAGCATGGAGAAAAGAACGAAGTGTAAAGAGTTTTCTGTGGATTTGAGAGAAAAAATTGTGGAAAAACACGGATAATCTCCAGGCTACAAGTCCATCTCCAGATATCTTAATGTTCCTGTGTCCACTGTGCGCAATATCAAGAGGTTTACAGGCCATGGCACTGTAGCTAATCTCCCTGGACGTGGACGGAAGAGCAAAATTAATGAAAAATTACAACTCTGTTCAAACTGTTCGAATGGTGGATAAAGAACCCCAATTAACTTCCAAACAAATTCAAGCTCATCAGCAGACACAGGGTACAACAGTGTCAGCTTGCACTATCAATCACCATCTGGATGAAAATGGACGCTATGGTAGGAGACCAAGGAGGACACCACTGCTTGACACAAAGGCATAAAAAAGCAAGACTGAAGTTTGCCAAAACCACAATACTTCTGGGAGAACGTACTGTGGACAGATAAGACAAAAGTAGAGCTTTTTGGTAAAGGACATCATGGCACTGTTTACAGAAAAAGAAATGAGGCCTTCAAAGAAAAAAACACACATGTTTTAGGGTCGCTTTGCTGCTTCTGGCATTGGATGCCTTGACCGTGTGAACGGTATCGCAAAATCTGAAGATTACCAAAGAATTTTGGGGCGCAGTAGTGGCCAGTGTCAGAAAGCTGCGTCTCCACCAGTGGTCATGGGTCTTCCAGCAGGACAATGACCCGAAACACACTTCAAAAAGCCCTCAGAAACGGTTACAAAAAAAGCGCTGGAGAGTTCTGAAATGGCCAGCAATGAGATCTGAATCCCATAGAAAACCTGTGGAGAGATCCCAAAACAGCAGTTGGGAGAAGGCATCCTTCAAATCTGAATGACCTGGAGCAGTTTGCAAAAGAAGAGTGGTCCAAAATTCCAGTACAGAGGTGTAAGAAACTCATTCATGGTTACAGGAAGCGACTGATTTCAGTTATTTTTTCCAAAGGGGGTGCTGCCAATAATTTTGTCCAGTGCATTTTTTGGGTTCTGTGTGGAATTGTATCAGATTTGACTTGACTTCTCTGTTTTTTTCCCAATGCAATGAAAAACAAACACATGAGTACCAAAACATTTGCAACTGCAACAATTTTCTGAGAGAAGGGTTGCATTTTCTGACAGAATTGCAAGGGTGCCGATATTTTTGGCCATGACTGTAACATTATATATATATATATATATATATATATATATATATATATATATATATATATATATATATATATATATATATATATATATATATATATATACACACACACATACACACACACACACACACATACACACATGCACATTTGTTTTGTGTTACAAGCAACAAACATGTTCTTGATCTTGGTACGTGTGTGTAAATGTAAGAATACACATTGTTTTTGCTGAGTACATTAGAGTTAAGAAGTGTCTGGTTGTCAACATTTTTTCAGCCTCGGGGGATAAGACATTTCACTTCAGACTGGAGAGTCACTCAGTAAGAGCACTTCTCCAGTGTGGGCACCCATGCTATGTGATTTCTCTTGTCGCATTCAGAGATCGAATACAAGCTTGGCTAAAGTAATGCAGAGTTTAACTGGTAATGGAATAATCAATACAAATATTCTGAGGACAGGAAATGGAAAGAAAAGACTTCCAGTATAAAAGGGATGATAATAAATCTCTGCACGGAATAATTATCCCAAAATATTTATTGTTACTGCAGATAATAATAATAATAATAATAATCAGAATAATAATAACAATATTATTATTATTGTAACATCACCACTGGCGTCAGAGGGAGCCCTCACCCGAGTATTAGCGCCACCCACAAGGAACACTTCCGGATTTTTTGGACATTTAAGCAGCGTGCACACTGTTTTAACGCAAAGTATTGTTCCCTTGTGACATACCAAGCTGTTCCACTCTGTTTGTTTATTCTCGCTTTTCCGTGTATGACGGAATTCCCATACCTTTGCTTTTCTGGAGTTTAAAGAACAATGCCTCCAGCTGCGGAATCAGGGCCATGCTATCACAATGCCACACGGACCTTGGAAAGGTCTATCCTAGAGTCGTAGGGTTATTTGCCACCTGCACACAGTCCTGGATGAGCTGCCAGCTCCCCACTGGACTCTTGGAGCCCCTGCCGGTCCCCTGCTGACCCTGGTCCCACATGGCGGTCGACTTCATCACCGACCTCCCAGAATCGAGAGGATACAACACGATCCTGGTGGTGATCGACTGGTTCTCCAAAGCCTGCTGGCTGGTGTCACTGCAGGGCCTGCCCATAGCCATGGAAATTACCACAGTGCTATTCAACCAGGTTTTTCGCAACCAAGTACGACATCGTGTCGGACTTAGGACCTCAGTTCACATCAAGAGTCTGGACGGCGTTCTGCACCCACTTGGGGGTCAACATTAGTCTCAGCTCGGGCTACCACCCACAGTCGAATGGACCGATGGAGCATCTGAACCAACAGATTGGCAGGTACCTGAGATCCTACTGTAGCCGCGAGCAGCAACGATAGAGTGAGTTCCTCAGGTGGGAAGAGTACGCCTAGAACTCACTCACGCATTCGTTGACAGGACTCCATTCCAATGCATCCTGGGCTACCAGCCGCCCCTGTTCCCATGGTCGGGTGAACCCTCTGACATCCCTGCCGTGGATGACTGGGCCCGTCGCAGCCAGGAGGTCTGGAAGAGTGCCCATGTCCATCTGCAGTGGGCCACACGGAGGCAAAGGATCCAGGTCGACCGCCACAGGCTCCCACACCCCAGGTTCCAGGTGGGTCAGCAGGTTTGGCTGTCGACACAAAGCTCAGCCCATGCTTCATCGGCCCCTTCCATATCGTCCGTCAAGTTAGCTCAGTCACGTATCACCTTCTACTCCCGCCATTGTACCGCATCTCACCCACCTTTCATGTATATCTGCTCAAGCTACCCACGAGGGACACTTCCGGGTTTTTTTGGACATTTTAGCAGCATGCACACTACGTTTTAACGCAAAGTATTGTTCCCTTGTGACACACCAAGCCGTTCCATTGTGTTTGCTTATTCTTGCTTTTCCGTGTATGACCATTGCCTTGCCTTTGCTTTTCTCGAGTTTGGTTTTGTGATTTTGATTTGTTTGTTCGGATTGGTGCTGCCTCAGTTTCTTACTCACGTTTGCCTGTCGTTACAATTATTATTACTTATTATTATTATTATCTGCAGTAACAATAAATAAATATTTTTGGATAATTTGGATATTTATTCTGTGATAAAGATATTGTTATTATTATCTTATCTTATATTATTTTATATATAATAAAATAATAATAATAATAATAATATTATTATACTACTATTATTATTTTATACTACTATTATTACTATTATTATTAGAATTTGCTATATTGTTTCTGTCCTCTTGTGCGTTTGTAAATGTACTTTACATCATATAAATTCATGTTTAAATTGTTGCAGGTACAAGCTTCCTGATGCCTGCCCCACCCCTTGTCATGCTAAATCTACACCACTGCCTACACCACAAATCCACACTGAAAGAAGAAAGAGGTCAACATGGAGGGGGAGAGGATGATGTCATCTTTGTAAGCCCACAGGCTAAGCAGATGCAACATTAGGATGCCTGTGTATCGTGATATCACATAAAATCAGAAGGCAGATCTGCCACATTTAATCCTGCTCTGCTTCCTGCTTCAAGCATGACATCATCCTGCACAGAATTCCTTCCTTTTTATGGGTTTCTGTTTGCTTATACCCCAAGCCATATTCATTTCTCTTTTGACTATTACTATTACTATATAGACTGTACAGCATAAGTAACCTCAAGAGTCTGTGCCAAATTTCTGCTGGCCAACTGTTGTGCCAAGGGATTTCAGCATTAAAAAAAGGAATACAAAATAGATGTAGGCAGCTGTTAGAAAAGCCAGCATTAGGTTATATATATATATATATATATATATATATATATTTTTTTTTTTTTTTTTTTTTTTTTTTGAAGTATTATGATGCTGAGAGCAGCACTGTTCTGTTCAAGTTAGAGGAATGCTGTAGACTGTAGCTGTTACTCTCGTGTCAATCGCGTAAATATTGAGACAAATTCATTCTTTTTACATTTCAGTACAACTCTATTACAAGTCTTAAAATAAAAAGAGCACAAATCAGGTACCTCTGGTTTGCAGATTAAACTCATTTAAACACCTGATGCTGCATGCGGAGCACATCTCCAATTAGTTATGTTGTTGTTGCTGACTCGTTAGCATGAATAGTGAGACATACTGTACATGCAAGTATCTTTGAATCTCAGCTGTGTGTATGATGCAGCATGACAGGAAATCAGTTATCAGGGTAAATGGAAATTAATGAACTTTGGTACAGGCTTTCTGGTTTTTCAATTAAGATTTTATGAAACAATTTAGAATATTGTTAAACAAAGAATAATCATCACAGGTCAAAATATCAAACTTTATCAAACTTTTTGATTAGCCAAGAAAATGGCCACCTGGGAGCGGAAATAGTTGGGTCACGAAAAAAATATGCCGTAACCTTAAACTGAAGGATTTTTTGTTTGTTTGTTTTTAAATAATTCAATCCTGTAAGGTAAATACACTCAGCTAGCACTTTATTAGGAACACCTGTGCCTATGCTCATTTAACCAAACGTGTAACAGAAGAGCATTGCATAAAATCATACAGCTACATGTCAGCAGTTTCATCTAATGTTCACATCTACCAACAGAAGTGGCATTATTGTTGGTACCAGACTATTTGGTTTGAGTATTTTTATAACTGCTGATCTCCTGTGATTTTCACACACAACAGCCTCTAGAGTTTACCAAAAACGTGAAAATAAAGAAAAACACCCTGTAAGCAGAAGTTAGTGTACCGAATGGCCTGACTGGTTCTAGCTGACAGAAAGACTACAGTAACTCAGATAACTCTGTACAATTGTGGTGAGCAGAAAAGCATATGAGAAAAGCATCAGTGGTGTAATGGTGTGGGGAATGGTTTCTTGGCACACTTTGGGCTGTTAATACCAATCAATCATCACTTGAATGCCACAGATTATTTCAGTATTGTTGCTGATCATGTGCATCACTTCATAGCCACAATTTACCATCTTGTAATAGCTACTTCCAGCATGATAATGCACCATGTCAGCAAAAGTCTCTCAAACTGGTTTCATAAGAAGGAGTTCAATGTTCTTAAGTCACCTTCCCAGTCACTAAAAGAAAGTCAACAGTAGAGCACCTCTGGGATGTGGTAGAACAGATTCGCAGCATGAAAGTGCAGCTGAATTGTGTGATGCAACATAGAGAAGAAACTCAAAGGAATTTTTCCAACATCTTGAGAAATCCATGAATTGAGGCTGTTTTCAAAGCAAAGGAAGGTCCTACCTAGTATCAGCATAGTTCCTAATAAAGTGCTCCCTCTGTGTACATTTGAGTGTGCATGCTGTTTGATGCATTCTTTTTAAACAGTTACTCCAGCACATATGATTTCCATGTTTCTCAGTACTGGAAAAATAAAATGTTAACTTTTATAATAAACATAGATTTATAATAGAAGCCTAAAGTCAGTTGTTGTGTCCTGTTAATAATCGCTTTACCAACAAATATAAATTAGACAGTTTGTGTGTTTAGACTCAGGAGAGTATGCTCAAAATGTCAGGTTACATACAAACAACAGTTTTCAGTGGGGTTTTTTTTCAGTTCTTTATCTAAACCTGTACAGGTAGGCTGTTAATACAATATCATCATAAGCCATGTGGGAAATATTGAAATAAATAAATTATAATAATATTTATATATGGTAAAATCTGCTTAGATGACAGGTATTGCATTGTACAGTTGTGGTGTCACATGATTAATGTACGTTACCAGCACAGTGTCACAGCTGCCACAGACACCCATGTAACACAGCAAATGCGCCGCCCCTTCCTGCCACCGTATCCATGGCCACCACTGGCATCGTCATCTTCCTCTTCCTCGTCCCTGGCTGCATCACCGCGGTGACAGCAGCAGTAGTGAATAAGGAAGGAGAGGACGACAAGAAGCGAGAGGGTGAGAGCGATGGCTGAAACACTGGAAAAGAACCAGGAGAGTCTGTGTGCAGAAAAGGAATAAAGAGAATGCGAAATGTTACTCCAGAATCATCACCCAAACTATGGATAGCAGCTGTGTTGCTTTTTTCATGTCTATATTTAATGTAGACGTTACACAAATATATGACAGAATATACAGAGGCAGCAGAGAGAGAGAGAGCTCCCATACAAGTCACCGTAAAATGGAAGCCATCGCTTGTATTTCATTGGCTGATACAGAATGGAGGCTCCTCTCCTGTGCTCTCATGCATACCGAATGAGGCAGAAGTGATTTATTTACAGCACGTTATTCGCATGTCAACACATGTACATGCACATACAGACAAAACACTTCACAAATCCATACAACACAAATCTGCAGTATTATCTGTCCATCTGGCTGTTCTGTCTCCTATCTCCTGGTTCCTATTCCCCCATCCCCCATTCATCTAGTCCCTGTATCCTACCCCAGTCATCCCTCCCTCTCGTGCACTCTCCCTCACGCTTGCCTTCCCACTTTTTCGTTTCTATCCATGCCAGTGGACCTCTATTAATAATATGTGACCTACTTAAATAACATTCCATTTTTTTTGGGCCCCCGCCCCCCCCCCCCCTTTTTTTTTTTTCTCTCTGCTTCCATGCATGCCTCACACACTCTACCTCTCGTTCATGGTCAGGTCAAAGGTTCTCTCACGGTTCAGTTTCTACACCAAAAGCATAATCGTTGTCATTCTTTCTCCTGCCCACATAACATGATCTGAGGAGAATCATCTCTTATGTTCTTGTGAACTAAAATTAGACTGTTGCTGTGAATCACACAGTGCAGCACTGCAATTTGGCACAGGCTTCCACGTCACTGTCTCTCAATCCAGCTCGGTAGCCACGGTGCCAGGTCTGACATCAAATCGCAGCACAGCCAAGCTCTGCAGTTGTGCATCAGTGTTGAATAAACACCTGCAGCACTCAGGATGGTCCAGTCTGACTTAAGCTTTGAGGCTTTAAGTTGAGCATCATAGCAGCTGTGTTTTAAAATTTGTAAATTCTGACATGGCCAGACCTCTGTCTGTTTTTGGTCACAGCGACATTACATTTTGCTGCCAATGAGCATGTCGTATCACATATCAATTTTTACGACATGAGATTTTTGTCTGCAGCAAATTTGGTCATACAGAGTAAACTAATTTTAGACAGACATATATACCTTTACTGTTAAACACTAATTCAGTTTGAGTGTGTGTTGAATAAACATGCCAAATAATTGTGACGTCAGTCTAAACAAAAGATACATGACACTTTAATAGCAATATAGTACAATACGGGTTACATGAATCTCTACATGAGTGAATAATAATCTAAATTTTTTTAACAGCGCTCTAAATTTTAGATTAAAGCAATATGATCTGCTTAAATTATTTCACAACACAAATACAAGACAAAATACTGTTTATCCAGCACCGGGTATTGTTAAAAATACAAACAAACCAAATTATCCCTGTTTTTATTCATTATTAAAAAAATTCTCCTTAGACGCCATGCTGCTACTCTGATCCCAAACCTACAAAGCATTAGAGTTTAACTGTTTGAAGTTAAATGATACATACTGTACACCAGATTATTCTTTCCTACTAGGAACTGCACTGTAATTTTGGTCTCAGGCTCAAATCTAGACAAGATGAGAGAGTTAAAGAGTGAACTACTGAGGAAAAAAATAGACACAAAGACAGAAATAGCGTTATGCGTTTCCACACGATGAGTCTACCCACTTGTACCAGCTGTCAGGTGTGAAAAATGCATCTGATATAAAGAAGGTAACAGAAAAGGAATGGGAGGGGAAGAGTAATACTGCTTTCTACGAAGGAAAGACAACCTGTTGGTATTCCCAGCTGTCAGGCGTGAATACGTTGTCTCGCATCTGCATGGACAGATCGAAGCGAGGGAGCGCGTGGCACATCTGTACCCATATTGAAGGGCTGTAACTGGGAACGGTCTCGATGGCAGCCATTAGTCCTGATGACCACCTATAACTATCACAATAAAGAGAGAGAGAGAGAGAGAGAGAGAGAGAGAGAGAGAGAGAGAGAGAGAGAGAGAGAGAGAGAGAGAGAGAGAGAAAAAACAGAGAACTAAATCTTTACATCAAACTAGTACATATTGTATTAATGATCTGCATTATACTATACAGTATATAGTTTTTTCCTTTTACCAGGAAAAGCATGTCAAATAAGAACAACAAAAAAAGTATAGCAGTGAGCCATTAAGGAAAAATGAGGGGCAGGCAGATACCAGAAGAGGGGAAAAAAGGGAAAGTAGGTTAAGTAGAGAGGCAGGGAACATCCAATTGCCACACACATACACACCTAAATTGTATTAAAGTGACTACAACCATGGGACTAAGTGAGGCAGAATTGAATGAGAGATCAAAGACGCTGTGTGTATATTTCATCTACTAAAACACACACAGGGTTTTTAACTGAAATATTTTTGGTCTTTAATATACAGGTCATGGACAAGCTATTTTATATCAAATTAACCTGAACTGCAAAAGGTCAAAATTAAAAACACTAAAATACGCCAAAATGACAGTTCAAATCTCCATTAATAATTACTGAGAATAATTAATGTTACATGATTACCTTGTGCAGGAAATGTATTACAGTAATATGTGGCAGTGCATAAAATGTGAAATTTCCTTTCTGTGTAATCCTGGATTTTTTCTTTTTAATATCTATTTTGAGAAGTCACACAATTATGTGTGTGTGAACTGGTAATAATGCCTTACACACATTAATATTTGAAGTATTAAGGTAAGTGAAGGTGAATAAGGTAAGGACGGAGATCATTATGCACATAGGGACGACTAACCGTTACCTAACGGAAACCTTGGTAAAGCATTACCTTGGTAACAGCATTGTACTGTGCTGCTTCCAAATTAGTCACTAGAGAAGCTCTTGCTGAAGAGGAACAGCCACAGCATATCAACATTTCACCTCTCCAGCTAAACCTTTCGGTGATGCTGACAACCTGCTATACAGGGTCAGAGAATGAGAGTTATACCACCTATCAAAAGCTTGATTACACAGTATTGTTTCCAGTCACTCCAAACACACTTCAGCCCTGTGCAGAAGATTTGGAGAGGATAGAGGTCTCTAATGGAACAGCTTTCCCAGTCACTGTACCTTAACCATTAAACCGGTCAAAACCACAACCCTGCAGGAGGAACCTTTCATGCAGTCAAAAAACATTAATTATCCAAACACTACTGGGGAACTCTTCTTGCAAAGGCTGTGTAGTCTGCCTGATATTTTGATACTGTGTCAACTTATTAACACAATGAGAGCCTCAAACTGCACCTAGAAATTGCAAACTAGCAATGAAAATTTTCACTCACTCACTCTCACTTTCAGTAAATGGGTCTTATTTCTATTCTATCGGATTTCTATTCTTATCTTATTCTATCGGATCATTTCTTATCCTGTCCTTTCATGTCGTAACCCATCCTATCCTGTCTTAATCCTATACTATCCTATCATATCATATCCTGTTCTTTCTCCATCTTACCCTATCCTAACCTATACCTTACCCTATTCTATCTTGTCTTATCTTATCCTATCCTGCCTTATCCTATTCTATGCCATCTTATCCTATCATTTTTCATCATAACTTATACTATCTTTTCTTGTCTTATCCTATGCTACCTTGCTGTATCCTATCCTATTTTGTCTTATCCAATCCTATCCTATTCTGTTTTCTCTTATTCTGCCTTAACCTATGCTATCCTGTCTTATACCATCTTGTCATATCCTATGCTACCATATCCCATCTTATCTCATCCTGTCTTATCTCATACTATCTTATCTTTTCTATACTAACTTATCCTGTGTGATTCACACAGATTCACACACTCATGCCTGCCTCGGGGTAATTTATCGTAGTCAGTTATATTTTCAACATTATGCATCCCAAAACTATTAATTGGCATCATAGAAAAAATGTCAGCTAGATAAATATTACAATCATCAGTCTTTATTAACAACCTAAGCTCCTTAGCAAACGATGTAACCACTTAAGTCATAGAGCTCACAGACTGACTGTGTAGTGGTGGAATTAGAGAAAATCTTAACACACAACAGTGAAACATGTATTAAACCAAATTTAGCAGGAGTGCTCAACTTCAGAGATTAATCTGCAACAGAATATAAATCAGAATACAACAGAATTGAAGTGCTTGTTTCTAAGAAATTTGCAAAGCGGTATAACATACAATAATATAAAATCAATATAATAGAATCATCATGGTCATTTACCTACAAGCATGATGTACTTAAATAAAAATAAATAAACACTTCCTATTAAGTCACTAAGCTGAAGCAGCAACGCCGTCAACACAAACACTTATGTGTGGCTTGACGTGACATTCTCTGTCTGCTTGTTATCACAGTGTTGTGCAACTAATCATAAAAGGTGAGGTTGTTCTCATTTGACAGAGAATAGTTACAAATCAAAACCTGGCACTGATTCTACACAACACCATATTTAAAATGTTTCTCTCTATGATAATACTAGTCTTATGGACTTACTAATGAAGCAGAATAATAATCTGTATTCTGTTTGTGATGCAGTGTTCATTGTACGGCGCAATATATTTCAATGCACCCTTTCACAGATAAATAACTTTGGCACTGTGCATGAGAGACCTGCACCTACGACTGTGACGTAACATTAACAAATTCAACTGCTTAATAATAAACACTCTTTAAATCCTTACTGACCCTCATTAAACATCGGCTATAATATAATGAATTGAAATGAAGTCTCAAAAAATGTAAGAATCAGTGCATGTTGTAATTATTCATACATCAACATTTTAAAACGCTCTTAGGCCTACATCTGAATAATGATCTGGCAGGTCTTTATCTCAGCTACTCCATGAGGAGATTCCTATGGTGTCCTCAATATTTCATCGCCCTGAAGGCTTTCTCTAGCCTTCGAAACAGCAACACAAAAAAACAGCCTTCAATATTTTAAGGCTACATGCTGGAACAAATGCACCATAGCAGCCCAGTCATGGTCATGATCCTGAAGTATGTTTGTTACAGGGCCTGTGGCAGCAGCAGTAAGCAATTCTAGTGTACAATTTCTTCAAGTGTTTTTTTTTTCAAGGTTGTACAAAAACAATAGCATTTTTTGAAGCTGCTACTACTATACTTAACATATGAGAATGGTATGACACCTTTATGTGGTATTGTTTGCCATGCTCCCTCCATGCCTGAGCTGTTCACTTCATTAGCTAATTAACAAGCCTTTAGATAGATGAAAATGGCTTTGTTAGAACATGGGAAAACAGTACAATGTGTACTGCAAGCATTTCACTGTTAGATCTTATTGCTTTACTAAAGATACTATTAATGTCACCCTAAACATTACTGAATACACATAGCCGATTGTCTTCAGGGGTACAGGTGTAATGTTATTATACGGGGCGTTGGTAACTCAGGTGGTTAAGGCTCTGGGTCGTTGACCAGAAGATCGGGGTTCAAGCTCCAGCATCGCCAAGCCGCCACCACTGGGCACTTGAGCAAGGCCCCCCAACCCACCCTGCTCCTGGGATGCTGCATCATGGCTGACCCTGCTCTCTGACCCCAACCCCCAAGGATCGGATATGTATAAAATTATATAAGAATATAATAGATATAAGATATAAGAATTTCACTGTGCAGCAATGTATATGTGACAAATAAAGACAACTTAACTTAATGTTTAACAATTGATTCATCATTCATTCATCTTCTCTAATTGCTTTATCCTAGTTAGGGTCATGGATTATAAATCCAGAGCCAATTCCAGGAACAGTTAGTGCATCACAAAAACACACATATTCACACCTAAGGGGAATACATTTTGTTACAATTGATGAGTTTGAATCCCAGGACCAGCAAGCTGCCACTGCTGGGCTCTTGAATCCTCAATTGCTTAGTTGTGTTAATGAGCTAAAAGTAAGTCGTTCTGGATAACGGTGTCTGCCAAATACTCTAAATGTAAGCTGTTGTGCCGCCCTTATTTTTGATTACAGGATTAACTGTATTCAGAACACACCAACTGGTAAAATATTATCACAGTGGTTTTGTCCATTATGTTAATACAAACAGTGGGCTCTAATATGACTGGCAAAAACATGTGACAGGGTTATGGCGTCATAAAACATAAGAGCCAATCACGTTCCAGTACGCAGAGCATGCAAAACGGTTTACAAATAGATGGGGCGTGTAGTGTTGGGGGCATTGTTCAACTTGCATGTTTAAAGAATGCGGAATTCTTGACGTGGGTAAAACTGTAGGCTGTTTCTTTATCAAGATTTTTGTGGAAGAAAAAAAATATATGCATAAGAATTCATGGAGTTGGGAATCTTGAGACTCCCATTATGCTTTGCGCGCATTATGCTTACTAGGCAGTCCTGCAATGTAACTTTTAATACATCAATCATCTTGATTTGTAATGATCCATGATTAAAATGATGTGAATTTTACTGATTGTGTGAAAAAGCCACTATATCTCAGTGTGGCTGAAATACTTGGAAGCACCATGGGTTATGTGTTGAATGTGAATTGCATTCAGGCAGCAGACCGGGAATGAGAAAACAGGGGGGAAATCTAAACGAATAAAAACTGCTATGCGAATTACAGAGATACAAATGATATTGTTCTTACCTTTAATTGTACTTTCGGAAGTTTCCCGTTGTCCCACTGTCTCTGTCAGTGTATTTTCGATTAGATGCCACTCAGTGAAATGTACCGCTGACCGACGAGTCGCTTTGTTTGCCTTGTGAAAAGAAGCATAATAAGTGACAGGCGTCGCGGCATTAGTGAGAAAAAGCAGCGCGTTTAAACGGCGTTAGAGACGATTCACGGTTTTTAATATCAGCTGGAGTGGACAGGCTACTCGCAGACAGAAGACGATAAGAAAATGCGTGTGCTAATTAAAAAAAACACGGATTTGCAGTGACAAATGACTGAAGAATGTGCTCTGTGCTTGGATAAGAAGCTCCTCAGAAAGGCATCAGTCCTGCAACACCAACTTCATCATGGCACTCAGCAGCATCCGGGATGGCGGAGAGATTGCTTCCCTAATCCCTCTGTACTTTCAAAAGCACCGAGTTCAAACACGATATTTAGTCTCTTAGAAAATAATTGTTTGTTTTTTTTGTTTGTAAATAAAAAGTCAAACGTAAAAATAGTGAATAAAAGCGCACGGCTGCGTGCGAATATGGTGAAATAAAACTGACATCGGCTGTGTGCTTAGCTCCCTCTGAGATGTTACAGAGGGAAATAAAGGCAAGTGAAGTTGGACTCTCTCTCTCTCTCTCTCTCTCTCTCTCTCACACACACTCACACACACACACTCACACTCACACACACACACGTTTGTCTTACTATCCTTGTGAGGACCTAACGATGATAAATGAAGCCGGTATAATTAATGCTATGTATCCACTTAACCCTAACAACAACCTCAGTAACCAGAAGGAAACATTATGTCTCCTTTACTGTTTTTCATTGTAAATAATAATAAAAAAATATATATTAAAAGCCAATTTATCAAAACTATCTGATATATATATATATATTTTATTTTTGTGTGAACATTTGGTCCCCACTAAGGCATAAAAAACATGCCCAACACACACACACACACACACACACACAAAGGAGGGGGCTCTATTTAGAGAATACAGCCTCTGATGGAATGGAGGCTGGAAGTCAGAGAGCACTTTTAGAAAAGAGCTGAAACCACACATAAGCTGAAGATCACAATCACTGTCTAGAAAGAAATGACTCCTGCTAACATTACATGAGCGAATACATACAGCATCAAACCACTAATTACTTAAATTCTGATATATACATATGAGAAATGAGGCTGGAAAGTAATAAGCAACACCAAATCTAATCAACACCAATTCGATGCTTCTTTGCATAGAAAAGGTATTTAAAAGCTGCAACCACATCCAGAATCTCGTACGTGAAGAGATTTATTGGACTAGAATGAGATAAGGGAAAGACATAATGTTGCTCTGCAGCTCTATCAGGGTTCAAGCAACATGGAAGGGTTAGAAGAAACACAACGAAGAGAAATGGAGCAGTGAGCAAACAGAGAAAGGGAGAGGGAGGGAAAGAGAGAAGAGATTTGAGGATGGGGACATGACTGTGTGAAAGATGAAGAGAGTGGGAAGTGCAGTGGGTTTTTCTGTGCTTCTGTAAGAATGAGGATGCCATGGAAGAAAGATATGCATGATTATGCATGAACTTTGGTAACCTCAGCATACAGTATGGGATAAGTATATCAGAAATCCCTCCACACACAATCTGCTAAATGATCAACATTATGATTCCATTAGATTTGTATTGTCATTGCACCTTGTAATAAACCAAGAAGGTCCTGTAAATGTGAAATGGTGGAGGCCTCCATTCTTAAAAAGGTAGTTTGAGCAACAGTGTGACTGTATTAAATTTGTTTCGGGCACTAGACAGGTTTAGCCTGCCAAAAAAAGAGTTTACAGTGTTTTTAATTACCAACAAAGCTAAAAGCCACCAGTTTATAATAATTAAAATGTTTTTGTGTAGAACGGGATTGACAAAAAGAAGCCGTCATATACTAGGGCACATTACTGAAAATATAGAAACACATACAACAAATCTGTACTATACTATACTATACTATACTATACTATACTATACTATACTATACTATACTATATTGCCAAATCGCAGCACAATGAAAAGCACAATGTTCAGAAGAGTTTGGTCTCTTCTAAATAATTCACAGCTTTGACCATAAAAATATTTGAAATACACCACGCATTATTAATTCATGTCCAGTCAATTTTGATTTGACCAAGTTATTACCAAGCCTTACAGTACATAAAGAGGTCTATTATATTTGCTGATGCATTTAAAATTCTAACCTACAGACAGAGAACTTGTCTAGCAACAAGGTGTGTTGTACGATGATGTATTAATGTAGTGTTATTTAAAGTGTGTATAGAGGTAGCGCTGTTTATTCAAGAGAGAACAAACACTCTGAAGTATGTAGTGAGTCTTCGTTGCTGGCGGTCACCCTGGAAACCCTAAAATGGTAATTCAAATTCAGAACTGTCAGGTCAAATTTGGAACTATTTTTTCTGACTCATAGGTCATCATGAATGTGTCTTGTGCAATAGTATGACAGCCTTTGACAACCTTAGACTGTAGTGAAGCTACTGTTGAGCCAGACCATAATAAGGGGAGTACAATGTATGTACATTGCTCTACGTGGCATCTGTATGTATATATACACTCGCCGTCCACTTTATTAGAAAGACCTGTACACATGCTAATTGTGCATTTATCCAATAATCAAGATAGAGGAGAAGGGAGGTCCGAGAAGAATAGCCAGACGTATTTGAGCTGCCAGGAAAGCTATGCTAACTTAAATAAGCACTTTTTGACTGTGGTAAGTAGCAAAGTATAATAGCAGAATACTGTATGTGTTTCCACTCTTATCAGACAAGAATAAGAATCTGAGGCTATCATGGGCACAGACTTACCCAAACTATACAGCTGAAGATCATATATATCATCAGATGCCTAGTTTGGGTGAGTCTGTGACCATGATAGTGTCAGATTCTTTTTCTTAGCTGATACGATTGGAAATCCATGTGATATTCTGCTGCTGTAGTTTTTTGCATACTGAGATGCTTTTCTGCTCACCACAGTTATAGTGATTTTTTTTCCACATCATCTGTACTGCTTATCTGATCTATTCTTGGGTCCTATCACAGGCATCATTAGGCATCAAGGCAGGATACACCCTGGACAGAGTGCCACACACACACACTACAGGCAATTTAGAGACTCCAATGAGCCTAGAAGGATGACTGTGGGAGGAAACCAGAGCACCCAGAGGAAAACCACCAAGCACGGTGAGACTCAAACCCAGGACACTGGAGGTGTGAGGCAAACGTGCTAACCACTAAGCCACCGTGCCACCTATGTTGATTTTATGCTTGAACCAATCTGTCCAATTTCCAACCCACAGAACTCTCACTTACTCAATGTTTTTTTTCCACTATCTGTATAAACTCTAGAGAATTTTGTGTGGGGAAAATCAGCAGAAAATCATAAAATCAGAAGTTTATGTAATGCCAACATCTTCTGGTACCAACATCACTTCATTCTGATGTTATGAACATTATCTGAAGTGCTTGACCTGCATTTGCATGAGTCTTCGCATTGTGCTGTTGCCACCTGATTGACGGATTAGCAACTGCATTAATGTGAATGTGAAAGTGGACAGTGAGTGTATCTTATAATTTTATACCTGTCAATCATTCCCTTTTTGCTTGTCAATTCTTTCTGCCAGTGTTAGCGACAGTTACATTCATGTGCACAGTAAGATTTTTTGTTTTCATAACACCCCTGTAATACTGAGGAGACATTTTGTTACACATTGATGGTTTATGCAATAATTTTTTATGATTTTTTATGGCAGAAAATGTTAAATGCTTCCCAGGCTCTGTGGTGTTTCCCCAGTTCCATGTTTTGGTTGTAAAATCTGGGAAAAGTGTCTAAGTCTGAGTAGTCTCTATTTTCTCTTGATTTGTGTAACTGTGAGGTAACACTGGGTGTGTTGATAGCAGGAGAGTAATACAAGAGATTAGTGCTGTACTTTAAGTTGCATGAATATTTTCATAATTATTTTCACCTGTGTATTCATGATTCTGCATAACAACTGGAACAACAACTGGTGAACCAGTGACAGAGACATGGGCTCATTGGGTGGGCTATTGCATGAGGAGCAAAGGCTAAAAAAGACAGATCTGTGGAGATCCCACATCGCAACTTATAAGACTTAAAGGATCTGCTGCTAAAATCATGGTGCTATTTACAGCAGCACACCTTCAGGGGTCTTGTGGAGTCCGTGACTATAGCTGTTTCGGGGGCACAGTATTAAGCTGGTGATTTTAATCATATGACTGCTCAATGTAGATAGTTCATGACACTTCATGCTGTCAAGAAAATAACAATGTAGAAATTACATGACAGATCAGCTGTTTCAGGATGTTATTTATTGGCCAATTGATAAAAACACACTTAGTTCATAGTTCCGCTTATGACATAAAAAGGACTGGGAAACAAATGAGCTCAAATAATTGCTAAAATAAATTTGACAGGCCTAACTTGTACAAATTGCTTCTGTGACATAAATGTGTTTGTAAAACCGAATGACTGTGATAACTGATCAGTTGAAATAATTGCTGTAGTAACTGTGACAAATTGAGTAATCCATGATTGTCTATATAAGATAAACCAAATTATCCAAATTAACCAAATTAACTACTAACCTAAAAAGGCAAATAACATTACAGAACCTCCTTCTCAGAGTTATTTGTATTACTATCAGAGGGGTCGACAAACTCCTAATTTTTTTAACTGAACATGCTGTACTTTCTTAAAAAATGGCATAAATGTGTGATGCAATTTACTTTAAAATATCTTGTCATCATTCATTAAAAACACAATTTATTAAAATAATTCGGACATTATGTAAACCAAATGTTATAATGTACATCTTGATGTGCAACAGGGCCAGCTGGGGATTATTTCTCCCCAGATTTTTTGTTTGTTGCTTGGTATGTTAAAAAATGTCTAGCGTTATTATTTCTTCATATAATCAAGAATATTTTGCTGTTATACAGTGGGCAACGGCACAGAACACACAATCTCATAAAAGCCATCTGCAGCCTGTGGAACATTGCTGACACACAGGTACAACGTGTCCACGGTTAATTTCCCAAAATTCAAATCCTTAGCCAGTTTAACCCGCCACACGTCTTCAAATATCTTTTCTTCTTCCACTCCTGTCACTTTAGCTAGCGTGAGATGGTAGTTCGGGTTTCGTGAGTCGCGATGGAGCCAACCTTTTTCCCTAAATGCTTCTTGAAGGGGAGTGTTCAGGGTCTGGATATCTGAAAGTGGCTGGGGGGCTATATGGAGAATTTTTCCATGGAAGTGCCTCAGTCTAGGAGTGAAGAAGACAGAGATGGGTGGTTTGTAGAAGTTTTTGGCCACTGACCGAAGGAGCTCACTAGCAGCAAAGACCTCAGCGGGGCCTTGAAGAACAAGCAAAGAAAGAGTAACATGGAGTGACTCTGGTTTCGTCCACCACGGCTCTGACTGGGGCAGGTGGGTCAGAACCTTCCTCTGGACAAGCTGGAAAGCCCGCAAGGCAGCAGGTGAGTCCACACGGAAGCAAATGAAATGGGTTGGTTTACGTGGTTTGCGGCCTGGGCGTGGCTCTTGAGGTATGAGCTGTGCAGGCTCCGCTTCTTCCTCCTTCGCTTCCTCTTTGTCCCAGTTGTCTATCCATTCATCCTGTGTTGTGATTTGTTCTTCTCCTGGAGAGATGGATAGTCCCTCTGCCCCTTGAGCTAGACATGCACACTCATGGTCTTTGTCCATTTGTATATTTGTGCTACAGTCTAACGTTTCTTCAGCATCACTGAGAGTTTCCTGGTCTGCAGTTTCCATTAAGCTGTGGTTTACGGAACCCTGCTCGTTTTTCTCGACAGACAATCCTTCCTCGTCTTCTGCTGTATCTGGACCAGCATTGTCTATAAATTGCGTTGTTTGAGGAATAAGACCAAAAGGAACAAACATTAAGGATCAACATTAGACAGCATGTCATAAAAAAGACACATTAAATATGCATCGTTTACCACAATGATTAGGCAGAGGTGCATGGTGAGTGAGGCTGCACTAATGAACTGCTGAAAATGATATTAATTTGAACTGATATAAATATACATTGCTTAACACCAGCATGATTAGATAGACCAGCATGTGTAATGCGTAAAAAGATTCAAGCATGGTTTAAAAAGGCTTTGAGCCTCACCTTGTGGTTGATCCCCCCTATCAAATGGAGACATTACTGACTGTCCTGTTGAGCCAAACACATGGTCAGTGCGACTGTCTCTGTCCCACACACGCTGGCCTTTATAGATGAAGTACTGGATCCTGTGACGAGGAATAGCCATTTCCTCTGAATAATCACAGTCACACACCTGTCAAGGTATAAAACCGCAAGTGATTAGACAGTGGATATGCAATGTCTTCAAATCTAAACCAAATAAAGGCAATGTGAATCTTGCACCTGAGTGTCCCATGAGAAGTCAGAAAAAGGGCGTTCCAGAACTCCCAGAAAGCGGTCCAGGTGGCCCACTATAAAGTCAGCAGGGTCCACAGAGCTATCCCACAGAATCCTGGAGATGACATCATCCGCAGTGCGCATGCGCAGCTTTTTCAAAGGCCCTTGGAAGAAAAGAAAAAAAAAGGAAAAGTAAATAAAAGATTTTTCAGTAATAAAGTGTTACAGGTCAAGAGTAAAAAGTTCATGTAACATGTACCTTTGCTTTCTTCATCTTTGGCCTTGTCTGTTTTGCCTGACTTTCTTCTGGTCTTACGCTTCTTGCATCCTTTCTCTTCTGTTGGTTCTGGTTTATGACCAGCTAATGCAGATGTGGATGTACTACTTTGGAAAAATAAGGGCGAATAGGGGGGGGCAAAACAGAAAGAAAAGAATGTTGCATGTCACCTAGTGTGGTTTAGACAATTACGCTCCATCAAACCTTTTAGCATTTACCAAACAAAATGCTATAGAAACTATGCCACCTGCTGCATGAAAACTCCACTACAAAACAGTACAGAGAAACACATCTCCACAACAATGCAGGTTTAACCTTAACATCAGTTACAATATCTGACAATAAGTCTAGTGATACCCCAATAACAGCAGACAAACCTATGAGACAGGCGACATCTATCTCCAAAATGACACCTGCCCTTCAGGAAAAACCTGCAGACATTAAGGTCTGCATGGTCTTGTTTAGCTGCGTCAGGATCTGTGTGAGAACAATCACAGATTTGTTTTTATGGATTTAGCATTCAGTCACGACAAATGAATAACATACCCATAGGGATTTTGAAAAGATTCCTACATCAATAAATTACTAACTATACCTACAGACTTGTAAACTACTTAAATAGTAAACTATTTAAACCAATTTTAAATTCATTAAATATATCAGGGTTCAAACATTTCAATTACTTTAAGCGCATCCATTACACATTATTTAGCAAGCATATATGCCCTTAAATTGGAGACTTAAAACACAATCTTAAAACACAATTTCAAAATGACCAACACCTGGGCATCATTCGACTCCGTATGCTTCACTGAATCTAAAGATACCACAGATTTCAGGACAAATTATGCAGATGACCAGCAAGTGGTGCTGTTTCGAAACTGCTCTCTAGGACTCTCAGGTCATCATTGTTTAAGGCATAAGTTTAGTGTTGTGGAGTTTGCGTTTATTTGGGGCATGCACATGCATCACACGCATTATACGCAAATGGTTTGGTCTATCAATTATTTTTGAATAACCCTTCATTGTCTAGTGATAATGAGGTTCCAGTGAATGGTCTAGGAGAAGTTCTCAAAAGTACACTATACTGCCAAAAGATTTTGGAGGGACACTATATTGCCAGAGGATTTTGGAAGGACACCCCTCCAAATCATTGATCTCAGGTGTTGTTTTTCAGGGGTTGGGCTTGACACCTTAGTTCTAGTGAAAGGAACTCTTAATGTTTCAGCATACCAAGACATTTTGGACAAATTCATGCTCCCAACTTGGGAACAGTTTAGGCATGACCCCTTCCGGTACCAACATGACTGCGCACCAATGCACAAAGCAAGGTCCATAAAGACATGGATGAGTGAGTTTGGTGTGGAGGGACTTCATCCCAATAGAACACCTTTGGGATGAATTAGAGCAGAGACCTTCTTGTCCAACATCAGTGCCTGACCTCACAAATGAGCTTCTAGAGGAATGGTCAAAAATGCCCATAAACTCACTTAAACCTTATGGAAAGCCTTTGCAGGAGAGTTGAAGAGTTATAGCTGCAAAGGGAGGGCCAACTTTATTAAATTCTTGTGCATGTAAAGGCAGATATCTCACTTTTGGCCTGGCTTGCAGTCTCCGCTCTAATTCATCCCAAAGGTGTTCTATTGGGTTGAGTTCAGGACTCTGTGAAGGCCAGTCAAGTTCCTCCACACCAAACTTCAATTCAATTCAATTAACAAAGAGCATTGTCTCAAAGCAGCTTTACAGAACATAAGAAACAATAAACATACAAACAAACAGTCCTAAATGTTAGACGAAATTTTCCCTAGTGAGCGAGCCTGAGGTGACTCAGGTGACTGTGGCAAGGAAAAACTCCCTTAGATGGTATTAGGAAGAAACCTTGAGAGGAACCAGACTCAAAAGGGAACTCATCCTCATCTGGGTGACACTGGAGAGTGTGATATGAACAATGTCCTTTCTGCATTAGTTGTGTGATGCAGATACAGCATGTGTAGAATGTTATGTGTAAAATGTCCACATAGGGTTGGCAGTTCTGCTTTGAATACTCCAGTCCTCACAAAGCAGAACCCAGCTGGAGCTGGTCCATCTCTGGATGCCACTGGAGCTGGCACATCTCTGTGTGTCTCGGGGGTGGGTAGAAGAAGGGAAACAAATGGAAAGGAATTAGCGTAGCTGCTATTCATAATATTAGCAGGCACTAGATGATGATGTGCATTTAATCAGATGTATTAGAGTACAAAGTTATGGGATGTATTAGGTGTATGCCTGGCTAAAGAGATATGTCTTTAGTCTACATTTGAACTGGGAGACTGTGTCTGAGCCCCGAACACTGTCAGGAAGACTGTTCCAAAGTTTAGGAGCTAAATATGAAAAAGCTCTACCCCCTTTTGTAGACTTTGATATTCTGGGAAATACCAGAAGTCCGGAGTTTCGAGATCTTAAGGAGTGTGATGGATTGTAATGTGTTAGAAAACTGGCTAGATATGTGGGAGCTGAACCATTTAGAGTCTTGTACATAAGTAGTGCTAGTTTATAATCAATTCTAAACTTGACAGGTAGCCAGTGCAGGGATGATAATATTGGGGTTATATGATCATACTTTCTTGACCTGGTAAGGACTCTGGCAGCTGCATTCTGGACTAACTGTAGCTTGTTTATTGAAGATGCAGGACAACCACCTAGGTTTTGGCAATATAGTGTCATTTTTCCAAAAAATTCAAATTACCAGACATGAAATTGGAGATATGCGTTTTGTTTGCCTTTGGCCAATCATTCTACTGATATAAAAGTTCAGTCTGTGACAAACTGTTCAAAACTTACAGCCATTTTTATTTTGTTTGACTACTGTAGCACCACCTTGAGACTTTGACCCATTGTAAAGCAGTGGATTTCTACAATCTCTCAGTCTCTATAATAATAATAATAATAATAATAATAATAATAATAATAATAATAATAATAATCCCTACAACAACAGTAGGCTGAAACCCTAATAAATGAATAAGCTAAAAATAAGCAGGATTATTTCCCTTCATTTCCACAGAGCAGGTCTCACAAGGGGGAGCTCATGCTTTAGGCTACACTTGCTAAAAGATAAGAAGAAGTTGCTTTCGGCTGCTCCCTGTTCGGGGTCGCCACAGAGGACCAACTGGTCCGCACATCAACTTGGCAAATGTTTTACGCCGGATGCCCTTCCTGACGCAACCCTCCCATTTTTCCGGGCTTGGGACCGAGGCAAAAGATAATACTAATAATACTAATTATTTAAACGATTACATTGAACATATTATTGTTTTGCTTCTTTATTATATATGTTAGTAGTTATGTATGGTATTATTCCTGGCTGCTGTGAAGTGTTCTGTAAATACAATGAAATAAATAAGAAAGTAATGTAGTTATAAGAGTGCCGGATGTAAATGTTGACCATCAGACATGCCCCTGACATGTAACCGGCTCATGTACTCTGAGGGAAAATGACAGATTTCATGGTTTGGCATGGCTGCTGTAATTCATATTTCAACCTTTGAGCCCTTTTACTTCACCACCCACACTTTTGTATTTGGCAAAGCTTATATAAATAATAAAGATTGAAACAGTTAGATTAAAAACTTGTGCTCAGCTGCTTTCCATCTCATGTGTTACTATAGTTTATAATACGTTATTTCAGATCATTTTAAAGTACTGTAATAATCACTTTAACCATGAATCTGTGTGTGAGAACAGAGTGTCACACTTTACCATTGCCTTGTATCAAGTTTTACTGTGACCAATAAATACAGGAAGTGTCATGTCTGGTTCTCTAGTTCCTAAATCAATGACAAAATGTCTTCATATACCAAACTGCTCCAAACTATTCTGATCAACCCCTTTTAATGGCAATATTATTTCTACAACAATGTATACACTGTACTGTACAGGTACTTTATTACTAACTAAACCGACACACAATGCTACGATGTACAAAGTTATTATAATGAAAGTGGCAAAATTATGAATGGTGTAAATAAATACCTGCTTGGGCTTGTGTTGCCCCTGTTTTCTTGTCTTCAGAAGGCTCCATAAAAGATTTTTCAAACTTTACCAATTGTCCAGGGAAATCTATATTATCTATAAGTGATACTTTGTGAATTTTCCTCGCGAGTTTTGCTTTAGTACGGTTGTTTTGCCGAGCTCGGAGTAATAATTAAGGACAGCGAGTGGCTACGAGGAAGTCGATGTAAATGGCCTCTAGTCAAATAGTCAGTCATGACGTCATCCTGGATACACAACAGATATTTTGCATGTACCCTGATCCTATGGACTGAGTCATACTGAGTCATACGTGGGAGGACCCACTAACACTGGGTTGCCATACGTTACAGGACTCACATGAACTGTACCATGCAAAACTGCTTTGCTTGTATTTACTTCCGCGTACGCCCCATGACGTCACCAGCAGGGCGTGTGGGTATTGTAGTTCATTTTAATCGCATCATTTCTTTTCTTTTTTTTTCCCCCCCCGAAATGTTTTACTAATTAAAGGCAACGTATTCAGCTCATTACGGATGGTTCCGATCGGTTGGACAACACTGTGTACATTTCGATCACGACTTTTTGCTAAAACATTATTTAAGCAATGCAAAATCCTTTCGGTATCAGCATGCGGGCTGGTCACGCGCACGTTGTTATAAACATAGCGCGTGACTCCCAGCCACGTGATCAGCGGAAAGAAAAGAAGGACTGTGAGGCTGTGCAAAAACACACTTGTTTATTATTTGCTAAAATGCTGAAATGACTTTGAAACGGAGCGGTAGAATAAATTGGATAGCATACTGCGATTTCTTGCTAATAATGATAAAGAGATAATTTCGATAGCTTCTGTACTAGCGACTTGTCGTTGTTACCTATGGAGGGATATTTCGGAAGTACTCACTAACCTACTGCATTGAACATCTCGTGTGTATTAATTCATGAATTTAGCTGAAAAGATGTCTTGGTTTCGTTAAGACTCTCAATAAGTCTGACCTCTGTCCGTAGGTGACTGTCAGGAAGACTGGAAAGGTGAGTAAAAGATATTCACGGTGTTCAGGTTATATTCATTACAGTTGCTTACTAATTCTTGTTCCTGTAGGTGATATCTTTTCTACTTGGTTTCCTCAGTATACACATTCTACATTCATGATATACCATATAAAATTATAGAACATGTTTATGTCCTGTCATTTAAATGAATTTTGCTACTCAGAAAGTACTTCTCATCTCATTACTTACCACCTCCAAACCTTAATAAAATATTTACAGATGAACGCTTTAGTTGCCCTTTGCCACTTCTGTGAACTCCATGGGCCTCGGACACTGTTTTGCACCGAGGCTGTTCATCCACCGTCACCCTCACCTCCTCAGCCAGGATCAGCGATGATGCCTGATCGAGAACCTGAAGGAGAGCGTGATGGAGAGGGACTCACCATGAAGGCCAACAGCTCAGACACACACAGAGCTGACATGTGTGAGGTGAGAACTATAGCAGTGGTCATTTTCATTGCATTGTCAAATGATGGAAGAAGGGCAATTGAATTGATAAGCAACTCTGTTTTAATGCTTAAATATGACCTTATTTTCTCTCCTGGTTTGTTTTGGTGTTTGATTTTTTTTTTTAAATCTTTTGCATGCTTAGGGCTGTCGCTCCCTCCCTGCTTCTCACCCTGGTTTTGTGAGTGTGGACAGTGAGACGGGGATTCGCTTCCTTAGTCATCAACATCCACGTCAGCCTCAGCTGTTCAGCATGGTGCGGCAGGCTTGTGTGCGCAGTCTGAGCTGTGAGGTAAGTGCTTTGTTGCGTGTGTGTGTGTGTGTGTTTGATGGGGAAATGACTGTCCTGTGATCTTTAATTGCGAAAGGGAGACCACATTTAGATTTATATACATATGTAGAACAAACAAATTGTTCTTTTCTCAAATACCATTTTGATCTGAATATGAACATTGGTGCTTTTTACAGGTGTGTCCAGGTAGAGAAGGACCCATCTTCTTTGGGGATGAGCAGCATGGCTTTGTGTTCTCACACACGTTCTTCATCAAAGACAGCCTGGCGCGTGGCTTCCAGCGCTGGTACAGCATCATTATAGTGGCCATGGACAGAATCTACCTCATCAACTCCTGGCCTTTCCTGTTGCGCCACCTCAAAATCACCATCCAGAGTCTGCAGAGCACAGCACTCCAGGTAGCAGAGGTCCAATCCCACTTATACCAGAAAAAGCTCAGGGCTAAAATTGGAGTTAACGTACAATTTATTTATCATAGTTTGAAGAGACACAAAATATTGCTAGAGGGACTGTACTGTATTTTAAATCTTTAATTAGGATACAGCTGCATTTCTTAGTTGTCTTTGTTGGAATAGACAAGTTGTAATTGAAGTGATAGTTACATACACTAGCCAATTATTTTAACAGGGATGCTTTCAAATCCTGCTCGAATAACGACTCGTCTTTTCCAACAAAGACAAAACTAAGAAATGTCACAGTTGTCACAATTTTCCAATAAGCCAAAAAGAGTGGAAAAACATTACTTGATTTACATTTACATTTCATTTCTGGCATTTGACAGATGCCCTTGACGTACAAAAGTGCTTTGAAGTCTTTATTATGAATGAATACATTAACACTAATTCAATAGGTCACTGACTTACGATACCATCAGCCTAAAAACTGTGTTTACATATAGTTTAAGTGTTTCAGAAAGAGAAAGGGTCTTCATCCATTGTTTGAAGACGGTTAGTGACTCGGCTGTGCGGACATCTAGGGGAAGTTCATTCCACCACCTCAGTGCCAGAACAGAGACTTATCTAGATGTATACCTACCTCTTAACCTGAAAGGTGGTGGGATGGTTAAGCAGTGCTAGTAGATCGGAGGGAGTGTGGTGCAGTGAGAGGAGTAATAAGAGCTTTGAGATAAGAGGGAGCTGGTCCATTCTTGGCTTTGTAGGCAAGTATCAGTGTTTTGAATCTGATGCGTGCAGCTACCGGAAGCCAATGGAGGGAACGCAGCAGTGGGGTGGTGTGTGAGAACTTGGGCAGGTTGAAAACATGTCACACAGCTGCATTTTGGATCATTTGCAGAGGACAAATTTCATTCAGAGGTAGACTTGCCACTAGAGAGTTGCTGAACAAGCCCCTGAGAAGCCTGTGTGGATAAAAAAGTCTGAATCCTTCTGATGTTGTAGAGAAGAAACCGACATGAGTGTGTGACATTAGCAACATGTGAGGAAAAGGACAGTCGATGGTTACCCCAAGGTTGCGAGCAGTGGCCAAAGGTAGATAAGAGAGTTGTTCAGGGATAACGCAAGCTCTTGGCCTGGGGACGAATCATGTGGGATGACCAGCAGTTCAGTTTTGCTGGGATTCTGTTTCAGCTGTCATCCACGATGATATGTCCACCAGACACACTGAGATCCGAGCAGAAGCCGTGGTATCTGAGAGAGTGAAGGTGAAAATAAGCTGAGTGTCATCGGCACAGCAGTTGTAAGAGACCCCATGTGAGGACATAACTTTGCCAAGAGAGAAAGTATAGAGGGAGAAAAGGAGAGGACCAAGTACCAGTACGTGGGACACCAGTGGAGAGTCTGCATGAAGCAGATGTCGATCTCCTCCATGTTACCTGATATGAGTGACCATCCAGGTAGGAAGCAAACCATTCCCATGCTGTTCCATGAATTCCAAGACTCCTGAGGGTGGACAAGAGTCATGTGGTTGACTGTGTCAAATGCTGCAGAAAGGTCGAGGAGGATGAGGACAGATGACCGCTTGACTGAACTAGCAGCACATAGTTTCTCAGTGACTGCCTTTTTGGCAGTTGTGGAATGTACTGCTTTGAAGCCAGACTGGTTGGGATCTTGGAGGTTGTTCTGCAAGAGATACTCAGACAGTTGATTATAAACAATGTGTTCAAGAATTTTAGAAAGAAAGGAGAGAAGTGATACCAGTCTGTAGTTGCTGAGTAAAGGTAGTGAGTACATGGCCAGATGCTATGGATCCATTGATGACTGTGTTGATGAAGGGCAGGAGGTTTTGTGAGATGGTCTGAAACATAGTGGAATGGATTGGATCCAATGGGCAGGTGGTAGGATTGCAAGACTGGATTATTTGCAAAATCTTTTCTGCTGCTACGCTTGAGAGATGTGACAATGAAGGAGTAGAGGAGTCCTGACTGTGTAATGTAGGCGTAGTTGGGGCAGAAATTAAGGTCTGGCAGATTTTCCCAATCTTCTTGTTGTAGAAGTTGGTGAAGTCTTCTGTAGCCAATGTGGTTGAGTAGTGAAGAGATGTTGTGGAGCTTATGAGGGTCTTGTGCAGAAGCTTCAAGCTTTTTCTTATAGGAGGCAGTCTTGGCAGAAGTCATGTCTGAAGAGATGTGAAGTGGGGTAGCAGCCATGTCTGTAGCTGAGGAAGGACAGGTGAAAACCAGATCCAGGATGTTTCCTCCCTTGTGTGTGGGAGTTCAGTTGTTGAATGACAAGGAGAATGAATTCAGGGTCAGAAGGCAAATATACTGAAGCTTGTTGGAGGGCAGGTTGAAATCACCAAGGACTGACAGAGGGGTGTCGTAAGAAGGGAAGGCATTGAGGAGTGTGTCCGTTTCCTCCATGAAATCTCCTAGGGTACCAGGAGGGCAGTAGATTACAATGATAAAGACATTGATTGGAGAGGTAGCTGAAACTTCATGGAATTCAAAAGAGGAGATGGTTAGATGAGACAAGGGGAGAGGTGTGAAACACCATCTCCGTGACAACAGCAGACCTGTAACACCACCCCTTCCAGTTTCTCGTGGTGAGTGAGAAACTGGCAGGGGTGGTGGTACAGGTCTTTTTCCAATTTTGATCATCTTTTTCCAGTTTCAACTGTCCAGTTCCAGTAAGTCTATGGCCACCTGCCTCAATGTTTTGAAATGCTTCTCTGCTCATCACAAGAATGTTTATTTGAGCTACCATAGCCTTCCAATCTGCTTGAGTCAGCCTAGCCTTTCTCCTCTGCCCTCTCTCATCAACAAGGCATTTCTGCCTGAAATATTAAATATGTAATTTAACTCCATTTATTTTAATTAAACCTGAAATGCACATGTGGACATTAAATGAAGCAGAATTTATGTCCAAGGCAATAGATGACTGACCTGGTATCTGTTCTACTCTTCATTTTCAGGTGTTTGAAACGGAGCAGGTGGTATGCCCTCAGAGAGCAGAACGGATTTTTTCACCAGCAAGCTTTCCTCATCAACGCAACGGCAATGCAGCTCGCTCTCTAACCTCTCTTACCCAGCATCCCAATCTGTGGGCCAGCCTGCACACTTCTTTCAGCTGGTAGGACATGTACAGAAACAACTTGTACAAACAGAGCTCACTACATGGACACTTTATTTGACCACTGACCTGTGTAAATCGGTGGCAGAGTGAATGCAACATTCATTCTAATGTTTGTTTATCATACAGGCTGCTAAAGGCGTGTGGGAGCAGACTGACTGAAAAACTCCTTGAGGGAGCGCCTACTGAAGATACACTTGTCCTCATTGAAAGACAAACAGGTAAAGGTTCTTTTGTGGCAGATGTGCCCAAATTTACCCCAACTATAACTCTGATATTGGGTGCAGGATCTATTTATATAAGGCGATAAAAGTGATTTTCTAATAAGAAATATTGCAGCTTATTTTTTTAATGAATAAAACTCTGTTTCGTCATGGAGGTGTGAATCTCTGCAATCTCCGTTCGCTGTGCCGTGCAGCACAGCCGGATTGCGATCCAGTGTGTGTCAGGATGGCTCTGGTAAACGCGCGATCACTTGTAAATAAGACATTTATTTTGCGGGATTTCTTCACCCTAAACAAATTGGATTTTTTATTAGTGACTGAGACTTGGTTGAGTATGGGGGATACTAGCCCCTTTTCCGAACTTGTGCCCTCAGATTGTTCTTTTTTGAACTGTCCCAGACTTTCTGGCAGAGGCGGTGGGCTTGCGTCTGTTTTTAAAAGCGGCTTTTGTTGCCGACCTATAAAGACTGAATTGTTTTTAAGTTTTGAAGTTCTCTTATTTGAACTGAACATGGATCAGCTAACCATCGCTGTGGTTTACCGCCCACCAAAACCAAATAAGGATTTTTTAAATGAGTTTGCAAACTTTTTAGGAGACATTGTCCTTCAGTATGATCGTCTTTTAATATTCATGTTTGTTGTGAGTCAAACTCCCTGGCCAAGGATTTTACTAATTTTGATTTTATTCAAATGATAAACAGTCCAACTCATAAACAGGGTCACACATTAGACCTTGTGTTGCTGCATGATATCTCGATTTGTGACCTTGAAATCCTTGATTTGAGTTTTTCTGACCATACGCCTGTTATATTTACTTGTTCTTTTCCAAATGGAGTTTCAAAAACTATGAGGCTTTCGCAGCTGATTCGTACCTTTACTCCATCTTCTAGTGATGATTTCTCTGTACTTTTCAAGGAGGCTTGTCAAAGTTATAGTCTTGATTCCCTTTCGAATTTGTCTAATGTTGATGATCATCTTATGTTGTTCAATTCCATCAGTAGTGACATCATAAATTCTGTGGCTCCACTAAGAGAAAAACGGAAAAATTCTAAAGCTGAACCCTGGGTAACTAGCACCACACTTGAACTTAGACGGGTTTGTCGTAGAGCTGAATGAAAGTGGAAAAAAGACAAATTACAAGTGTCTTATGAAATATTACGTGAGTCACTTATTAGATATCAAAAATCAGTTAAAGCTGCAAAATCCCAGTACTTTTCTGATATTATAGCTAAAAACTCCCATAAACCTAAATTGCTTTTTACTATTTTAAATTCGGTTGTGAGCCCTGTGAGTACTGTCTGTTTGAATGCATCAGCTTCAGTTTGTGATAGCTTTTTAAAGTTTTTCACAGATAAAATTATTGATATGAGACAGAACATTGTATTTTCAAACTATGATCCATCTGTTCTCTCTCGATGTGTTTCATCCTTTAAGGAATTTGACAGTCTCTTTTAATTCACTTAAAGATATTATTAAGCAGCTTAAACCTACCACATGTCTACATGACATTTTTCCGACCCATTTTTTGCTGCAGGTTTTTGATGTTGTTGGGCCTAGCATTTTAGCTATAATAAATAAGTCTCTTTTAACGGGTGTTGTTCCTACATACCTAAAACATGCAACTGTTAAACCCTTGCTTAAAAAACCTAGCCTTGACCCAACCATTCTTTCAAATTATAGACCTATTTCCAATTTATCTTTTATTTCTAAAATCTTAGAGAAAGTTGTTCTGGAACAACTGCAGACTCATTTAGTGTGTTTGAAGTATTCCAATCTAGGTTTAGAAAACATCACAGTACTGAGTCAGCTTTACTAAAAGTCTTTAAAGATATTTTGTTGTCTGTTGACTCAGGGGATTCTGTGATACTCTTACTTTTAGATCTAAGTGCTGCCTTCGACACTGTGGACCACAAAATTTTGATCTCACGACTTGAACAGTGTGTGGGAATTGAAGGTTGCACTCTAAATTGGTTTAAGTCCTGTTCGAATGCTAGAACATTTTCTGTTTGTCTTGATGGGTTCTCTTCTTCTGTATCGTCTTTGGATTATGGAGTCCCTCAGGGCTCCATTCTGGCCCCTGCTTTGTTCTCTTTGTATATGCTACCTCTGGGGACTGTTTTTTCTAAACATTGGGTGTCATTTCATTTTTATGCTGATGACACCCAAATTTATTTGCCCTTAAAGAAAAAAGACAAAAAAGCTTTAAGCTCTTTATCAGCATGCTTGTCTGATATTAAGTCTTGGTTTTCTTGTAATTTTTTGCATCTAAACGAGAGCAAAACTGAGGTTATCGTATTCGGGCCTACAGATGTGTTAACAAGTTCTGTTGGTGACCTGGGAGATTTGGTCCCTTATGTAAAACACTCTGTGAAAAACCTGGGTGTTATTTTTGATTCTGCCCTTAAATTTGTCAAGCAGATTAATGCTGTAATCAAATCTAGTTTTTTCCAATTAAGACTGTTATTTAAGGCTAAGAGTTTTTTAACATGTGCAGAGTTTGAGAGAGTGATCCATTCGTTTATTTCATCGAGACTTGACTATTGTAATTCTCTTTATATTGGAATGAGCCAATCCAATATTAGTCGTCTTCAGATGGTCCAAAATGCAGCAGCCAGACTGTTGACTGGAACATGGAAATTTAATCATATTTCCCCAATATTACAAGTGTTGCACTGGCTGCCAGTTTGTTATAGAATTGATTTTAAAATTTTGCTTTTTGTTTTTAAAGTCTTAAATGGATCAGCCCATCTCTCCGAACTTTTGAAAATAAATGACTCTGCTAGATCATTAAGGTCATCTAATCGAAGATTGCTGATGGTTCCGAGATCTAGACTTAAGACGAGGGGTGACCGTGCTTTTTCTATTATTGGTCCAAAATTGTGGAATAGTCTTCCTCTATCTTTAAGACTAGTATCCACAGAGTCTGAATTTAAATCTAAGTTGAAAACTTACCTTTTCTCTCAGGCTTACAACTGTATTTGATTTTTAACATCGATTTTTTTTAAGATTTCAAATGAGTGTTTCTGATGTAAACTCCCTTTATTATTGCATTATTATATTTATTTATTTATCCTCTTGTACAGCACAATGGCCAACTGTTGTTGTACTTATTGTGCTATATAAATAAAATTTTGATTTGATTGATTGAAAAATAATTGTTTAATTGATCTGATTCATAATGGGGAACAGAAATGCATTAATCAAGGTGAAGCATTTCACAAAAAAATAGTATTCATGAAAATATAGTAAATTTAGAAAACTAAACTTAGACATGAGAAGACTAACCTCTTAATCAGTATAAATCTCGATCAATCTGCTTTTTTGCTCAGAGTTACTGTATTCTTATATATGGATTATACTGTCGAGTTCAAGTCACATTTATTTTAAAGGCACATTCAAATGCATCTGTAGATACTATTTATACACCGACCAGGCATAACATTATAACCACCTGGGCAACCTGACTGGTCTGTGGCTATGCAGCCCCAAACGCAACAAACTGCGATGCACTGTGTATTCGGACACTTTTCTATCAGAACCAGCAATAACTAATTCAGTAATTTGAGCAACAGAAGCTCGTCTGTTGGACCGGACCGCACGGGCCAGCCTTCGCTTCCCACGTGCATCAATGAGCCTTGGCCACCCATGACCCTGTTGCCGGTTCACCACTGTTCCTTCCTTGGACCACTTTTAATAGATACTGACCACTGCAGACCGGGATCACCCCACAAGAGCTGCAGTTTTGGAGATGCTCTTTGAGATGCTCTGACCCACTAACAGATGCCATGATGAGGAGATAATCAGTGTTATTCACATCACCTGTCAGTGCTCATAATGTTATGCCTGATCAGTGTATATCAGTTAAAATGTAATGCTTCAATATAAAAGGAGGACATGCTGGTCTGTGTAGATGGTTCAAACACAGTTCAAATGGCAGAACGGATTTTACTGGAAGAGTTATCATATAATGCAACAGAAATTTAGAGATCGGTATTTTTTTTTCTCCCTGGAGGATGAAAAGTGACTCATAAGTCAGTTCCAATTGCTATGTTATCTGGATAATTTTAAAAAGCTTTGTCATGGTTTAACCTCCCCTGGTTGGATGACCGAATTCACCTCTACAGTATTTTTTTTACTATATTTTGGCCTTTTTGGATGCCCTGATTCCCGTGTGCACTGCTAAGTAATATTTTCATATATTCTCATAGATATGAGTCAAAAGTACTTTAGCTTCTGCCTAAGAGAAATTCTTCTGTGTTTCACCATTCTGTTCTGTGTACATTTTAATTGACTTTTGTGTGCATGTGGCAAATAAGAAGAAACAGCGTTTATGAATCTTCTGTGTACCCAATGTAAATATTTAGCTCAGTTTTGCTTAAGCAAACATTGACACACAGCTTTACTCAAAGATTTATGAATGAAGCACTTTATTTGTAAATATGTAGTAAATAGCAACTCATCCTCTTCTCATTTCTCACATTATCAGGTGGACTTCTGATTATATAATGCTTTTTCGACTTTCAGACTTATGGCACTCAATATGTGGTTCCCTTTTTTAAGGGCCCTAAAGTATATAGACAGTTGGCTTCTCAGCTATTTCCTGGCCATGTTTGTTACAATCTGTTTCGTCATTATAGCAATTTTAAGTAGTCCGCTATAGACTAGTCAGAGCTGATTTTTTTGCATTTTGAGTCTGTTACTGTTAACTCTCAGTATGAAGGTCAAAGAGCACCCACTGCCAGTGAAGCAAGCCATCATTAGGCTGAAAAACCAAAACTTTACATGGGGCCTAATCATGTGTTTGGTATCTTGTTATAAAGAATGTCTCAAGAACAGGAAAGCCAGATTAGAGTTAGTCAGAAACATCGAAGAATACCTGTACAGTTCTGGAACAACAATCTGTAGACTACGACAAAGGTGAACTTGTATCAAAATGATGAGGAGAGAATAGTATGGAGACGGGAAGGAACTACACATGATCCAAAGCATATCACTTTATCTTATGGCTTGGGCGTTGAGCATACAGCTGCCAATGAAACTGATTCCTTTGCATTTATTGATGGTGTGACTGCTGATAACAGCCTCAGGCTGAACTGCTTCGCTATACTGATAGACAGCTGAAATTGCAAAAACTTCCATGCAAATATTTATGGACCTTTGTGTCAGCAGTACATCCATTGTGTATAACATGTAATAACAAGCAGTATAATTATACACAAATCCTGAATGATTTTAGAATAGTGGCCTTTGGCTTTGAGGGATATTTTTTTAATCAACAGAGAAGAGCACTTCAAGTTTTGTAACCACAGTATTGATTGCTGAGATTGTAGATATAGTGTGATAAGCAAGTCAAGCTAATTATTTACTACATGCTGATTCACATTACCCAAAGTTTGTAATTATACTGTCATGCCTGATACAAAGAAGTTGCTTTCGGCTGCTCCCTGTTCGGGGTCGCCACAGCGGACTGGTCCGCACAACAACTTGGCACAGGTTTTACGCCGGATGCCCTTCCTGCCGCAACCCTCCCATTTTTTCCGGGCTTGGGACCGGCACTGCAAACATACCTAAATGAGTGTTTGTTTGTTTGTTTCAAATAAAAAACTACAAACAGGAAGAAACAGTTTATTTCAGAACAAATAGTGGCAGTGTTGATAAAAAGCATCCAGTGTAAATGAATGGCTTGGGTTTGTTTTTATTAGAATATGTATTACATAATTCAAAGGTGTGTACATACACTATTTTGCCAAAAGTTTTGGGACACCACTCCAAATCATTGAATTCAGTCGTTGTATTTCACAGGTTGGGCTTTGCCCCTTAGTTTCAGTGAAAGGAACTCTTAATGCTTCAGCATACCAAGACATTTTGGACAATTTCACAATTTCATTGGAAATGGTTTGGGGATGACCCCTTCCTGTTCCAACATGACTGCGCACCAATGCACAAAGCAAGGTCCATAAAGACATGGATGAGGTGAGTTTGGTGTGGAGGAACTTGACTGGCCTGCACAGAGTCCTGACCTCACCCTGATAGGAACATCTTTGGGATGAATTAGAAAGGAGACTGCGAGCCAGGCCTTCTCGTCCAACCTCACAAATGTGCTTCTAGTTGCTTTCGGCTGCTCCCTGTTCGGGGTCGCCACAGCGGACCAACTGGTCCGCACAACAACTTGGCAGATGTTTTACGCCGGATGCCCTTCCTGACGCAACCCTCCCATTTTTCCGGGCTTGGGACCGAGGCAAAAGATAATACTAATAATACTAATTATTTAAACGATTACATTGAACATATTATTGTTTTGCTTCTTTATTATATATGTTAGTAGTTATGTACCGGCACTGCATCCAGTGGCTGGGGTTGAGGCATTGGCTGGGAATCGAACCCGGGCCTTCCACATGATAGGCGCGAATCATACCACTGAGCCACCAATGCCCCAAATGTGCTTCTAGTGGAATGGTCAAAAATTCCCATAAACACACTCCTAAACCTTGTGGAAAGCCTTCCCAGAAGAGTTGAAGCTGTTACAGCTGCAAAGGGTGGGACAACTCCATATTACATTCATGTGCATGTAAAGGCAGATGTCCCAAAACGTTTGGCTATATAAGTGTATATCTACAGGTGCATCTCAATAAATTAGAATGTCGTGGAAAAGTTCATTTATTTCAGTAATTCAACTCAAATTGTGAAACTCGTGTATTAAATAAATTCAATGCACACAGACTGAAGTAGTTTAAGTCTTTGGTTCTTTTAATTGTGATGATTTTGGCTCACATTTAACAAAAACCCACCAATTCACTATCTTAAAAAATTAGAATACTTCATAAGACCAATAAAAAAAAAACATTTCTAATGAATTGTTGGTCTTCTGGAAAGTATGTTTATTTACTGTACATGTACTCAATACTTGGTAGGGGCTCCTTTTGCTTTAATCAATCCGGCGTGGCATGGAGGTGATCAGTTTGTGGCACTGCTGAAGTGGTATGGAAGCCCAGGTTTCTTTGACAGTGGCCTTCAGCTCATCTGCATTTTTTGGTCTCTTGTTTCTCATTTTCCTCTTGACAGTAGGTCTGGTGAGTTTGCTGGCCAGTCCAGCACACCAACACCATGGTCATTTAACCAACTTTTGGTGCTTTTGGCAGTGTGGGCAGGTGCCAAATCCTGCTGGAAAATGAAATCAGCATTTTCAAAAAGCTGGTCAGCAGAAAGAAGTATGAAGTGCTCCAAAATTTCTTAGTAAATGGGTGAAGTGACTTTGGTTTTCAAAAAACACAATGGACCAACACCAGCCGATGACATTGCACCCCAAATCATCACAGACTGTGGAAACTTAACACTGGACTTTAAGCAACTTGGGCTATGGGCTTCTCCACCCTTCCTCCAGACTCTAGGACCTTGGTTTCCAAATGAAATACAAAACTTGCTCTCATCTGAAAAGAGGACTTTGGACCACTGGGCAACAGTCCAGTTCTTCTTCACCTTAGCCCAGGTAAGATGCCTCTGAAGTTGTCTGTGGTTCAGGAGTGGCTTAGCAAGAGGAATACGACAACTGTAGCCAAATTCCTTGACACGTCTGTGTGTGGTGGCTCTTGATGCCTTGACCCCAGCCTCAGTCTATTCCTTGTGAAGTTCACTCAAATTCTTGAATGGATTTTGCTTGACAATCCTCATAAGGCTGCAGTTCTCTCGGTTGGTTGTGCATCTTTTTCTTCCACACTTTTTCCTTCCACTCAACTTTCTGTTAACATGCTTGGATACAGCACTCTGTGAACAGCCAGCTTCTTTGGCAATGAATGGTTGTGGCTTACCCCCTTTGTGAAGGGTGTCAATGATTGTCTTCTGGACAACTGTCAGATCAGCAGTCTTCCCCATGATTGTGTAGCCTAGTGAACCAAACTGAGAGACCATTTTGAAGGCTCAGGAAACCTTTGCAAGGATTTTGAGTTGATTAGCTGATTGGCATGTCACCATATTCTAATTTGTTGTTGTTGGGTTTTTGTTAATTGTGAGCCAAAATCATCACAATTAAAAGAACCAAAGACTTAAACTAAGTGTAATCGTCTCTTATACATTTAGGCTCTGTGAGCATACTATTGACTATACTATTGACTACTAATGCTCATTATGCAGGATGAACACCATCAAGGAATGTAACAAAGTGAAATAACATGGTTAATATTAGGGTTTTTTTTTCTGTACTTGTGGGCAGCATGGAGGTGTCATGTTTTCCATTTTTCTGTCTGGTTTTCCTCCCACCATGCAAGAATATGCTGGAATTTGGATTTGCTACACTAACATTGCTCATAGGGGTGTGTGTGTGTGTGTGTGTGTGTGTGCGCATGCATGTATCCCTGTCAGGGATTGACATCCCATCCTGGATGTATTCATGCCTCCCACAGGCTCCATATCTTCCATGACTCTGGCCGGGATAAAAAGGTCACCAAAAAGGAATGAATGAGTTGTACTTGAATGAACATGGAAACCTCCATTCCCACACATAGTGGAAAGAGTGGGAGAATGTTTATTAAGAATTTAAAGATTGCAGAAAATTGGTCTTCTATTAAAAGACAAGTTAAAACATGTAAAATATTTTGCTGGGGCAGAATGAGTGTTTATCTGCCATTGCTAACAGACATATGTAAATTGGTTTATAGAAAAAATAAATGCTCTAAATGTCATGCTGTATCTCACTAATTAGTGCAACTAGTGGCAGGGATTTTATTTATTTATTTAATTTTATGATTAAAGTTTGAAAAACACTCACATATTGTATTCTATTATTTATAATAGTCTTTACCCAGTCATTTTTACTTTCTGGTTTATTTTATGCACTGCAGCATAATACACTACATATGCAACAAAGTATATAACAAGATGAGTGCATTTGCAATACACAGAAAGTGAGTTAGATGCCGAGATGTGCTAAAGTGAAAGTCAGCTTCATCGGGCAGCATGCTGATACATGCACAATGACACACAAAGTATAATACATTAGTTCAATATTTTTTGTTTTTTTTGTTCTTTCTGCCATGGCGTTTCCATGTACACATACGCGTCAGTTCCAGGAGATTTTTGGCCAAGAATTTTCTTTTGGCCAATTATTCACTCAGTCATGGCACTGCATGAATTTACATGGTCATAGCATGTGTACCATGACTCTCTTCTTAGTAATTGTGAAATGTGACCTTTTCACATGGCAAAGCAATCCATAGTGATTGCGGATGGAAGAGAACATGGATGGAAAAGTGAATTATCTGGAGTTAGTGGACAACTGAAATATATTTGTCCATTCTGTGTGCATACGCGCACACAATTTAATATTGATGCAACATTGACATGTATATCATACCCAAATGTAGGTTGCTTAAACACAGTCTAATTTAGTTCACATGTACAGTATGGAGGATACCAGTAGCTACATTTTGTTGTGGTATCAGAAGAGGATGGATAGCATTTCTGGTCTGGTTCCTCCATGATTCTTCCTACTCCTGTTCTCTCAGGAATTTCTATTTCTTGTCATAACCAACTTCTTCTTGTTCCTTAGAGATTTAGCTCAACATCTGTATTTCTGTAAAGTTGTTTTGCTAAAATCATTGTACAAATAAAATTGAATTGAATTGAACCTCAGATAACAATCTGAATCTGAATTGCCGGAAATTACACACATTTTTTTGTTGGAGCTTCCTGCTCCGAAATTGCATTTGATTTGGCAAGCCATCCGGTTTAATTTAAAAATGTTTACATGTTATGTTGAGTAGGAGTCCTTCACTTAGGCTCCTTCACTAGCTTAGAAGATATTACCCAATAAATAAAATTTTTGTTTTCTCTTTTAGCCGTACATACATGATTTCAGTTACCCTGTTCAGGTACACTGACTGACTGAAGTTCCTGATTTCTCCGTTTTCCATAGAACAAGAAGAGGAAATGAATGCTGAGGGAGTCGGCAGTACAGCTCAGGACAGCCACTTAGACACAACACAAGACGGAGATTTTCTGTATGGTGATGATGGAAAAGGCACAGAGTCTCTTGGACCAAAATTCAAATCTCTGAGACATTTACGTCAGGTAGATTCATGTACTGTGTGATTTAATTCAGTTGCAATTTTAAAAATAAATATAATAAATATATTATTATTTGGATTGATTGGCAGGTCCTTGGTGTGACCGAATTCAGACAGCTTGCATGGCATGTGCTAATGGGAAACCAGGTCATATGGAGAGGGCAGGACTGTGGGCTCATCCAGTCAGCTTTTAGCATGCTCAAGGTGAGTTAACAATAGTTTAAATATTATATTGCTCCATGTTGCCTAAACGTAGTTTTCTACATGTTCATTGATTTATTGAAAAGTATTAAATTATTAAAAGTTTTAATCAGTGCTAAGCTTTTCAAAACAAGGCTTGCCACTGGAAAATCATAAATCACAACAACTGATTTAGTTCTGCTGTGGGCCTGCTTGTCTATAATGTTTTCTGAGAGATACATTTGATACTATTTATTTTAAAGACAAAATCATAATCTTTATGGATGCAGATTTTCCATTTAAAAGTCTATTTAATAGCTCTGCTTTTGATTGCTGACTGCTTTTTTCCCCCACAACAGGCCTTGCTCCCAGTAGGCTGTGTTCGTGTGATACCCTATACTACACAGTATGAAGAAGCATATCGATGCAATTTCCTGGGTCTGAGCCCTGATGTACAAATCCCATCTCATGTCACTTCCTCAGGTATGGCCAGGTTACATGTCTCTGTGTAACACGAGGTCTATAGCCAGTTTATGTGTTAGTGTTAGACTCTATTTCCTCTCTTTCAGAGTTCATGGTGTTAGTAGAGGTGCTGAACATGGAGCATGGAAATGCGTATCCTGCATACAGTGATGACATCCTTTCACTGTACCAGTTCAATATCAGCAGTGCCAATACACAACCAACAGACAAAGGTAAAAAATGTAAACAATTCACACACAACCACATCTGAAGCTCTTGTGATGGCATGATATATTAGATGTCTTTTCCTTCTACTTGAAATCTGCAGGACCGACGCTGTTGAATAAGATCGAGTTGGCACTGGCTAATGAGAATCTGTCTGTGGATGTGGTGTCTCACTGCCTGCTCTGTCTAAAGGAGGAGTGGATGAAGTCAGTGCAGCTCTAACTTTAACTCCTTATATCAGTGGCTTTTACTCATATTATGCTACACTTTTAATAGTGTGGTTTTAAGTTACCATTTTAAAAATGTTTCAAGAGGGGAAAAAAAGATTTTTGAAACAATGTACTTGGAAAAAGTTTTCATATGATGAAAGCAGTGCTGATAACGCAAGCTATTAGTAAGTCTGCCACTTAATGAGCTTTCTAACATTATCTCCTTGCTTCCTTCCTTCTTTTTCCAGTAAAGTAAAAGTGCTGTTTAAGTTCTCAAAGGTGGATGGAAGAGGTAGAGAGGACACACAGAAGGTTTTAGCCCTGCTAGGGGCCACTGGACATGGAGAAGAGGACAATGTGCGTCTCCTTAAGTTCTGGATGACAGGACTGAGCAAGACATACAAGAGCCATCTAATGACCGCCGTCCGAGGAGGAGAGAGATCCATGAGTCAATAATCGCGTGTGAGGGAGAGAGAACATGAGCATCACTTCAAAACGGTTCTGTTGTGTACATGAGGGTTGGTGTATTTTAAAGGAGTTTTTGTATTGCATATGGTGTTTTATGGATAAACTGAAAATATCTCAGAGGGATATGTAGCCACTTGTAAAACTTGTTCTTGGACTTTTGTTTCTGCGGTCACATTCTTCTCACATGCAACTTATAAGAAAAACATATAACTTATCTTTTTCTGCACAATATTTGATTCATTTTCAAATCTAAGACTTTCTGCAGCATTATTGCAAAGTCTTTTTGTTTTGTTTCATTCTTTGCAGTTGGCCCTAATGCCAAGTACACAATGCAACAAGCACCACCCTGCTTTAGACAAATGTTATAACTTGCACATAACGTTTGATCTTGCCGCACCTTTTCCAGCGTATTAACTTCAGCTCTTGTGCTGTTTACAAAAGTTGAGTTGGACTACTGTAATTATAGTTTTCATCATCACAGAGCTTGCAGAAATTCTTAATTGTTGCTCTTTGATTTGGAGAAATTACATATGTTAATAAGGTTATTAAAATAGTAATCCATTTGCTAAACTGAGCAGTCATTGTAACATCTGCATTATTTCTGTGCTGTTTAAAGCACATTAGCCTTATTTATTTGAGCTATTTATGCATCTAGCATGTTTCACTTAATGATTTGTAAGAAAAACTACACATTAAAATATGCTCATATGTATATTCTCTATGTATGAAAGCATTTGTGGGAAAATGTGTGTGCTCTTTTATGTAGAAGGATTTTGAAAGTCACTTCTGTAAGAACCTGTTAATGAAGAATCTGCACTCATTTCAATCCGAGTAGGACAGTGTCTGCGTTTCTACAAGTGTTTTAGTGAGAGATCTTGAGTGTCATTTGTTTTGCACCTTAGCTAATGTCTTTGTTAACTTATACTCAGAATATCTGTCATAATCTGTAACTTGCTGTTAATATAGGCTTTTTACTGTAAATATAAATGCTAAATAAATAAATTTGAATTTGAAACAATCGTGTTACTGTTCACCTTTACACAGTCTTGAGGTGACGTGGAATAAAAGGACAATTTTTTTTCTCCCTTTCATTCTGATAACCTTTTAAGATTGTGTAGGTAAATCCATAAGCAAACTCTTCTTGAAAGAAAGAAGCCTCAGTGTATTCAGTAATTATTTGTAAGGACTTGAGTTTATTATCTTGTGCTTGGACTCTGTCCCAATGGACTCAAGGCACAAGGCAGGGAAACACTGAAGGCACAATCACACTACAGACAATTTAGAGATGCCAAGACATGTCTATGACGTATGTCTTTGGGGGAAGAAACCCACAGAGGACTGGGAGAACAAGCAAATAGGCTGGAGTCAAGAATCAAACCCACTAATCCACCGTGCCCCCTTACGTGTTTTTATTTTTTATAAATAAATATATATATTTATTTATAAAAAATAAAAACACGTAAGGTATAATATATATATATTATACCTTATGTGTTTTTATTTTTTTTATAAATAAATATATATATATATATATATATATATATATATATATATGCAGGTCAATTATACAACTACAATAACAGCAGATAGTGTGTCTAAACTGTATATATCAGTGTACTAATTCTAACAAAATAATAAATTAGTTCCAGTGTACTACTTCATTCAACCATGTGAGATTTTTTTGGCTGACTGCCCTGACATTCCTCTCCACCTCTCTTAAATATGACTCCTTTTAAAAGGAGTTGCTCAAGAATATTTGATTGGGTAATGAATCCATTTGCATAAATTTGGTTCTCCTTGAACCTTTTTTTCAGCTCCTTCAACTTTTATGCACAGAAGTAGGAATCTACATAGAGCAATACTAAACAGGACATTTTCTTGTCACTGAGTTGGTACCAATCTTGGCCACATCTCATGTACCTTTAGATTGTATTGTATCTTTAACCTGGGAAGTTGCATATGATGTACTTTTCATTAGCTTTTACAGGCAACCTAATTAATGGTACCAATGATGATACCACACGAGTAACCAAGAAAAAAAAAAATACAGTTTGAGTCACCAAGATTTTTTGAGGACAAACTATAAAGTAGAGGTGTGCATCAGGGGATTACTTTTGAAGCAACGAACTGTGAAGGATGCATAACTGAAGGATGCGGTCACCAAATTGGGTCACTGCACAGAGTGCACATGATGCCCTAGAATGACTTCAATTGCTCATCCCAAAGAGATGACTAACAAACACGCTTCTTTTTAGTCATTGACCCCAGAGGTTGAAACAGACCCTTTCGTAGAGGGGACTGAAAAGAAGGTCTGTATAGGCATGTGACTGAAAGCTCAAAGGAGGCGGAGAAGAAGGAAAACTGATTTTCTCTCAGAAAGGGAAAGGGAAAGGGAGGAGAGAGCTGTAGAGGGGTATTAGTAGAGGGGCTGGAGTGTCCAGGACTTGTACACTGGCTGGAGCTACTGTGCCTAGGACAGGGGCTGAATGAAGAATAGGAGAGAGGGGGAGAAAGGGGGCATAGAGTGAAAGTAAAACGAAAGAGAATATTTGAAAGGACAGTGGAAAGTACCAGAAGGGCAGCGACTACACACGAGAGAGAGAGAGAGAGAGAGAGAGAGAGAGAGAGAGAGAGAGAGGTGTGTTCATGAGCAGGACATAACTTCGCAGTTACTCACACGCACACGGAAAGCGTCTCTGAATTTATCGACAATCACTGAACTTTCAGTCCACATAAAGTGGGACGTCATAAGAAACAATGCATGATGGGTAAACTAGACTGGATGGGCCGGTAGAAGCATGTTACCGACAGGTAAGCATTATTAACATGCAGGCTTTAAAGAAACAATGTTACAGTAAAGGCACCGAGCAGCAGCGACATGTGTGCTCGGACATATGGGTATTGCGCCCTTGTCTGAAAATGCGCGTACGCGATTAATCTATTCCTCTGTCTGCTTTTCTTTTAGTTTTATTGCTTCTATCAGTCTTCACTGTGCGAGGAAGCGCATGCGATGATTTGAACAGAGCAGCAATCAATAATCTGCAGGACACCATCAAGAATGAAGAAAAAACGGGATTTGTGAGTCAATTTGTGATACTGCTATAGAAATGTATTCATCTGTTTATTATGTCTGGGACATTTAAAGCAAGCGTGAGAGTTATGACAGAGACTGAAGTGATTGTATCCTTCATTACAGCGCGAAGTGTTTCCGAAAAACTACTACGTGCAGCATCATTTCAATGGCAGTACACAGTGTGAAGACTCGGTGAGGACATTTTTTCTCAGACTGTGGTTTGTGCTTCAATCACAGCATCCTGTATACTAAACTGTACATTTCCTTGTCATCTTTAACTTTTTTTTACCTCTAGTGTGTGGAGTAACAAAGGTGCATGAAGTGAACCCTTAAATAATTACTCGGTCACAGGGACCGGTCAGGGTCACAGGGACCGGTCAGGGTCACAGGGACCGGTCAGGGTCACAGGGGATTTATAGCTTATCCTGGGTGTATTTCAGGGTGTATTCTCTCTACCGGGCAGGGAATACACCATAGATGAGATGCCAGGCTATCATCGGGCACAGTACACATTTAAACTCAGGGACAGCACGAGGGAGCATGGTCAGAAACTCCATTCAGACAGCAACACAAGCTCAGGTTCGAATAATAAATGATTATTCTAAAATTTAATGAAAGGCACAGTAACGCTCCTTAGCACGCAATTGTTTAAACGATTTTTGAAGGTACACAACATTCATATTACCATGTACAGTATCAACAACAGGCACCCTAGACCAGTGGTTCTCAGAGGGTCTGGTGAAACCCAGAGGAAATTTTTATTACAGTCTAGGAAATCCCAAGCTGTTATATGTCTAAATATTTTACTATATTTTTATAGGTATTGGAATATTTGACTGGTCATTTGAATAATGTAGTTTTAATCGCAGTCATGTATCCTGGGGCTTTGGTGACTCAGTGGTAGGTTTCTTGCCTATCATGTGGAAGGCCCGGGTTCGATTCCCAGCCACTGGATGTGGTGCTGGTCCCAAGCCCGGAAAAATGGGCAGGTTGCGTCAAGAAGGGCGTCTGGCATAAAACATTTTCCAAGTTGTTGTGCGGACCACAACAACTTCTTGTTACTGTGACAACCCCGAACGGAGCAGCCGAAAGCAACTTCAATCGCAATCATGTATCCAGCCGGATAGAATCGGATTGATTCTTAAATCATTCGTTTATAAAGGAATTGTGGTATTCATGAAACGTCTGTAAATTCAGAAAAAATGTAACCGTATCCTATTAGTGCCTAAGCGTTTATGACAATTTACGAAGAAGAAGACTACCTAAATTGTATAAATTGCAAAGGAGTTATGGCATTTTAATACACGGATTAAATTGTCAAGTTTAAAGTGCATATTTATTTTTAATTACACAGACGTTTAGGAATTTTCAAACCTACAATTTAATCCCATATGAATGACAAATATTTTAAAACATACAAATAAAGACAGCTAGTCATCTGAAATCCATTTTCAGACAAGTAAGAGGGTGGGCTCCTCTGTGCTAAGTAATATTGCTAAGTAATATTTTTTTTTAATTTCCCATACACGTGAATAAAAGAGAGTATTGTGCAAAAGTCTTAAGCACCCTATTTCTTATTAGAAATTTTGTTTAGATGTTTACTTTATGACTTCTGCATTACAAAAACGTTTTATTACTTCAGACATTAATTTTCCAACAATAAATTAAACGTTACAGAAAAGTGTTTGCATGTCAGTAAAGAAAAGCAGCATATTTAAAAGACCACCTATAATAGATAAAGAAGTGTGATGAAGCCTGCTGGGTTCAACATGGAGCAAGAGTAACAGTCAAAGTCTCTAGAAGAACTGCAGTAGATTCTCCAAAATGGCCAGTAAAACCTGCCAGGCAATTTCCTGGTTTAAAACCTGCACAAAGTGTTACTGGGTCTACTATTTACCAAATATTGACTTTGTGTCATTTATTACTGTTTACTTCTCTTTTAATATTTACTCTTTTACTATTTTACATAGAGAAAAATGATCTTTTTTTCCATGTGCCTAAGATTTTTGCACAGTATTGTATTCCCACTTCTGCCTCTGAGAAAGTCTTCCTTTTTGGCCATTTAGTAGTCATTTCACACTTTTCAATATGTGAGCTTTGCCTTTTATGGAGGTTTGTGGGCGGAGCTAAATACAAATTAGCTGTGCTGTGAATATGGAGAAAATCCGCGTTTCCGAAATAAATTCATTTGGTTTGGCTTATCCAAACTTTACTTGAAAACTGATAAATGAGGCCTATCTTCAGTAACAAATAGACTTCTAAATAGTATCAGCTGGACTGACCGAATGTGTGCCGTCAGTAGAAGGTTCAGGAATGAGCTCTACTATTTATTAAGCTGTTTACCAAATGATTGCACACAAGTAAATAATTAGCTGAATGTTTGTATAATTGGATTCTGTTCACGAAATAAATATGTACAGAGGGAATAAATGGAATTTATTTTACAGTTAAAGGGGTCCTTGGCTGCAAAATCTAAGAACCCCTGCTCTAGAATTTCCACCCAAGTGACAAGGAAAGGTACACTTTAGTACTTTTTATGAGTATACTTGTATGCTGTAAGTACTACAAAGTAAATCAGTATATACTGTATACTATATTGCAGTGTATCAGGCAGTACACAAGATTTGTCCTAGTCACATGACTACTTGTCAGTCAGATTCCTTTTGTACACAGATACTGTGATCCAAAATGCATTAATTATTGGTGGTTAAAAAAGTTAGAAATGATGTAGAAATGCTTAAAGAACTTTAAAAAAAAAAAGAAAAAAAAAGAAGTTAAAACCTACTTTATGTATAATTTGGGAACAGAAGGGCAATGTAAATACATCTGTAATTGCGAACTAGCTAATTGAATTAATAATTATAAAAATAACTAATTGTTTGAGTTCTATCATATATAACATCTCGCAGCCAGTTCTGAATTATGGGACTATTTTAAATTGGGAAATATTTTATTTACAAAGGCAAATTGCTCTTCTGTGGTTGAGATAAAAGGCTGCTGTCACTTTTTCTTAGTTTAAAAGTGAAAAGAGCATACTGCATTGTGGGCGGTTTACACCATAAAGACAGCTCTGCCTACAAACTTGGGAATTTTATCTAAATCTAAATTTAAATAAAGTCTTAATATGTCGTCTTTGGTGTGCTGGAAATGTTGATTTTGATCACATGCTTTGTATTTACATTTGGACTAGTATGAGTAATGGATAGTTGACCATTTGAATCAATTCTAAATGCGTGGGGTGTGTGTGTGTGTGTGTGTGTGTGTGGGTGTGTAGTGCTGTGTGTCCAGTGCAGCCTTCCTCCTGGCAGACTCCTGGAAGCAACTCCTGCAGCATATTGAATGGATTCACATAAAACACAGATTTATCTCTGAACTGATCAGTCAACTTAATGAGATTTGGCAAACGGTATGAACGACATATTTTGGAATAAATCATTTCTTTATAGTCATCTGTTATCTGGCCTTGATCATAATTTGTATCCAGAGGTTCTGAAACTTATTGTAGCCAGGGAACTGCAAAATAAGTTCCACATTCTCCCTCAGTACTGATTCAGTTGATGAGTAATATTTAAATGTGTCTAAAAATATTTTGTTTATTTATTAAAGCAATGGGGGCATGGTGGCTTAGTGGTTAGCACATTTGCCTCACACCTCCAGGGTTAGGGGTTTGATTCCCGCCTCTGCCGTGTGTGTGTGTGGAGTTTGCATGTTCTCCCAGTGCCTTGGGGGTTTCCTCCCCCAGTCCAAAGACATGTGTGGTAGGTTGATTGGCATCTCTAAATTTTCCATAGTGTGTGATTGCGTGAGTGAATGAGAGTGTGTGTGCGTGCCCTGTGATGGGTTGGCACTCCGCCTTGATGCCCAATGACGCCTGAGATAGGCACAGGCTCCCCGTGACCCGAGAATAGTTCGGATAAGCGGTAGACAATGGATGAATGAATAATAAAGCCATAGCACTTTCTGCATTTGACCTTTTCACCAACAAAACACTTTACGTTCATTACTTTTTCATTAATGAGATTTGGATTAAATTTATGTTTATGTTTAAGTTCAACAGTCAAACAAATTAATAGGGGATTAGGGGATTAAAATGGGTTGTTATTTCTACCACTGTAATAAATTAAAAAAAAAAAAAATAAATCCCAGTCCACAGCTATGCTTCATAGACCCCTGGACTTAATTTTGAGAACCACTGGACTATATAAAATAGATTTACATTTATTAAAAATGTATAATTCTTTTAGTTACAGCAGTAGACTCTGTCATACTGAAGCTTAATCAATGATTTGATTTATTTATGATTATGGTGCTTTGTGTTCATTCATTCATTGTCTACCGCTTATCCGATCTACACTCGGGTCACGGGGAGCCTGTGCCTATCTCAGGCGTCATTGGGCATCAAGGCAGGATACACCCTGAATGGAGTGCCAACCCATCGCTGGGCACACACACACACTCTCATTCACTCACGCTTTGTGTTCATATGTTATTTAAATGACTCATTTATTATTCTACTACAAGACATTTCTAGACTACTACTACAAAACACAGCACTGTATTTCAGTGCTAGGGCATTTGAGGATTCTGAACTATGTTGTGAGTGCCAGCTTACCACTGAATTAACTTGGCTCTATATTGCCGTTCCCACAATGAGTCTTTTATTATCTGTGTGTAAACAGAGTTTCCAGGAAACACCAAATCCCTCCGTCTTCCCATCTGGCCCCTCCTCCCCAAGAGCTCTACTCACCTACACCTCTGATGTCTTCTCTAAATGGCTGGCCTTGAACTGCCCGGTTGAGATGTGCATATTTCCCTCTCCAGCTCCTCAGCAAGAAAAAGAATACAATGGCACTGACAGAGTACCGGTCGAGACAGAGTCCGTACCTGTGACAGAAAGAGGAAGAGATAAACGTGGGCTTACTGCGGCCGCAATTAACGGGGATGTGGGATTGTCTGGTTGGTTCCTTTGTATTCTATGTTGTCTGAGGATGCTGCTGGATGTGCTGCTGAAAGAGCTTGGATGAGGAGGGAGCTTCATCCTAATTGGAACACTGAGACATCCTGGCTAATAAGCCATGACAATTAGCTACTGTGGTAAGCTTGGTAGACTGTATTCAGTCAGATCAACATTTGTATGTAATGAAGAAGATGTGTTTGCTGCTGGTTGGTGCCGAGGATGGAATTGTGGTCAGTTAATAGCTATAGCATCCCTTCTTGAGCTTGTGCCATATAAACCTTGAGGCCAGTGGATCCTACGATAGAAAGTGATGTTTCAGCTTGCAAAATGTCGATTGCTAGAAATAGTAGTCTCAGACACAGTATTCAGTAAACACTTTGACCTGGGCAGGTTTCTGTGAACAGTGGGTGCGAGGTGGCAATACACCCCGGATGATATGCCAGTTCATTGCAGAGCAAAGAAGTATTCACATGATATTACAGTATGTGATAAGAAACGGTCATTCTGATTCAAAATAAGATGTCTAGAATACATGAATGATAAAAAAAACTAAATAACAAATGGACCAGAAATAAGGTGCAAAGGCTTCATTTAACTTTAAGCACTTTACTAACCATAGTATAACCTTTACAATAAAACATGCAGTTTTGTAGAAGAATTGTTATAAGGTTTACGGTTGCTTTGGATCCACCTGAACTTTTAATACAATCCTAGTGGATTCATCTCCAACAGGAAAATGCTAGAACTTTTGAATGTTTTGATTTATTCTAAGTTTTTCAAATGGCTGTGTGAGTTTGCGAGAAAATAATTTTGCACTCAGTATGTGTCCTCAACTTTTTTACCCACCTTCACTCATATTTACAGCGATCGATACGGTTTTGTCCGATTTCACAAGCTTCCTTAGCTGAACCCAAAACTCTTACCCTGATTGTTTATAGCTTTTTTAGTTTTTTAAATCTCACTTCATGCAAATGAGCATGCATTTAAAAAAAAAAAAAAAAAACAGATTCTAAAACTCAGTGACTCATTTTGTATGGTTTTCTTGGTCTATATATAATATATATATACTATATATAATTATAGTGTGCACCCTCATTCTGAGCACATTTTTAAAGAAAAGGAAACTAACGGATCTAGCATTCTGAAAAAAAAAAAAGATCTAGCATTCTGGTAAACCAGACAAATCTTTAGGCCTGAGGGAATAAGTCTTTTATATTCCCTCAGACCTAAAGATTTGTCTGGTTTACCAGAATGCTAGACATATGTCAGCAAAGTGGGGTAAGAAAACCGTTAGTTTCCTTTTCTTTAAAAATGTGCTCAGAATGAGGGTGCACACAATAATTATATAGTGCACACTATAATTATGAAGTTCTACTTGTATATGACTTATTATTTTGGAGATTACATCAGCTGTGTCAAACTGCAACCTTTTTGCCTTTACCAGTCCTCCATCATATTTCTGAGTAACTGCTATAGAAGCTTTGAGAATTCACTAGCTTTTTATCTAATGAACTTGTTGGAAAAACTGTCCAGAGTCAGGTTATTTATGCATTACTCTTAAGACGGTTAGACACACAGACTTCTGTACTTTCGCTGCACTAATAATTTCCATCCCTGTCAGCTGTGTTTTTTTAGTCCTGAAGAACATTCCTTTAGTGTGATGCAGGATGTGAGCTTCTAAATAATATTTTTTTTAAAACACTGACTGTAGAACTAAATTTTCCAGGATTGCACAATAAAAAAAACTCTGTCAGTATGGCAATAGGATATACTCAGTATTAACACCGGTGTCACATGTATTTGAAAACATTGCATTGAAAATAACCCAGTTGCAATAAGCTTGTAGAGATCATGTTAACTCAAAATATTATCAACAGTATTTAAGGACCAGTTCTTCATTGTTATAATGTTTACATGATTGAAACTGATAGCTTGGATGCTACTGATAAATAGCTCATGTTTTTTAACTGATACTCTATATCATGCAGATGAACAGATTTCTATATATGGTTTGAAGATGTTTCAATAAACAACATGTATATGGAATGTACAGAACCTGTGTGTATATCTATTATACAAACTGTGGAGAAATAAAGGAGCAAGAATTACATGTGTTAATAAATACACAATACACAATCTTTTTTTTTCTATTTGAATTATTATAATCATGTGAAAATTATGTATAGAATTAGACACCTAAAATTTCTTGCAGGCTTGGGGAGCAGGAGTTTTTCCACTTTTATTCAGTTTTAATGTGTTTTAATATTAAAACAAGAACCATTTATTCTGTGTGTTTTTAAATCTGTTTATTTTAAAGTTGTTTTAAAGTTATTTGCAGTAATCTTTGTTAGAATTTGCATGTCCGGAATGAACGTTTATAAAAGCCTGCAATGTTCAGTTGTGTGGTAAAGAAAACAAATAGTGAGTTAATTAACATAAGTCAATAATAAATAGTTTTACATGCCATCAGTGCCAACTCACAGCTCCAGGGTCCCAGGTTTAATGCCAAAATATCTGCATCAATATCAAGCCATGTTAATCTATGACTGGTTGTCAAGGGACCAAAATTATCTGCTCTGTGGGTGGGAGAGCTGGTGAATTCCCTGTCTCAGGTATGCGGGGATGTGTGTGCATGGTACAATGACAATATAATGATATAAATTGGGTTGTGTGAGAATACAAATACAATTCAACTTAACAAATAAATGAATTGTTACTATTTAGAGAAACTTATTGATACACAAAATCATTTTAAATAAAATCACAACTGTAAATCTGAGGCACTGTGACCTGGGAAATGGGTTGGAAAATCAAAGGAATGCAAATGTGGAAATCCATTATTCATCAGCAGTAAAAAAAATACAAATAAAAAGTTGAAAGATAATATATATGAGTCAAAACATTTTAGTCACTCAGCCCTTCCTGGCACCAATATCCCTCTACCCAGGACTGGTGTGTGGATAAGGAGGATGTTTGGATCAGTCTGAATAGGCTTACTGTTTTCAGTCCAAGGATTATCCAAATTATGCTGAGGCTAAGTTCACGTTAAAACTGGTTTTAAGGCTTAAGTATGTTTGGATTTGGGTAGTGATGGCTTACCGGTGTTATGGTATTGTATTAGGTATTTTAAGATCATTATTGAATTTTACTATAGATCTAAATAAGCTAGCCAATTAAATAGCTAAATAGTTAGAGTCATGTAGACTATGTAAAAGCATTATTTCCACGGTCTTTAATGTAATATGACAATAATGGGATAACCAACATTTAAAGACTAAAAATTTGATATCTGAGAGAAAAGAGTATACAGTGTTATAAAACAAACTTCCCTTACTCTAGTAGCTTCCTATTAAATACATTAAAAAAAATATCCCAGTTTTCATAACCAAATCATTTCAAGTTTGCTCTGTTACAACAGTCTTTTGTTGTCCATTTGTGTGAGGAAAAGCAGTTTCAAAATGTGTTGTTTTAACCAGTAATTTGGTGGTTTGGATCGGTCTAATTAGAAACCATATCATACAATATAACCATAATCATATCTATACATTGTATTATACAAAAGAACAAAACTGTGACAATTGTCACTTTTTTTGAACAAAATAATATTAATCATATATCATAGATATATCATTACACACACATACAGGTGACTCATACAGGTGATATTAGGCACTGAATAACTAAAGGTGATTTTTCTTTCTAATTTCTATTTTTTCAACTGTCCAGTTTTAATGAGTCTGTGCCCACTGCAACTCCAGCCTTCTGTTCTTTACAGTCAGCAGAGGAACCTGATATGGTCTTCTGCTATTGTAGCCCATCCACCCCAAGGTTTGATGTTTTATGCATGCTGAGATGCTTTTCTGTTCACCATGTTTGTAAAGAGTGAATTATATGAGTTATTATGTCATTCTTGGGAGCTTGAAAGGCTCTGAAATGGCCATCTGGCCATTTTCTGCTGACCTCTCTTATCAACAAGGCTTTTCCACCTACAGATCTGTCACTTACACAAATCTTTACACAAGTCATTAGACCCCCTTTTCCTAACCACATAAGGTTAGGAAACCTTTTATGTTTATGTTTTTAAGTGTTGTTAACAGTGAATACGTTGTGTGTTTGAGAGACAGAGAGAAAGAGAGAGGGAGTGTTTGTGTGTGTATGACTGGTCAGCTAGACAAAGACGATCAGATATCCGCACAAACAACAACAGCTGAACAAAATGCTATTGTTGATACACTGTCATTCTTCTGAGTGCTGCAAAATAGCAAGGTTAAAAGCAAAAATCCTTCTGTTAAGGGGTCGGCATGCGGCCTACACACACACATGCAAACCTAATCTACTTTGCTAACAAAGAAGTATTGACAGTTATTTCTTCATGATTTTTGGATCTCTTAGAAATATAGCATATCCAAAAAAGTGAAAATAAAGTGTCTACCTGGACTTTGACATTCTCTCCTTGTCTGTGTAAGTTTACTACTAGTTCTCCAATTTCCGCCCACCTTCCAAGAACATGCCAGTATGTGGGCTGGTGACATTAAATTGCCTCCAGGTGTAAATGAATATGTGCAAATGTGTGTTTGTATGGTGTCTTGTGATGGGCAGATACTGGGATAGATTCCAGCTAAAAGTGCAGTATAAGTGAAAGTGAAAATGGCTAGTCTATTTTTTTAGACTAACAGCACCATTTCACCTGAAAACTTTCAGTTTCTGTAGGTTTATCTGTTATACACAAGCTGTTTAGTTTGGGAATGAATTATTTAGTGTGTTATAGTTGACTTGCTGACTGAAATCAATGTTAGTGCCATTAGTAGATAAGTTCCAGTGAAAAATGAATTAGAACAGAGACTGTGAGCCAGGCCTTCTCGTCCAACATCAGTGCCTGACCTCACAAATGGACCTCAAAAAGGAATGGTCAAGAATTCCCATAAACACACTCCAAACCTTGTGGAAAGCCTTCCCAGAAGAGTTGAAGCTGTTATAGCTGTAAAGGGCAGGCCAACTCCATATTAAATTCATGTGCATGTAAAGGTAGTCCAGTTTTGGCCTGGCTCAGAGTCTCCGATCTAATTCATCCCAAAGGTGTTCTATCAGGTTGAGGTCAGGACTCTGTGCAGGCTCACAGAGGACTCTATCCATGTCTTTATGGACCTTGCTTTGTGCACTGGTGTGCAGTCATGTTGAATCAGGAATGGGGGTCATCCCCAAACCGTTCCCACAAAGTTGGGAGCATGAAATTGTCCAAAATGTCTTTGTATGCTGAAGCATTAAGAGTTCCTTTCACTGAAACTAAGGGGCCAAGCCTAACCTGATTTGGAGGGGTGTCCAAAAACTTTTGGCAATATAGTGTAGTCAGTTACTTTTATTAACTTAGCAAAACTCAAACTCATGCCTTTTTTCATGTTCATCTTTCTATGGAGGCAAAGGAGATTCCTCGTTTAATACCAGTCTTTGCTTAATTCCAGGATTCTAAAACTACTAAAACTAAAATGTAAACAATAAAACAAACTTTTGCTGAGGTAGAGAGGTGCTCAGCTTCAAGATGGAAGCTTATCCATAATCAGATGCACACAGACATAGCACTATAGCTATAGCTCTAACTACACTGTATAAGATGACAAGGTCAGCGCAGATGATGAACCAGCATGACTCTTGATAGTTTATTCTACACTGATTAACTTTATTGCTTTAGTGGGTGCTATAAACTGTAATGTTAAAAAAAAACTTAAACTGTTAAGTTAAAATGATCACACGGACCAGCCTTCGCTCCCCACGTGCATCAGTGAGCCTTGGCCATCCATGACCCTGTTTCTGGTTCACCACTGTTCCTTCTTTGGACCACTTTTGATAGATACTGACCACTGCAGACCAGAAACACCCCACAAGAGCTGCAGTTTTGGAGATGCTCTGATCCAGTCGTCTAGCCATCACAATTTGGCCCTTGTCAAACTCGCTCAAATCCTTACACTTGCCCATTTTTCCTGCTTCTAACACTTCTAATCAACTTTGAGGACAAAACTTTCACTTGCTGCCTAATATATCACCCACTAACAGGTGCCATGATGAGGAGATAATCAGTGTTATTCACTTCACCTGTCAGTGCTCATAATGTCAAGGCCTCTTGAGTTCTTCTTCCTCTTAGGGGGCAGTGAGTTGTAGTGTTACCCCTACATTGATGCCCACAATTAAACCTTCTCTTTTATATTTGTCAGTAAAGTATTATCCCAAGCACTTGACTCACTGCTAGGTGCTTATTCAGTCCTTCATCACTGCAACTTTGTTCTAGATGAAGACAGCAGTAGTTCAGTGGTCATTTCAGCATTATGAGTTCAAATCCCTGCACCGCTAGGCTTCCACTGCTGGGCCCTTGAGGCCTTTAACCTTAAACTGCTCAGTTGTATTAAGAATCGCTTTACCATATGCTGTAAGTGTTTTGGTTGGTCTTTGTGTATATGTTATCAGTTCCCTACATTGCATCCAGAATGCAGCAGCCTGAGATCTCTTCAAATCCCTTAATTATCAATGTCACTGTCCCTGCTATATTCCTGACACTAGATTCTTGTAGCTACAAAGTCTGTCCAAACAGTCTCTCTAAATGTCTTGTAGCTACCTGTCTGTCCAAATAGTCTCTCTAAATGTCATATCAATATTGGTGAAATATTAGTGTTCTTTGTAAAATATATTTTTTGTATTTGGCTCACTATGAACAACTAACTACTTCTGTAAACCATAAAAATGGCTTCATTTGTTTTAAAGGATTTTAAATCTTGGACTCAGTCAGATAATCAGTTAATAATTATCTTTTGTTTCAGCTAAATCAGATAAACATCTCAGAGTAATCCACCCTATAATTAAATAGTATTGGGTCTGTAAATGTTTAAGATATGAAACAATTACATTGAATCATATCTCTGTCGATCTCTTTCCTGTGCAATTCTTACAGGCTAAATACTTCATATCTGGCTCACACTGATTTGAATGACCATTTTGACCAAAATTGCTTGAGTGTTAGGAACAACACTGCAATAACAAGGCCCAACTATTACAGTTATTATAGAGCAATTTACAAACCTGATTCCAAAAAAGTTGGGACACTGTACAAATTGTGAATAAAAAAGGAATGCAATAATTTACAAATCTCATAAACTTATATTTTATTCACAATAGAATATAGATAACATATCAAATGTTGAAAGTGAGACATTTTGAAATGTCATGCCAAATATTGGCTCATTTTGGATTTCATGAGAGCTACACATTCCAAAAAAGTTGGGACAGGTAGCAATAAGAGGACGGAAAAGTTAAATGTACATATAAGGAACAGCTGGAGGACCAATTTGCAACTTATTAGGTCAATTGGCAACATGATTGGGTATAAAAAGAGCCTCTCAGAGTGGCAGTGTCTCTCAGAAGTCAAGATGGGCAGAGGATCACCAATTCCCCCAATGCTGCGGCGAAAAATAGTGGAGCAATATCAGAAAGGAGTTTCTCAGAGAAAAATTGCAAAGAGTTTGAAGTTATCATCATCTACAGTGCATAATATCATCCAAAGATTCAGAGAAGCTGGAACAATCTCTGTGCGTAAGGGTCAAGGCCGGAAAACCATACTGGATGCCCGTGATCTTCGGGCCCTTAGACGGCACTGCATCACATACAGGAATGCTACTGTAATGGAAATCACAACATGGGCTCAGGAATACTTCCAGAAAACATTGTCGGTGAACACAATCCACCGTGCCATTCGCCGTTGCCGGGTAAAACTCTATAGGTCAAAAAAGAAGCCATATCTAAACATGATCCAGAAGCGCAGGCGTTTTCTCTGGGCCAAGGCTCATTTAAAATGGACTGTGGCAAAGTGGAAAACTGTTCTGTGGTCAGACGAATCAAAATTTGAAGTTCTTTTTGGAAAACCGGGACGCCATGTCATCCGGACAAAAGAGGACAAGGACAACCCAAGTTGTTATCAGCGCTCAGTTCAGAAGCCTGCATCTCTGATGGTATGGGGTTGCATGAGTGTGTGTGGCATGGGCAGCTTACACATCTGGAAAGGCACCATCAATGCTGAAAGGTATATCCAAGTTCTAGAACAACATATGCTCCCATCCAGACGTCGTCTCTTTCAGGGAAGACCTTGCATTTTCCAACATGACAATGCCAGACCACATACTGCATCAATTACAACATCATGGCTGCGTAGAAGAAGGATCCGGGTACTGAAATGGCCAGCCTGCAGTCCAGATCTTTTACCCATAGAAAACATTTGGTGCATCATAAAGAGGAAGATGCGACAAAGAAGACCTAAGACAGTTGAGCAACTAGAAGCCTGTATTAGGCGAGAATGGGACAACATTCCTATTCCTAAACTTGAGCAACTTGTCTCCTCAGTCCCCAGACGTTTGCAGACTGTTATAAAAAGAAGAGGGAATGCCACACAGTGGTAAACATGGCCTTGTCCCAACTTTTTTGAGATGTGTTGATGCCATGAAATTTAAAATCAACTTATTTTTCCCTTAAAATGATAGATTTTCTCAGTTTAAACAATTGATATGTCATCTATGTTGCATTCTGAATAAAATATTGAAATTTGAAACTTCCACATCATTGCATTCTGTTTTTATTCACAATTTGTACAGTGTCCCAACTTTTTTGGAATTGGGTTTGTATTTTGCAGCAAGAAATAAATCAGATATTGTGCAAATCAGAAAGTCAATTTTGTCCTATACATAAGAGGTGCCACTTCCATGCTGTCAAACAGCATACCACTACACTGTGCTTAAGATAATAACTAAATAAAAAAATGTTTAATAACTGTATCAGATCTCTGAAAGATTAAATGAAACATACCCATGCAGCATATATAAGCCCCATTTAAATGTTTAACTCGTTTTTAACAAAAAAAAAAGTTTTAGGCATCTTAATAGAGAATTAGAGAGAGAGAGAGGGAGAGAGAGAGAGCGAGAGAGAGGGAGATCCTATCCGCATTGCAGCCAGTGCAGATAAAGGTTTTCCTTTCATTCATGCCGGAGTCTCACCTGAATCCACCTGGTTAAACAGTTGGTCTTGTGTTTCAAGGTTGTCATTAGTTTGTTGGTTTTGTTTTCCCCCCAAAAAAACTTGACAGGTAAAATCTAAGCTGATATTTGTTCTTTGATCTTGATTCAACCATTGCTACTAGAAATAATGCTGGATTATTCATACAAAATGCTTGGAGTTATACGGAATTAATATTTTTTACCACTACAAACTTATGAGTGCTACTTTATTATTAACTCTATTATTAACATATAACTATTAAATAACTACTTTATTTATTAACTCTTATTAACAACTTTAAACACACACACACACACACACACACACAATTTTCCATAAAACTTTATTGTTACTTTTCTGTATTCACTGTTTACTTTTCTTTTTAAATGTTATATTTTATGTATTTTGTTTCTCTATGTTCTCTAAGATCCAGCAATGATCAGTTCCTGGTGACAGAAGATTATTTACCTGCTTTTGGAAACAACCTTGTAAACACTTGAGGCCACCAACCCTCTCTGTGTACATCCAGATCTTTTTTCCCACTATATTTATTGTGTGTTTTGTCTTGTTTGCTAACAAAACTATATTTATGGCTTACACACTTCAGCTTTATCAATCGCTACTATTTTGTGTCATATACCTCAACTTTGCTGCAGGTCCTGTGGCTACATCATATATGAAATAGCTTTGTACATGTGCTCCTCTTTATAAATGAGTCATGTTTTCCAAATCTCAGTCCCATATTACTCCAGAGGCATGGATACTGTCACTTTCACTTGCTTAGTTTGTTCATGAACTGGTTGTTTTTTGTACCATTTGCTTACCATTCTCACCACTGATCTGGTTTTATATATATATATATATATAAAATAGCTGTAATAGGAGAAAATGCTACTATACCGGATACAGCAGTACAGATGTTTAAAGTACAACTCCATTAACCACAGCTGCCAGCATTTTACCATAAAAGACACGGTGGCTTGGTGGTTAGCACGTTTGCCTCACACCTCCAGGGTTGGGGGATCGATTCCTGCCTCCGCCGTGTGTGTGGAGTGTGTGTGGAGTTTGCATGTTCTCCCCATGCCTCTGGGGTTTCCTCCGGGTACTCCGGTTTCCTCCCCCAGTCCGTAGGCTGTTTTGGCGTCTCTAAATTGTCCGTAGTGAATGAGAGAGTGTGTGTATGTGCCCTGTGATGGGTTGGCACTCTGTCCAGGGTGTATCCTGCCTTGAGCAATAACATTATGAGTACTGAGAGTTGAAGTGAATAACACTGATTATCTCATTATGGCACCTGTTAGTGGGTGGGATATATTAGGCAGCAAGTGAACATTTTGTCCTCACAGTTGATGTGTTAGAAGCAGGAAAAAAGGGGGACCAACACAATATTAGGCCGGTGGTCATAATGTTATGCCTGGCCGGTGTATTGATGCTATTCATATGCAATCCTGAGCAGTGTATCATGTGGTGTTTATTTAATTTTAATTAGAGCAAGGTAAAAATTCACAAACTATCCAGATATATCTTAAATCATTCTATGTATGTAATCAATTTATTTAAACGCGTAAATTTTAGCAACAGGTATTAACGTTAAACCCCTGGCAAGGCGCTTTAAATTACGTCACCGGAAGTGCGCCCTGAACTGTTTCTTGAGTTGTTCTCAAAATGGCTGCGCCCGAGGAAAACACGCTTCTTCATGAAGATGAAGAAGTTGAAGAGATGGAAGCGGGTGACAGCGATGAAGATGAGATGGAGGAAGAAGGACAGGGGGAGGAAGGCGGAGAGAGTGAAGTCTATGTGCCTGGCGTTCAGCCGCTTCAGCAAGGAGAAGAGCTAGAGATGGACCGCTCGGCTTACCGCATGTACCACGAGTGCCAGACAGGTGGGCCAGTCCAAATCCAAACCAGTGAAACATTGCAGTATTAATATTTACCTTCTGGCCCACAAGTTATTATTTGATTCAATCGTTTATCGATAAAGTTTGTCGAATGCGTTAATGCTTGCGTGTGTTTATTTATAGAATTGATATATTGCATGTTATTAACGTGTAGTAAGCATCTAAGCGTTCACTCTGAAGTTCTGTGGTAGCAATAGGTGATATGTGTCGCATTCAGCCACATTTCTAGTGAGCAGCTTTAATGCATGACTCGCACATGGAATTATTAATAGCATGTACAGTATAGTTGTATACGAGATCACTTATTCTACATTCAGACTGTACACCTAATATGCTGAGAAGGACAAGAAATGTCTTTGATTTTCTGGAAGACATCTTCCTTAAGTTTACCCTTCAGGGTTTGAAATATAATTCCACACACTGTCTGTTTCCCTAGCTAGACTTGATGTCACTTGAAAAGTGAACTGGAGTATATGTTCAAATCCTTCGGTCAGCAACAAAGTCCAAAAACAAAGTCCAAAAACAAAGTCCAAAAACAAAGTCCGGACTACTACAACAAGCCAAAGACCATAACACACAGAAAATGGTGCTTCATTTACCAGGCTTCTTTTTTAAGATTATAATTGCTGTCTAAAAGTTTAGAGTTATAGTAAATAGCTATAGTAGTGATTTACTCACAATGGTTTAAGTCACAGGTTAGAAAACTTATGATTTGGTGGCAAATAAGTCCATCTAACAAACCTCTCGGTGTAATTGCCTACGTGTTTTTTTCCAGGTGCCCCTTGTTTGAGTTTTGATGTAATACATGATGCTGAGGGAGAAGGAAGAGAGAAGTTTCCACTGTCCATACTGCTGTGTGCAGGTACACAAGCAGACACAGCTCTCAGTAACAGGTCAGTACATTTCTCAGGCCAACCAGTGAAAACTGGTTGCATGTCACACTGTTTTTTGTTATGGGTAGCATATTGTGGCTGTTGTGTATTTGATTCAGTTTTACATAGGTAAATGTTTGTGCAACTGGCCATAGGTAAAAAAAACAAAAAAAAAATACAAGATTCACACATTTTCCTCTTTCTGCCCAGACTCATTGTCATGCGCATGCACAACCTGTATGGGACTGAAAACGAGGCCGAGGAGGAGGAGAGCAGTGATGAGAGTGATGATGAGGAAGAAGAAAAGAAACCACAGATGGAGTTGGCCATGTTGCCACATTATGGAGGAATAAATAGAATCAGAGTGAGTGACTCTTTCAACTGTGACTCTTTGAGTTATGATTCTTTCAACTGTTTGTCTCAACGTGTTATAGACATGTAATAAAATGTGTCCTTGTTACTTGGTTCTAAAGTCGGAACAAAAAAGGGTCTGTGTTTTATTTATTTATTTTTTTAATTCATAAAAGTACATTTTGCCTTTGTTTCGGTGTTTCAGGTGACCCAGAATGGTGAGCAGTCTTTGGCTGCTGTTTGGTGTGAGAAAGGTCAGGTAGAAATTTTTGATCTTCGGCCACAGCTGGAGGCGGTTCACAGCTCTACTGCCATGGCAGCATTCATTAAACAGCATAAGGAGGCTACACCTTTGTTCAGTTTCTCAGGTCACATGACAGAAGGCTTTGCCATCGACTGGTCTCCTAAAGTACCAGGTCAGTGAACACAGTGGAATTTGTGTCCAAGAAGGAAATTTTTAATCAATAATTACTCTTTACACTTTTATTAATGTGTCGTCACACTTTGCTTCCTAGGCCGGCTTGTGAGTGGAGACTGCAAGAAGAACATTCACGTGTGGGAGCCACGAGAGGGTGGAACTTCCTGGCAGATTGACCAACGGCCTTTTAGCGCTCATACCAAGTCTGTGGAGGACCTCCAGTGGTCACCAACTGAAGCAACAGTAAGTCAGTAAAGGCAACAGCAACTGTCACTTGTGACTGATTAATACATGTATATACACAGTTAAACTATTCATCAGGAGCTTGAGCTTGTTTTATTCTGATGCCCAGGTTTTCGCCTCCTGCTCAGTGGATCAGTCCATTCGCATTTGGGATATCAGAGCTCCTCCAAAATCCATGCTTTCGGCCAATGAAGCTCACTCGTCAGACGTCAACGTCATCAGCTGGAATCTGAATGAACCGTTCCTGCTATCTGGAGGGGATGATGGGCTTCTGAAGGTGTGGGACTTGAGGCAGTTCCAGGTGAGCAGTTACTGTTTAATTACCATATTAGCTGAAGCCACAGACACCTACATGGAAACTTTATACTGTAGACTATGAAACGTAAACACAGTGGTTAAAACAGAAACACTTTCTCAGGGTATAAAAGGTTATGTAAATGGCTTGTCCGTTTATCAACTTGATTATGCTCTAAAATCCATTCACTATTTAATGTTTTACTTTTTAGCACATTTGAGGCTTTAGGAACTGGTCATCCATGACTTCCTGTTTCACTGCTATATTAATTTGAGGTGACACAGAGACAAAACATGTAGTTATCAATCGACATGGATTGATGCAGAAATGAATATAATTTTACTGTTTTTAGTTGCTTTAGATAGCTAAGTGGTTTCAAACAGCTAAAGCTGACAGGATGCTCTGGAACAAGTAAGCGAGTGTGTTCTTGTGAGCAAGAACGGTCGAGAGGTAAAACTTTCTCCATAGATGACCGTTAGATCATTTCAGGCATTGCTTGCATTCCGGGGAAAAGAAATCTGCAAAAGCAGAATTAAAGAAAAAACGTATTTAAAAGTCTTGGGTGAATAAATCACCTGCTGTGGTAAGTGTGTGCATCACATCACTGAACTTTAAAATGTTGGTTTAAGGTCCATTGTAAATATGTGGTGTAGCATTGGTCACACTGTAGGGCTGGTTTCTTTCCAGACTCTGAGGTCTTGGTTATTAAACATGCCATCATGTACCCCATCAAATACGAAGAGTGATATTAAAGTTGGATTAAAATCCAGCTGCAGCAGTGAGGATCTTCAGCAGGACTTTTATCTTAAAAGAAATCTTCAAATTGCTACAAATATGTCATGAGCACAGAATTAAGCTTATACAGTGATCATTCCAGTTCAGTGAAATAAAGGTTATTGAACTCCTGAGAAGTGAACTAAAGGGAAATGTTTACCAGGAAGGACCATGGAAGAGATTTTGTCTAGGGAATTGCTCTTGGAACTGTTCACATGTCTTCTTGTATTTAATTCAGTATTATAAAAGAAAACTAGTGCTGTTATCTTGGAAAAAGTGTAGTGGTGCATTAGGTAATGCAGTTATCAATAACTGCAACATGGGATTTCGGAGATTATTTGTTTTTCTTTGTATCTGAAAGCGCTGTTTTTCCTGGTCATCTTTACCAAGGGTGCCAATAATTAATGGAGGCGATGTGTGAAATGAAATATCTCGCAGACATCGTGTGCTGACGTAATCCTCTCCAACCAGGTCTTATTTAACTGTTGGAAGTCAAATGCACAAAGGTGAATCCACGTGCAGGATCACTCGCACTCTTGCGGATTCGATTCCGCCTCATATAAAAATAAACATGCAAACATTTGTACTGCTTTACTTGCCCTTTAAGCATACAGGCAAAGCAGCTCAAGTGCAAATGTGCTGGTCCCATGTTGTGGTTTTGTTCATTTTCTGTGCAACAAAGTCATACCAAATTACTATGTCATGCTGAGAATGACCATTTTTCTCACCACACATGGTAGAAGAAAGAGTTCTTGGTGACCTCAGTTAATTATTGTGCAGTATTTTTGGTGAAGCAAATCTGCACAGAGTAGATGTGAGCATTTTTATAAGTGAGCAGAAATGGAGAGCAGATCATAGTCATGCTGATGAATTAAACTGTTACATTAACTCAGCGACGTATTCCTGTTTATTCTTCTAGTTTCTCTTATTTGATCAATTTTCCACAATGTTTCTTTTCCCAATTTTGTCTTCTCTCTCAGTCTGGACGTCCGGTGGCCAGCTTCAAGCAGCACAGTTCCCCGATTACATCGGTGGAATGGAGCCCCATCGACTCCAGCGTGTTCGCCGCCTCTGGTGCGGACGACGTCATCAGCCAATGGGATCTGTCGGTGGAGTCATGTGACATCGGCGAGCAAGCTGAAAGCTTAAAGAAGCTCCCTCCACAACTGCTGTTCTTGCATCAGGGCCAGACAGAGATCAAGGAGCTTCACTGGCATCCGCAGATCAACGGCACTCTCATCTCCACTGCGCTGTCAGGATTCAATGTGTTCAGGACTATTTCTGTGTAAAAGGGAAAGTACTTCCATGCCTTATGACAATAGCAAAAATAATATTAAATACCATCATCCTGACGGTGATCAAGTTATTTTTTGTAATTTTTTTTGACTGGTCACTAAACTTGATTCTAGAGCCTCAGGATTATTTTTAAAAATAGAAGACAATATAAAAAAAAAGTCTTGATACACTTCATTTACAGCTACACAGAAAGTGACGATCTCAGCTGGTACTCGGGCAGTTCACTCCTGCTACACAGCTCATCCAGTTGTTGAGAAATGTCTTTACCCTTTTATTATTCCATGAGTAAATGCTATTTTCTCAAGTCATATTTTATATTAATGTTTCTGGAATCTTCTGTGTGTAATCTAAATCAGTTCCTTACTAACGCAATGCATACGATGCCATGGCAGTGAGTCCAAGGGAGCGAAGGTATCCATTACACTCTGTCAGTCTGAGTGACAGTAGCCTATTGTAGAGATCTGTGAGCTCATGTATGTATATAAGGATAGTTGGTGCTTTCCTTCAAGTGTGTTCACTCTCTAATGCAGTGTGAGCAGCATTTGAAAAGATGTGATGACTGAATTTGTGTCTCTCTGAGGACGCCATGCGAGCCTTCATCCTCCTCCATTGGCAGGGACTGTGTTATTATGGAGAGATAGCTAGCAGATGGGAATTGACAGATGAACAAATTAATATAAAATCCAAAATAAACAAACAGAAGAATTAGTTTACATGTTTTGGTTGTAACAGATGCTGTTAAAGATGAGCATGACGGTGCAACAAGCAGTCCCTCATCTGTCACTGCTTTATTCAGAAGCTCTTACTCATGTATGGATTTCTTAAAGACATCACTTTTACCCTCATTAAGAAGAACAGATGTGAAATGTCTTTTCTGTCATAATATTCTCTCAAGGCCTCATTCGTAGACAAAAATAAAGGACCTTGACTGCTACAAACCCTGGTTGCATTTTATTGCGTATGGTTTATGCAGATTTGTCAAAGATGCTCTTGAGTCTGTGGAAGAAGTGGCATAGAGATGGATTGAAAATACTTTATTAATCCTCAAGAGGAAATTTGTCGAAACAACCAATTTGTGAGCTACAAGGAAGACTAAGATTTAACAATTTACAAGAATTAAAAAAGTGCATAATAAGCCCACAATATAAGTAAAAAAAGTGAATAAAATATACACTGATTAGGCATAAAATTATGAGCACTGAGAGGTTAGGTGAATAACACTGATTATCTCCTCATCATGGCACCTGTTAGTGGGTGGGATATATTAGGCAGCAAGTGAACATTTTGTCCTCAAAGTTGATGTGTTAGAAGCAGGAAAAATGGGCAAGCGTAAGGATTTGAGCGAGTTTGACTCAAAGGGCCAAATAGTGATGGCTATACGACTGGATCAGAGCATCTCCAAAACTGCAGCTCTTGTGGGGTGTTCCCAGTCTGCAGTGGTCAGTATCTATCAAAAGTATCCTTTAAGACCTGTAAGTATCCTTTAAGTACTCTTAAGTTGCGAGTTGGAGTTAATGAGAAAAAGAAAAGAAAAATCTTGGTGCCAGATACCACAGAACACCTTCAGGGATCTAGTGGTGTCCATGCCTTGACAGGTCAGGACTGTTCTGGCAGCAAAAGGGGTACAAACACTATATTAAGTGGGTGGTCATAATGTTATGCCTGATCGGTGTATATATAAATAACAATTTTTATTTACAAATGAAGATTTCTGTACAGATTAACTCTACTAAATGTAATACAGGTTGTCAGATTTAAAACTGTATTCATTTAACCAAATTGAACACCATAAAAACTGGTGGCTCTGTTATACACCATATGGCCAAAGGTTTGTGGACGCCTGACCATCACACACATAGTATGTGGTTCTTCCTCAAACTGTTGCCACTTAATTATCTAGATGTCTTTGTATGCTGTAGTTTTCCTTCACTGGAACTAAGAGGCCCAAACATGTTCCAGCATGACAATACCCCAGTGCACAAAGCCAGCTCCCTGAAGTCATGGTTTGCCAAGGATGGAGTGGAAGAACTCAGGTGTCCTGCACAGAACCCTGACCTCAACCCCACTGAACACCTTTGGGATGAACTGCATCACTGACTGCACACCAGGCTTCCTTATCTGACATCACTTCCTGACCTCACTAATGCTCTTATAATGAATAGGCAGACATTCCCATGTCATCTTTCCAAAATCTAATGGAAAGACTTCGCAGAAGTGTGTATGTCCACATACTTTTGGCTATAACGTGAACTCTGGGAGGTATTTTGCTGAAGTGGTTTGGATATACTTATACCGCTTAAAATGGAAACCAATACAATGTTCTGATCTTCATCTTAGAAACATTTTTCTCCTGCTTTCTTCCGAAAGGGCTCACTGAATGGTTTAATGAGAATAAAACAATCACCAGATCTCATTCCAGTTCAACATCTATGAAGATTTTCAACTTTCCCTATCATCAAAACATCTGCTGAGGGAGAATCTTTCGAAAAAATGGTGCTCAGTCCTCCAGTGCAGTTCCAGAGAGTCTAATATTTATGCCAAGATCCACTGAAGCTGTTCTGACCCAACATTTGAGACACTTTATGTTGGTTTTTCTTCAATTTGTCAGCTGTCTGTTGCAGCAGCAGACGCTTTTTTTTTTTTTTAAGTGCCTAATGTTATGATAACCAGATGGTGCAAACAGTGTGATAGAAAAATGAGAGAAACTAATACTTGGCTCTAAGATTTTGAGAATGTGACAGGATATGATATTAAAGACAATATTTTTTCGTTCTCTGTTATAAGTATTAGACACCCTCACTGGCATTTATTTTAAGCAGTTGCAGCATGCCACTTTTTCTGCAAGGATGTTCTTGGATTTCAAAAGCATAGTGAAAGATATTGACTTTTACTTTTGCTTGTTTTACCACCGCACTGTGCTTGGTGTTACTGAATGCGGTATAAGTAATTTGAATAACGAGGACAATTCAGAAGAATAGGAAGTAAAGAAATATATTTATTATTGTAGATCTCAAGATCAGAAAGATAATGTCAATACCAAAAGCATTACATACATGAAGTGCAGTCTTCCATGGTGTACATATAAATGCAAGTACTTCAAGAGCTTACAGGCAGAACTGGTTCAACAAATAGTTTAATCAGAAAAGCAGTACTCGTTGTGCTCTCTGATTTACAACATCATCATCGTCAAAGAGAGGTTACCAAACAAATTTACACAACTGATTGTCATTAGCTAATAAAACAGCAGGGTTGGTTTCTGTTTGGCCATTCACAGTGGATGTTATAAACCGGGTTGCATTTATATAGTTTATATATTTATATTTATTTAATTTATAATATATTTAATATATTATATTTATTTATATATTTCAATGAAACTTCAGCTGAGAACTGAGACAGGGGTTTAAGCAGCACCATGTGGAGTGATTTATCAGTTAAAAGATGGTTGCACATAAAAGTGAAATTATGTTGTGGAAATCTGGATTGAGAGATATTTTTGACCATAGTGACTTTTTGTTGTGGTACCTTTCTTTGAAATGACAGCGGCCCAAATATTTATAGTCTGGAATGCTGGCAGTACCTAGCAATGTAGCTAAGCTACAAATCTACCAGCATTGTTGAGATTTCAGCTGTATGTCTGCATTTGAGGGCAACAATGCAGCTCAAAACAAGTCTTTTGAAACTAAGCTGTAAAGTGAGGTGATTTGTGATGTAACGTCTATTGCACCATCTGCCTGTGTTGTTTCAACTGAAAGTCTGAATCTTCTGCAAGATTCATCATCGTCTCAGGATTTATGAGGAAAGTTCATCTTCCAAACTGCTTTTTGCTCACCTATGTAAAATAATAGTGGAGGATATACACCGATCAGGCATAACATTATGATATATATGATATGCCTGATATTGTGTTGGTCCCTCTTTTGCTGCCAAAACAGCCCTAACCTTTCATGCACTGTGTATTCTGACACCTTTCTATCAGAACCAGCATTAACTTCTTCAGCAATTTGAGCAACAGTAGCTCGTCTGTTGGATCGGATCACACGGGTCAGCTTTCTCTCCCCATGTGCATCGATGAGCCATGGCATGACCCTGTCGCTGGTTCATCACAGTTCCTTCCTTGGGCCACTTTTGATAGACACTGACCACTGCAGACCGGGAACACCCCACAAGAGCTGCAGTTTTGGAGATGCTCTGATCCAGTGGTCTAGCCATCACAATTTGGTCCTTGTCAAACTCGCTCAAATCCTTACGCTTGCCCATTTTTCCTGCTTCTAACACATCCACTCTGACAAAATGTTCACTTGCTGCCTAATATATCACACCCACTAACAGGTGCCATGATGAGGAGATAATCAGTGTTATTCACTTCACCTGTCAGTGCTCATAATGTTATGCCTGATCGGTGTATATAGCAGTCTTAGATGAGATGTTCTTAAAACGAGATTCGTATGTGTATGGACATAAAATAAAAAAACACCCCAAGAACAAACTGTCAGGTGTTTAATTATTATATCGAATTATTTACAAGTGAATAGATGGTTATTTTATAAAAAGAAACATTTAGGACATTGTTTGAGGAAAAAAAATGTCATGCAGTTTGATACTTTAAACAATTCTTGTAAAACTAAGCACTAATGTCCACAATTACCTCCCAATACATCCAGTTTAAACCAGTAGGCAGTTCTCCAGCTATGCTGATTTGGCTCTAAAGTTTTATTTCAGAGGGAATACACAGGTCTTCTAATAGGAAAGTGGTCACTATGAGACATGTAAACTCAAATGACTGGTTATTAAATCAAATGGATATAATTAAAGTCACTTTAAAATACATAGTTAATTAAAGTGGTATAATCACATTAAGTTTCATCCTCTGCTTTACAGGCATGTACTGATCATCGACATACATAACAATATTTAATGCATCGCTATCACCTTAAACAATCCTCACAACCTTTTCATTTATCTAAGCAGAGAAGTGAATACACAAACGTCACGTGCCCGGAGCACTAGAAGTGATGACACATCAGGATGATGCCGGGAGCGTGTCCTCGACGTAATGCTGCATAGATTTGCAGTGAAAATGTACAGAGAACCCTAAAAGTCAGTTTTTAAACTTAAATTAGTTAACAGCGTTTTTATATTAGCTTTTCCAACTGTTTTATTTTCAATGTTCTTTCAGTGTCAGCATACTGTATTCTCTCCATGTACCTTAAGCTCAAAAACAGCAGATACCAGTCTGTGTGTCAGATTACACCAAACTCCCTAAAGTGTAGCAAAGCAATAGCAATAAGCACTCTCTCAAACTGTGCCGGTTGTAGTAAGCTGAGCACCTGCGATCTAAAAGCATGATGTCCACCCACTGTTTTTTCCACCCATTGTGTTAACCACTCTCACAGGAACACCCAGAATTCACCAGTAAAATCTCCAGAGCTCACGCATATAGCTCAGTTAAGACCAGCTGGCTTTTTTTTTTTTAAATGCCACTATGAATATTACACCAACATTACTTGACATGTTTTTACCTTAGCAACAACCAACTTGCTGATAGTGTTATTTATACATAGATACCACAATTCACTCATGTATTCTCATAACAGAACTAAAAACATTAATTAGAATAAATTTGTTTAAGTAAATGAAAGCTTCTCGCTTTACTTTAAGCCTATAGTAATAAAAAAATAATATGGTGGGTTTTTTTTTTTAAAAGACATTAATAGACTAAAAAACATAAAATTGTGAACCAATGTTTGTAAAAATACTGGTATTTGGCTCAACCTCTTACTGCTGTATTGAGATGGTTTAAGAAACAAGTAAAAATAGACGGCAGGTCTACATTCCCAGGTAATATGGTATAAAACTTAAGAGATCCCAGTTTAACAATGTATGATAGCAACAATATTAAACTCATTATAACTGTTTATCAAGACTGTTTTACAATATTAAATAGGAAAAGTTTTCCATTATTTAGGGCTTTAGTGAGACTAATAGTACTAATAGAAATGGCATTTCATTATAATACTACAGTTCTACCCCAAAAAACATTATTTTTCATGACAAACTATTATTTATCTTAGAGCTTTGAAAAGTATTTTTATACATTTTTCAACCTCTATTTATGTTTGTAAAATTTTTCTAGTAACTACAAGTCCAGTTCCTCCTGTTTTGTAGAGTTGCTTTTCACTTTGGTTGTTTCTCCCTTTATATGTTATTCAGAAAGGCATTTTGTGCATGCTTTTCTGTGCTTGGTCTTTACATACCCAGCAACAGACTCCTAAAGGCCGATCTCATCATCCGACTCGTCCTCAAATGTATAGCCCTGCTCTGCTGCGACGCCCTCTTCGTCTGAATCCGACTCTGACAGATGATCCTCCTCTCGCCTCCTGTCCAACGGGGAGATGCCTTCATATTCTGAGCTCACTGAAGAAGATGGACTGGGACTGATGTCTGGCCGGTGATTCGTCAGCTCTGGTTTCACTGCTCCTTTATTAGCCATTCCTTCAGCCCTCACCTCCATACCCCTAACTGGACCTGGACTCGTTTCCTTCTCACATTCCAGCTCTAATTCGCCACCTACATACTGCCGACCAACGATCTCCTCCTTTTTGTCACTAAATCGCACCTTGGGCCGGAGGCCCTTAGATTTGATTCCGTTGACATCATTTAGATGCTCCTCCCCTCTGCTCAGGCTGTCTATCCTCTTCTCGTTCAGCTCACTGGTTGCACCATTGGGTGATATCCCACCATCTGCACTGCTCTTACCGGAGATAAACACTTCTTCTTCACCTTCGTTGCCTGTCGTCCACTTGCTGCCCAAACCCAGTCCATCCATCACTCCTAGAACATCTCCCAAAATGGATGGGCCCAGGTCTAGGTCCAGATCGAAGGATGAGACTGATTCTGAGTGCTGGAGTTCTGTAAATGGTTCATCGGGGGGGTTGCTTTCAACTTCATGATTTAATCTCACTTCTGTGGAGTTGACGGTGGCCTCCACGGGAGAAGTGATGGACTTAAAAGACTCTGTGTTGGAGGGGCCATGACTAGACAAGAAGGAGGTGTCTCCGAAGGCGTCTCCGCCACGACCGATGTGCATGGTGTGGCGAAAGTCACCAAGCGGGGCAGATATCATGGTGGGATCCAGGCGGTGACCCCGGCCCGACTTGTGGAGCGGCATTGGACCTGTGAAATAAAATTCAAAAGTTAATATCTTATCCTTATTAAATTAGAACTTAATCTATAATCCAGAATCAAATCAGCACAGCAGATCTGACATTAAAAATAAAACATAAGTTAGACAGTCACTCTCAAGTTACCAGTCGCTATTTTTGCCTTAATGTCATCCATGTTGCCTCTTAGAGAGTGTATTGTGCACTTACATAAAAAAGCAAATAACATTAGTTAGGTTCCATTTTTAATGCCACGCCTCCAAATCACAGCCCTGAAGACCTCTTTGCTTTGAATATTATCCTTTTCTTATAATCATTTATGCGTCTGATCTTTTTTTGTCTTTGACAATTAGTCAAATTATTAAGACAGTTGTACTTTTTAAAAACAAACAAAAAACCGTGAACTTTCTACCGTCTCTTTATTCATGCCACTGCTGTTCTGCTGTCTTAATAAACACAAAATTCATCTTTTTAGCATTTTCAGTCCCAGTTTCAGACTGCCAAAATGGATGACATATGGATGAAGACATTTAAAATCGGCCAGGATGAGGCAATGCAGACAAGCTTAATACACACAGCTAGGGTGAGAAAAAGCTGACGCAGATGTGATGCCGAAACCATGCTCAGACTTGTGAGACACGTGAAATGCAAAAACATAGTTTTGGACTCTGCCCCCGGGGCTTGAGCAAGCCCCCCCCCCCCACACACACACAGTGAAATTGATAGTATGAAACTCTACAGTGTTGACGGACCTGTTCTAATGCAATGTAGTTATTAGAAACCCATTAGGTTAAAGTTTAGGAGATATGCAAAGTAATCTAGTACATTTCTTATTGCATTCTCAAAAATCCAAGCAATGAATTTAAGTATGAAATATTTTTTAAACATTTTTTCACATGCAAAATAAATAAATTAATTAATAAATATTTTTTCAAATGTAGGCTGCATGATTACACACCCCAGACGCTACTGGGTGGGAATGGTAACTTAATATCCATTATAATATCCAATTATAACCAGTAAAAGACCAGATAACAAGGATCTTAATTAGTAACAGTAATCTAATAACAAAAAGAAAATGCAGTATAACCAGTTAGTATTAAGTGGAAGCCGTCATTTCACACAGATATTCAGATTGTTTTGATAATGCTTAGGTACTTCATTAGAAAATGAAAACTCTCATATTATTTCCTGATGAAGGACACTCAGCCGAGATGGGCAGAATGCAGCAAGCACCTTTCTTGCTAGGAAAAGCAGAATGCAAATTGAAAAAGAAAACAACCTAAAAACTAAAACACACTTTTAGAGCCTGTAGGACTGGGTCACTGCACTGGTACTGAAGCCCAGCTTGCATTTTATCCGGATCTTTTTAGAAGAAACGGTCCAGTGAAAGGTTTAGTAGGTTTTCCAACATGGAACAGTGGAAACGCACTGAACTTCAGACTCTGAATCGAGAGCCAAACACGTCCTGCTATAATGATACACGGATCCACCAGAACCTATTGTATCGTTCTGTATTACCTTGAACTAGTTTCTTCTCGAGTGTTGTGGGGCTTAAAGCGCCATTTTAGTTACCTGGATGACGGCTCGGTCTCGACAACACTAACAGCTGGAGCGAGAAGCTCCTCGGCTTTACCACCATTCAGATTCACCAGAATGAAACACATTTTTTTTTTGTGTGTGTAAAAACTCTCTATTTAACTGTTATTGGTTACATATTATAACCTAAATACAGTAACAAAGTTTTGCACAAAGTATCAAGTTACTCTGGAGCTGATTAAGTAGTGGTGTGTGTGTCAGGAATGTGAGCACACTTTCTCCCCCCCCCTCCAACAACATTGCCTTCTCTTCAACTCCGGCGTCCAGAAAAGAGTCCAAAAAGGAGGAAATTGTTGTATTTTACAGCTGGAAAGTTGTCAGAAAAGAAAGGAAAGGAAAGGAAAGCGACAGGAAAGGTGGCTGCGCCCCTTAGGAGTTTTCTGGAGTTACATGTTATACTCTGTAAACAGGAGGGGAAAAAACACTTACTTAGACAAATATGTCGATTACTCCTTAATCCTATTCACACTCCGACTTCTTATTCCCTCACGTCCAGACTTCTTTTAAATCCTATTTTCTGTTTTTTTTTTCTCCCCCTCGTAGCTAATTTCTTGGCGGCGCTCTACTCGGATATTTCTTTTTCCCCCCTGCTCGTTGGGATGGGCAAGGAAGTGACGCGACTTTATATTAGTGAGCGCTTGTGCCATCGAACAGAATGGAAAAAGCGAGGCTTACGTCCCAAACCGCTTACTAGCGCACTCAAAAGTATGCACCAAAAGAGCACGGCACCAGAGGGTACCATAATTATAATATGTGGCGCACTCATTTTCGCGCACTATTTAGTACGGTAGTACGCCGACGTAGCCCGGGACAGCTGTTTTCCCTCTTAATATTCTGTTTTTCATAGCTCTCGTGTTACTCTATTAAAAATTCCTTTACTATAAACGTTAAGGTAATAAATCTAGGTTTTATGGAGTGGTTAATTGTGTAATGTAGTGTACACTAAAGTGCATAGCATGACGTAGGTGTGATGGCTCTTCTATTATGGTTGGTTCTTCTAATCCAGCTAAGCAACATTGTCCTCTAAATAGTCTGCATAGTTCTGCAGAAAAAAAGTTTGTTTATAAGTGTGTGAATGTAACTTCACAGGTCTGACATTTTATCATTTTGGGAGCTGATTCAGGTTCTCACACAATAGGTGTGAAGTCTATGTGATATAGAGCTTACCTAAGGCATTGCAGAGGAGGAACACAGATATACACACAGATCGCTTTCTCTGAGATTGATCAGATATCGATAACATCCTTGCCAGTGCTTAGTTATCTCTAAGCATCACTTAGACAGTCATCAGATCATTCAACAAACACACACACACATACACACCCTGTCAGAAAATTTAGAACTAGTCATCCGGCATATTACACAGTATTACCATGAAGCAAACAAAAACTGTTTGCTTATATTAAGTATTGTAAAATACATCATAAAATGAACAATATATTAGTAAATGTATTCATATCGGATATGAGTAATTGCACAGCCACATAATTTCTTAGTATAGTATGCCATATTCTAAATGTGCCTCTGAAGATAAATGAATGTACTTATTTTCTGTTAGAAACAACATAACGATATTGTAACAGAAAAAAGATCTGTGCTTAGAAATGCATATGCACTGACCATGACGCATGGAGCCTGAGCAAAAGCAGACATCCTGGACATCTCATTGCTCAAAAGTTGCACAGGAAAAGGAGGGTAAAAACAGAGAGGAAGAATTCCATACTTTACACTGATGAGCTCACTCCCTGTGCTCTCTCTCTCTCTCTCTCTTTGTGTGTGTGTGTGTGTGTGTGTGTGTGTGTGTGTGTGTGTGATTGCAAAAAGCACAAGAGTCAAATTACCCAAACATTCAAACATTATGTAAGGACAAAAAGAAGCCTTACAATGTAAATCTATAAAAGCAAAAGAAATTCCTCATAAATCAATTTATCTTCATAACTAGAAGACTCTAGGGTTATTCACTTGCTCTTGTTCTAACTAGAGCATTTCCTTTAAAGGCAATTTTTCCTAAGTATAGGGAAATATACTGTAGACCAGCTTCTATGTTCAGATGTTACTGAAAGCTTTCCACATATTCTGGAATTGCCCCAAGATCAAAAGTTTTTGGAAAAGTATTCATAAGATATTAGAAAGATATTAGATTTTAGTCACTTCGATCGATTTCACCTTTGAGGTACTTTGCCTGGGCAATATCCCAATGGTTTCCTGGGGGGAAAAGGAGTAAATATATGTATAGAATAATTCTTGCACCAAGCAAAAAAAAAGCTTTAACTAGATGTTGGTATAAACCTAACCCTCCACAAATATAGGACCTGATTGAAGTTGTAAAAAGTATATTTACTATGGAGAAAATGACTTTTTCTGTGAATATTTAAAAAGACATATTTGGTGATTAGTGGTCAAATTGGAAAGAATATATATCCCCTATTGAACCAAATACGTTTTTGTCATAGAATGAATGCTGTGTGTCTTTTTTTTTTTATTATTGCAACAACCACCCCCTCTTTGTAAATAGTTTTTTTTACTTGTAGAAACTGAGGATATCATAGAGATACACTGAATTTAATTGCTCTGCTGATTAGTACATACATCTGATTAGTAAATACTTTAATGTTTAATGAAGCTGAAAAAGCTGTAAAATTGTCAAATGACAAACAGATGCTGTCAATTGTATACTCTTGCAATAAAGAAAGCGTAAATAAATAAGATGTTACTGAAAGCATGTTATTGAAGACCATCTAAAACGGGTGTTTCCATTAGTCCAAATATGAGACCAACACTAAGCTAGTAGATCTATAAGAGCAGTGTTAAGCAGCACAGCTCTAAAATAGCACTTCAGTTAAAGATGCTGTTAAATGCCTGGTGTTACGGGTAGCAGGGCTGAGGGTGAACCACTAGGGGGCCCTCAGTAGGGGTTGTCATGTTGTCTGTTTATGTTTATGTTTTGGCCATGTGTGTGTTAGTTAAGCCCCGCCCTGTCCTATTGTGTGTTGATTAATGTTTCACCTGTTCCTAATGTTTCCTGATTATGTTTCCTATTTATAGTCCTGTCTTTGTCTGCTTGAGTTGCCAGTCCTCGTTTCTATGTAGGCCGAAGTGGTGTCGCGGTTTATGTCTCATGTCATGTCTCGTGTGGTTCATGTTAAATAAATCCCCTTTATGTTCACGGAAGCTTCGCGTTGGGTCTGTAATATCCAGCCGGACACCGCCGGGTGTAACAGAAGGACTGGCCGAAACCGAACAGATCCAGCGCGAAGCTTCGGCGAGAAGGTTAGTTTTTTCGTTTCCGGGTTTTATTGTTTTGCCTAGTTTTTTGTTTTGCGCTCCGGGTCGGAGTGTGTTTCGGGGGGGTTTTTTGTTGATTCCGCCCCTCTCTCCGCCCGTGGTTAGGGAATGGAGGAGGGATTCGGCAGTAATTCGAGTTTGGAGGATATTTTTATTTTTTCTCGCTTCGTCCATGTTCACGTGGGGGCGTCGCCCCACGATGTAGCTTCCGTGGGGGGCGTGGCCCCAGTTTTTACCCTTCGGAGGAGAGTGCCGGCCAAGGGCCGGAGTTTCAAGTTTTTTTTCCCGGCTCTCGCTCTGCTTAGGTTCCGGTGGGGGGCGTCGCCCCACGATGTAGCTTCCGTGGGGGGCGTTGCCCCAATGTTCGCCAGCAGAGGAGAGTTCCGGCCAGGGCCCCGGACCTTGAACCTTTTTTTTGTTTTTGTTTTGACTGCTCCGACTCTCGCTCCGCCCATGTTCCTGTGGGGGGCGTCGCCCCATGATGTAGCTTCCGTGGGGGCGCTGCCCCACCTGTTGCCAGCGGAGGAGAGTTTCGGCAGCACCTTGCTCCCGCCCGCCCGCCCCTTGGGGAGTTCCAGACCCCAGCGAGACGGACATCGTCGCCCCGGAGCCTTCGTTCGTCGGTGGACGTCGCTCGGGGCGAGTGCTCGGCGGTGGACGTCGCTCGAAGCTGCTGCTCGGCGGTGGACGTCGCTTGGTCCTGCGGCTCGGCTGTGGACGTCATTCGGCTCTGCGGCTCGGCTGTGGACGTCATTCGGCTCTGCGGCTCGGCTGTGGACCTCGTTCGGCGCCTCCGCTCGGCTGTGGACGTCGCGTCGGACCCTTTGGCCTTGCCGTCGGGTCCTTTGCTCCCCCCACTTGTCTCGCTCCTGCTTCTCACTCCCCCCACTTGCCTCGCCTTGATCCTCGTTCCCCCCACTTGCCTCGCCTTGATCCTCGTTCCCCCCACTTGCCTCGCCTTGGTCCTCGCTTCCCCCCACTCGCCTTGCTTTTGGCTTCTCGCTCCCCCCCCTAGTGCCTCGCCCTGCTTCTCGCTCCCCCCACCGGCCTCTCTACGTTCCTAGCTCCTCCCCAGGACCCATCGCTGGACCGGACTTTTTGGGGAGGGGCTAGGGTTTGGCGCGTCGGGAGCCGCGCCTTTGAGAGGGGGGAGATGTTACGGGTAGCAGGGCTGAGGGTGAACCACTAGGGGGCCCTCAGTAGGGGTTGTCATGTTGTCTGTTTATGTTTATGTTTTGGCCATGTGTGTGTTAGTTAAGCCCCGCCCTGTCCTATTGTGTGTTGATTAATGTTTCACCTGTTCCTAATGTTTCCTGATTATGTTTCCTATTTATAGTCCTGTCTTTGTCTGCTTGAGTTGCCAGTCCTCGTTTCTATGTAGGCCGAAGTGGTGTCGCGGTTTATGTCTCATGTCATGTCTCGTGTGGTTCATGTTAAATAAATCCCCTTTATGTTCACGGAAGCTTCGCGTTGGGTCTGTAATATCCAGCCGGACACCGCCGGGTGTAACACCTGGAATTCTTTGTGCACTTTCTTCCAGATGCAACATATAGCCTTGTTTTCAAACTTAAAGGTCAAGTAAGCCTATGGACACTGAGGGACAAAGCTAAATGCTTTAAAAATTGATTTTATTATATAGCATGGTGTCCTTCAAATAATCTTTATTTAATCTGAACTTGAATTGTTTTATATTCGATTTAATTGAATTAAATCGTCATGTTTTAAAATCTTAAAAGATTTCTTAAAAGAAATGAAAATCACACTCTAATTAATGCGCTGTATAATCAAGTTGACTGAATTTAAAGTGAAAGCTGAGATAAAATTACAGAACGTCTGTTTAATATTACTGTTTAATCATCATGGTATAACAGGACTTTAGTGTCAATCCTTTATAGATTAACAAGTACAAAAAAATAAGGCAACGTCTCTTGATCACATACTTAAACCTGTAAAAATTTATCATCAGAATCTTCCGTCGATTGTTTTCTTGTGTTAAGAAATTTGGACCACCGAAACTGAAACGCATGCTTAATCAGACAACTGGAAAGTTTACTTTTTCATTCAACAACCTTTTTATAACTTGTTGCTTATTTAGGCAGAATAGTTTGCCCTGTTGTACATGACGTTGCCAGTTTATTAGACACACCTAGCTTATACGTAAACCATTTTCAGCAGACAGTGAGGTAGACATGGTGTGTCTGGTACAAGTCTATCAGGCACAGCAGCATTTCTGAAGGTTGAAACATTTTGTACAATATTTTGCCCCTCCCATGAACTCTTGGGGCATCTTTAATGATGTTTAAACACACACACACACACTTTATTTTAATTTACTGAATAAATGCAAATCTATCAAACTAATCTATAAGGTCTGCAGAGAAAATTGGCCAAATAACATGCTACACTTTATGGCCAAGGTTGGTGTAGAAGTACTCAAGTGGCCTAAGTAAGTAAGAGTCCTGACCTCAACACCACTGAACACCTTTGGGATGAACTGGAACACTGACTGCACCCCAGACCTTCTCATCTGACCTCATTAATGCTTTTGTGGCTAAATGAACACAAATCCCCACAGCCACAATCCAAAATCTAGTAGAAAGCCTACCCAAAAGAATGGAGCTCATTATAACAGCAAAGTGCAATGGGATGTTCAACAAACACATGCGGGTGTGATGGTCCGCAAGATTTTGGCTATATAGTGTATGTTCATACCAATGGGGCATTGGTGGCTCAGTGGTAGGTTTCTCGCCTATCATGTGGAAGGCCCAGGTTTAATTCCCAGCCACTGGATGCAGCGCCGGTCCCAAGCCTGGAAAAATGGGAGAGTTGCGTCAGGAAGGGCATCCGGCGTAAATCATTTGCCCAGTTGTTGTGCGGTCCAGTTGGTCCGCTGTGGCGACCCTGAACAGGGAGCAGCCGAAAGCAACTTCTTCTTAGTGTAAGTTCATACCATTATTTTCCAGCAGGAAGAACATTATCAGCTACTGAATGTTGAAGTTAGACTTATAGTTGCAATTCACAGTTGGGTTTGTGCTCATTTGTCTTAGTCTGTCCTAGATTTTGGTATCTGGGGCCAAAGATCTGCAGATGAAATCAAGTAGTTTCAATTTAAATCCTCCTGGCTGAATTTCAGGCCACTAAATAGCCAACAAGAATAGAAAGGTAAATAGAGAAAGTAAATAAAAAAAGGAACTGACTAGAATTTAGCAACAGCACCTCAATAGAGCTGTAGTAAGTTGTTGCAATGTGATTTATGTTTCTGCCTCATGGCTACAGGATCCCAGGTTAAATCCGGAGCTTACTGTGTTTGCAGAGATTTACATGTTTCTTCTGGGTTATCCAGGTTCCTTCCTCTTCCTAAAAACATGCCAGTAGGTGAACTGGCTTCTCGAAATTACACATAGATTTGAATGAGTGTGTGCATGTGTGTGTGTGGAATATACTGACATCTTATCTGGGGTGTATTCTTGCTGCATAGCCGGTGGTCCTAGGATAGGCTCCAGATCCACCGTGACCTTCACCATGATAAATTGGTAATTTAGTAGATGACCACAGGCAAAATACCAAGAAAGCTGTCAAAGAGTGGTGCATTGTTGTCAGTTAGATAAAAAAAAACCATTACAATTTCTGAGATAGCTGAGAAGATCATCAGTCTCTCTTCAATCTATCACAGACATTTACACCATGCTGCATCCTCAAAGCCATCAGCATCATAGGAGACCCCATAGACATCTCACACACACACTCTTCACCCTCCTGCTGTCTGGAAAAAGGTACAGAAGCATTCTGTCTCACAATCAGACTATGTAACAATGTAACCAGGTAACACAAGCACACACCCACACTCATATTCAGCTGTACATCTCTAATACATTTTTTGCACATTTTTAATGCTGCTGCAAAACTTGTTAACTGCCATGTTTACAACCGAAGTATCCCACTTTCAACCCTACAGAACTGTATACTGGTCAGTGCTGCTCTGTGCACACTACTGTATTGTAGTGTAATGTACTGTCTTGTGTATTATACTGTCATTTTGCACTGTTTGCACATATGCACTTTATGTGGAACTGAACTGTGTTAATGTACTTAGTCCCAAGTTGTTTGTTATTTTATGTAGCTCTGCATTTTATGTAGCACCATGGCCTGGAAGAATGTTGTTTCATTTCACTGTGTACAGCTCCAGCTATATACACCAATCAGGCATAACATTATGTACAGGTGAAGTGAATAACACTGATTATCTCCTCATCATGGCACCTGTTAGTGGGTGGGATATATTAGGCAGCAAGTGAACTTTTTGTCCTCCAAGTTGATGTGTTAGAAGCAGGAAAAATGGGTAAGCGTCAGGATTTAAGCAAGTTTGGGCCAAATTGTGATGGCTAGACAACTGGATCAGAGCATTTCCAAAACTGCAGCTCTTGTGGGGTGTTCCCGGTCTGCAGTGGTCAGTATCTAGCAAAAGTGGTCCAAGAAAGGAACAGTGGTGAACCAGTGACAGGGTCATGGACGGTCAAGGCTCATTGATGCACGTGGCGGTTGCTCAAATTGTCAAAAGTTAATGCTGGTTCTGATAGAAAGGTGTCAGAGTACACAGTGCATGACGGGTCAAGGCTGTTTTGGCAGCAAAAGGGAGACCAACACAATATCAGGCAGGTGGTCATAATGTTATGCCTGATCGGTGTATGGTTAAAATGACAATAAAATCTTCTTGACTGAACTTGACAACTGCGCTGTTAGCAAAATCTCACGGTGCCCTGTAAACTCTTAGGAAATCTTGTCTAGGTCTGGAAATTATTTATATTTTTTTCTGCCTTCTGTCAAAACGTTTCCCCCCAGTGAAATCGATGTCTGCCTACTCGTAAATATACCGACGACGACTAGAAACTTGAAAACTAGACAACGCGCCGTGACTTTTATTTTGAAACCTCTTTCTCGCGTACTAGTTATTATATTTTCAAGCTAGATGATGTCAGACAACGCAGAATCTCCCACAGAAACACAAAAAGAAGAATCATCTACACAGCACACTACAAATGTCGCAGCAGATTCCGGAGACACTGCAAAGTCGGAAGAGAAGAAAAAGAGTACGTTTTTAATCTACTCATTAGGCTGTCTGTTGGAAAAGCCAGCTAGTTATCCTGGAAGTGTGATGTATCTTGCTCGGTGAGGCAGTTACTTCCGCGATTCTTGATGGACAGGACGAGGAGCGAATGAAATATCAGGATGGTTTGATTTTTAACCAATCGTAGAGCTGATAGCTTTGTAAATACTAGTGTGTTAGCTCTCCGGGGGTAATGTGTATTAACGTTGAAAAGAAAGAAATGTTACAGCTGTATAAACATTTTAAAGTAAATGTTGTCTTGTAGATGTTTCATTAATATGAATTTGACAAAAATTTAAATGACAAAAAGTCAATTAATTGATTAATCTAACAGCTATTGTAGTCAACATAACATTTGACGTAACTTGCAAAAGTCAAAATATAAATAATGAGTCAAGGATACTACATTATTTTCCTTAAATAATCATTAAAGTATTCAAAGAGTTGTAATATGTTTAATGGGTTTGTCATGCAATACAGCGAGTCATTTAACGGGAAATTGGGGGAAGAATACAAATACAAACAAAGAGGCCTCTATTTGGTATCAGATTTTTGGTCTCAGTCAGCTCTTTACATTACCACAGGCATGATAGAAGCTCCAGAAAAAAAAAGAAAAGGTTAAATTTCTTGATAAGACTTTGAATAACAAAGTAAGTAAACAAAGTAATAAAAAAATAACTCGGCCGGCTTATTTTCATACAAACACTGAGGTTAAAAGTTTGTGGGGGTTTTTTTTGTCTGTTTATACGTAACTTCTACATAGTCCACACAATGGCTTAATATCCACTTTATGAAAGAATGCTATTTATCAAGATTTTATTTGTACCTAAATACAATTTTATTTGCTCTTTCCACTCTAAACAAAACCACAAAGGGAAGATATCATCCCAAAAGACTACAATATAAAAACTTACTAAAATACACAATTAGCAATAAATACATAATAGCAGAAATTGTGTAAATTTCTTCTATTATGTTTTTACCCCCTGGTGGTGCGGTGGTGGCCCAAGTGATTAAGGCCCTGGGTCGTTGACCAGAAGATTAGGGATTCAAGCCCCAGCACTGCCAAGCTGCCACCGTTGGGCCCTTGAGCAAGGCCCCCCAACCCACCCTGCTCTAGGGGTGCTGCATCATGGCTGACCCTGTGCTCTGACGCCAATCCCCAAGGATCGGATATGTGAAGAAAGAATTTCACTGTGTAGTAATGTATATGTGACAAATAAAGACAACTTAAATACATAATTAAATAATAAATTAAGAGGAGTAATCTAATCTGTGAAAAGCTTTAGTCAGGCTTGAGGTGAATCCAGAGTGTACCTGGGAAAGCTGTGCTCAAGCTGGGAATTTAATCGTGGATGTGAAGCCAGTGCCGGACACAACACACACACACACACACACACACACACACACTCTCTTACTTTGGGACAATGTAGCATAGCCAGTACAACTTATAGATAAGAGAAACCTTGAAAATCCACAGATAACCCGCATGGACATGGGAAGAACATGTGAAACAGCCAGTAATTCGAGCTCCGTGTTAGGGCGATCAGCTTATAATCAATACATATCATTGCAGTTAGATATGTGTTATGTAATAATAATGGCAGGCCTACCTGTGTCTGTGTTTTTTTTCCCTCTCCCAGTCGATGTCCTGTTAAAGGCTGTAGGAGACACTCCCATTATGAAGACTAAGAAGTGGGCAGTAGAAAGAGGGAGGACTATTCAGTCTCTCGCTCAGTTCATCTCACGCTTTCTTAAACTCGAGCCCAGCGAACAACTGGTACCCTTCATTTGATCACACACAGAGTGATATTGTGTCAGGAAGTGGTTATTACATACATAATACAGTGAAATTAAGTAATTTGCTGTGATGTCTTATATGGCACTTCTTTTTTTTTGTCCAGTTTATTTATGTCAATCAGTCCTTCGCTCCGTCACCAGACCAAGAAGTGGGTGTCCTTTTCGATGTAAGTGTTAGATACAATCTGGATATGACTAATGCTTGTTTTTGTACACATATGCTCTGGATTATTCATTTAGGAAGTAGTGATGGAAAAGTTAAAAGTGAAACATTCTTTCTGAATGAGTTTAGTAAATGATTCGTGAGAACAATATTGCTAAGTAATAAGTATAATGTTCATGATCTGTAATTTGTTCTGTGCCTTCATTTCATATCCGGGCCACTTGTGGGTTGCACTTCTTTTTTTTGTCATTTGACAGGCATGTTTAAGAGTATAAACCCATGACAAGCACAGTGTGATTTGTAACAGGCCACACTGTTCCCTATTTATTTACGACACTCCCCCTCTTACATGTGACATCGGTGTCTGTACTGTACTGACAGACTCAAGATGATGTAATGATTTAGAATATTGTTATGGCTGACTTGACCACAGTGTACATGAGTCAGACACGAGGTTTCATAACTTGAAAATAACTTTTATTTATACATACATTAAATAAACTCAAGGGTCAAAAACTCAATTGAAGGGTCTAGGGTAAAAATGTGATTGTGACAGTGAATGTGAGTGTCTTTTAGGAGTTACAACACTGAAATATGAGAGAGAGAGAGAGAGAGAGAGAGAGAGAGAGAGAGAGAGAGAGAGAAATGAAAGTCTATGTGTATATCCAGTGAATACCTAAATAGGTTTTTTTTCTGCTAACCATTTCTTCTAGCACCAAAGCCTGCTAGCCTGCAAACCATTATTGCTAGCATCTATGGCCTATGGATGTGCAGGCAGTCATAAACATGTACCTTAGCTTATAGTTCTCTCCAAATCTCACTTTATGTAGAACTGTAATATTATAATTACAGGAAACGTAACAGGCATGATGCATGCTTATATAGTGTGTGTGTGTGTGTATGTATGTGTCTCACTGTTCTGTTTTTATGCTTTCAGTGTTTTGGCAGTGATGGGAAACTTGTTCTTCATTATTGCAAGTCACAAGCCTGGGGATGACCTTTCAATGTTTTACACGCGCAGACACACACACACACACACACACTCACTCGTATCTCAGTTTGCTTGTCATTTTTTATAATTATTTGTTATTTTTCTTTATGTAATAAATGTAAATAAATTAATATGAAATTATATCATGTTTCTTCTCTTTTGTTTTGGTCGATTATGTGTTTTGTGTTTACTTACATTTCTTTCTCAGCATATTGATTGGTTGCTGAGGCAAGGGATTACCATGCAGCTGTCATATCCCTAAAAACACCTAAAGTCTGTAGTGTTAAATCTTGTTAATGTTTGGATGATTTGGAAAGCCATTGCATGTGATTTGTGCTCTTGTTCAGTGAAAGTGTAATCACATTGGCAGAGTTGCAACAGTACAAATGGAAGGAATGAAAGTCTGCGTAAAACAAGAAAAGATGGACTAACAGATGGAGGGATTACAAAAAGGAGATTTGTGAAGGCATGTAGAGAAAATGAGTGAAAGCCTGACAAGTGTGAGAGGCTAAAGACATGTTGCTTGCTTGCCTGCATGGCTGAGGGCCATTTCTGCTCTGCTCTTCCCAGAAAATAGGAAACGGAGACAAAGGGTGGACTGGGAAGGGAACTAAGGGAACTGTTCATTCACAATTGTTCATTGTGTACTTGTTTCTGGAGGTAGGGAAGGATTTTTTTTAAAGTTTTTTTTTTTTAATTGTTTATTCAAAAAGCTCAGTGTTTTTATTCAGTTTATTGGCATTGATAATGATATGTTTCTGGATGACAGAGGCAACCTATACTGGTGTCTCACTCAGTTGCAAGCAAACCAAAAGTATATAATCATTTCTGTAAAATAATATTTTTAGAAAGATTTATTATTATTATTATTATTATTAGTAGTAGTAGTAGTATCATTATTATTATTATTATTATTATTATTATTATTATTATTTTATTTATTTTTATTTATTTGTTTATTTATTTAATAGTAATTTACTATCAAGTTTTAATTCATTTGTATTATAATGTTTATTTTTCAGTAAGTCATTCTTGTTATAATGTGTTAATACAGTTATTTAGACAAACTGATAAAGACCCGAGAGTCTTGCTGGTTTGCACTGACAGAAACCTGTTTAGATCTTTTTCATCAAGTTTAGATCAAGTTTGTTGAATTAAAGTCTTGAATTAAGTCTAAATATTACAGTATTTACAATAATGTTTTCCACCCAAACAAAATGAGAAAATATTTATCTGCAAAAATCTCTTAAAATCACCCAAATTATTGATATCTCTAAAGCATATTAATGAATGGGAGAGGCAGTGATAAAGATAATCAAATTTAATGCCACCATTGAACATCACTTTTATAACATTAAGCTGTGTGGAAGAATTGCAAGATAGAGGCTCTTTCTAAACCTAAACATCACCAGGCAAAGACACCAGCACTAGTATTGCATGTTGTGAACAAATGAACCAAAATCAAGCTTTCGGGGGGCAGGAACACTTTCAGCCTATTAGGTTACAAAAAGGGAACAGCATACAAAGAGAAGCATCTGATACCTACAGTAAACTTTTGGCCCCAAAACCTGCTTGGCCACAGATTTCATGATGATGATGATGATGATGATGATGAACAAAGCATTCTTCCAAATCAACAAAGAACTGCTTAAATAAACATAAAAATCACCTCAGCCTCTGTTTTTCATCCCTACTGAGAGAACTTGGGACCTGACCTGAAGAAGAAAGTTATACAATACACAAACACTTCAGCATGGAGAAGTGCGTCACAATCCTTCTCCAAGTGTCTCCAACCTGTTTGATGTCACAGGATGTGACTCAGTTCCTGCTAGGGTAGACATCACAAAATATTAATTGTAAGGGTGCCAGTAATTATGACACCAGGCTTTTGTAGAAAAAACTGTGCTAGTGAATATGCTTTTTAAAATAAAACTATTGAACTATATATTAGAATGTTTAAAACAAAATGATTGCATATGTTTTAATCTTTTTTTCACGAGCTGTCTGAATTGTGGTATATCTTAAGAGGAAGCTAGTGAGACACAACATAAGTGTTTGATCATGCTTCTTCCTTCATTCCTCTTGTTTACTTCGTTGTCATCTATGTTTGGGCTATTTACTTAATATAAATGTTTTTAATTACACAAAGACATGTGACAGATTAAAGGAAAATGGTTATGCTCTAGGACATTGCTCTGCATGATGTGGATTCAATTGGTCCCTTAGCAGGAAGCATCTTAAACAACAAGCAGCTTTATGGATTCCCTTGATCCGTAGAAATCCATCCTTCATTTCTTTATTTCTTTAACATTCCCATTGTTTTACCACTGTATCTAACATTTTCCAGTTCCTCATCCAAGCACCTATTATTGAACACAAATAATTAATTAACAATGAATAATTATCATTGTGATCTTCTCTTTGCTTTAGCTACCATGTTGGAGCACATGCCTCGCCGCTCCCGCTCTCTTCTCTGCCTGTCTTTGACCTGTCTTGCACTGGTTTTGTCTGTGCTGGCCTTTTGCACCTCCTACTGGTGTGAGGGAACACAGAAAGTGGTGAAACCGCTCTGCCTCTCACCTGTGAAAATGGAGAAATGCAGCCAGAACAACAGCCAGCTTTTTGCAGTGGGCACAGTGCAAGCAGGTAACAACCAGTGTGACACGAGCTGAATGTAAACAGATCTAGTTAGATAGACTGATGAAATATCAAAGAAGAAGAAGAAGAAGAAGAAGAAGAAGAGCAGCAACAACAACAAAACAACAATAATAATAATAATAATAATACACATATTTGATTATTTCATCCTGTTTATTTACTGAAAACAACAAACAATAATAATAAACAAATAATATTTCTTTCTTTCTTTCTTTCTTTCTTTCTTTCTTTCTTTCTTTCTTTCTTTCTTTCTTTACCATATACTAAGCAAAAAGAACAACATACCGATGCTGCAATATTTAGTAACGTAATATAAAATCCTGAGTGTATTCTTTGTCACAATGAGTAGTGTTGGACAGGTATCACGCCCTAAATCTTCAAAGGCAAGGATATTAAAGAACCTAAATGCTTTATTTCAGCACAGCATATTGTGATTCTCATAGAAACAGAGAGTTAACCACATATCACCATCACAAGTCTTCAGTGAAGCTAAACACTCAACTCAGGTTATTTATTACTCCAGTCAAGTTTCTGTGAACTCTTACTGTCACAGGACTGACCCAGAGACATTTTTTGATCATTTCAACCTTAAAATTTGTTAATGCCTTCCAGATAATATTTATAGTGCCTTCCATAAATAATGATACACTTCATAAAATGTGAAAAATAAATTATTGTACAAAATAACTATCAAACCCAATAATTACATATCTCTAATCAAATCATAGGACAAACTATAATAAATAAATAAATAAATAAATAAATAAATAATTCTAACAGTATTTACAAAGGCATAATTACTAATACTGCTACAACTAATTATTATTATTATTATTATTATTATTATTATTATTATTATTATTATTATTATTATTATTATTATTAGTAGTAGTAGTAGTAGTAGTAGTAGTAGTTGTAGTAGTAGTATATATTTTAGTAATAGTATTTTTAATAATAGTTCATTTCCAAAATGTGTCTATAATTGTGTAGAATGACCTTAAATTATCTACTAGTACAATAATGTACAAAAAAATCCCAAAATACTATTGATAAATTTATGTTTGTTTTAGAATAATCAACACAATAAGAATAATTCTATAACATTGACATTATTTAACATAATTTCACAAATCTGCTTAGAATTGCAGTGCAGATAGTTCTCTCACTCCGGTTCATAACATGTATAAAATAAGTGGGTTACAATGGATAGAAGTGAGATTTTAAATTAGATCGAGTATGACCATAATTGAAATGCATTTAATCTGTCTGATCTGTAGTGTTTTAAGCTGGTCAGGTTTTGGCACTACCTCTGATCTCCTAAATTACTCGCTGAGATGATATTCATTAAACTTACAGCTTAAGATCACAAATCCCTTTCAAACATCTGATTAAATAAAGAGATACACACACACACACACGCACACACAAAATGACCTGTTAAGTAAGCAAATTATGCATCCAGGTCATAACATATCAGTTATAAATAATCGTGCAGTTATTAGATTTAGTATTATTATATTTATATTACCTGTTTTTGCATCAGATTTGTCTGAATAAGTGTACTGTTATTTGGGTGAGTAATAGTTTAATCACTGAGTATTTGGTTGAAAGAATGGAAGATATTGAAGAGTTAAATAAAAATGGAGTTGTTTAGTTTTCTCTTTCTTTCTTTCTTTCTTTCTTTCTTTCTTTCTTTCTTTCTTTCTTTCTTTCTTTCTTTCTTTCTTTCTTTTTGCAAGTTCTGTGCACTTTAATGCATATTTATTTAAAATAAATACACAATGTTTATTTCTTTACACAAGTAGCTTTTCATATATATATTTATTTTTCCCATGTATTAACATATTATTATTTTTATATTTTACATATAATCGTTTTCACATGTTTACTTAAAGTCACAATTTTATAGCATATTATAGCACAGCATAGCATGGTAAAGAACATGTAAAAACATATGATCACATGTCAAATGTTTAGAACCCTAACCCTAAGCCCTAAGCCTAATCCCTAACCCTAACCCTAATCCCCTAACCCTAACCCCAATTCTACCCTCATTCCCAACTTGGACTTGGACACTAATGCCTGGACTGCAGTATTTCCTCTAACCTATTCTAGCCAGTGCCACCCTTGTTTGTCATGCTTACGGCCATCCCTGCATTCCATGGACCTGAAAACAAACCACAATTAGTGGAAATAAAACATCAATCCGTAAAAATAATTCAGAGAAGGAAATTTAAAAATATTTACCTGCATTCCATGGACCTGGAAACAAACCACGATTATTGGAAGTAAAACATCAATTCATGAAAATAATTCAGAGAAAGAAAGTTAAAAATACTTACCTGCCTAAAAACAGAAAAAAGGAAAATTCAAGGAAGGAAAATTAATACTGAAATTTCCTCAGCTGCTCAGAAACAGTCTTTTTTTTTTAAAGGGGCGGAGCCTCTGGTGGACCAAGCATATAAAAGCAGGTCTCCCACTCATTTGGAGGACAGAGCAGCTCAGAGAATCATTATAGGAAAGTCCCACAATGCTAGTTAGTTTTTTTGGGGGGTGCCATGTTCAGAGCAGTGTGGGGTTGGGGGTGCTATGAATTAAATCAATCTTGGTGTGGCAAGTCATAGCCTGATGAAGGATAAACTATACCAAAACATTGCAACAAGGCTTGCCAGATAAATGACGTCACCGAGATTGGAAAAAAGGAAAAAAGTAGAAGAAAATAAACTTCCTGCCGTTTGTAAAAGGTCATGATCCCAACCCTATAAAGGGGATAATTTTTGGAAAAATAGGAAATGCTTATGACAGTATTCCCAATATTGGATTGGAAAAAGGGCCAGTCCTTTGTCATTCTTTTGGGTCTCATGAGCGGGGATGTGGTGTGAGTGATTGGTGACTTGGGTAGGCCAGTGCACAACGTAGGCTCTGGGCCGGTCCTTAGTCTAAGTACTCCTAATCCCAACCCCTATCCCTAAACCCTAACCCCAACCCTAATCCCCTAATCCCAATTCTACCCTCATTCCCAACTTGGACTTGGACACTAATGCCTGGACTGCGGTATTTCCCCTAACCTATTCCAGCCAGTGCCACCCTTGTTTGTCATGCTTACGGCCATCTCTGCATTCCATGGACCTGAAAACAAACCACAATTAGTGGAAATAAAACATCAATCTGTAAAAATAATTCAGAGAAGGAAATTTAAAAATACTTACCTGCATTCCATGGACCTGGAAACAAACCACGATCAGTGGAAGTAAAACATCAATTCATGAAAATAATTCAGAGAAAGAAAGTTAAAAATACTTACCTGCCTAAAAACGGAAAAAAGGAAAATTCAAGGAAGGAAAATTAATACTGAAATTTCCTCAACTGTTCAGAAACAGTAATTTTTTTTAAAGGGGCAGAGCCTCTGGTGGACCAAGCATATAAAAGCAGGTCTACCACTCATTTGGAGGACAGAGCAGCTCAGAGAATCATTATAGGAAAGTCCCACGATGCTAGTTAGTTTTTTTTATATACACTCTGTTTGTTAGATATGCATTCTCAACTTCACTGATATTATTTAAAGAAATTGTTTGTCCTTGTTCTATCTTCAGATATCTGACCTTTAGTCACTTTGTCTGCCCAGAGCTTCCCTCTAATGGAACAGTATCACCAAACCAGACAAAAGCACCTACCAAGACCCAACAGATACAGCTGGCTAATGCTGTGCAGTACATTTGGGAAACGGGAGAGGACAAGTACATGTTTCGCTACTTCCACGCAGGATTCTGGAAATCTTGTGAGAAGCATGCTGATGGTAAAAGATCCCTACTAAGCATAATGCATGTAATAAAGTGGTCCTGAAATCCTGAAATACAGAGTGAGAAAAAATTTGAGTAGAATTTAAGAGGTTGAGTAGAGAAAGATGGAATATGGAAGAATTAGCAACAGAATACACATCACCATTCCAGTGTTTCCATGCTCTTCCGATTTGTAAATTTATAATTTCCAATTTATGATGCCTGTACATCATATCAATATAAATATTTGTTTGTTTCAGTAAGTTATATTAAAAGGAAAAGTTTTGACTGTTATTCTGCAGGGGAGCGATGTCGCAGGTTTCTAGATCTGACTCCTGAAGATATGCATGGTGAGAATATTGGTTTCTTGTATAAACTCATCTATCTATCTATCTATCTATCTATCTATCTATCTATCTGTCTATCTGTCTGTCTGTCTGTCTGTCTGTCTGTCTGTCTGTCTATATTATTGTGAAGACTGTCACCTTTTCTACCTTGTTCTGTCTTTCTGTTGAAGGTGTTCTCTGGTTGTCTATGATATCTGAATTCATATACATCGGTCTTCTGGGGACAGGCTTTCTGCTGATGTGGTTGGAGGTTCTTTGTTTGCATAAAGAAATGCATGCACTCAAAATCAACGCATTTGCGGCCCTATGCACTGTGCTGTCAGGTATGAGGTTAAGCCAGAATTTTCTGTTATTATTTGTGTTATAAAAAACGTGCAAAAGAAGCATTTAAAGATCTCCATGTTTTTGCTTTTCTTACTTGGAGCTTTATGTCTCTTACATCTCTTTCTCAGGCCTAACTGGGATGATGGCCCACATGATGTACACCACAGTTTTCCAGGTAACTGTGATTATAGGACCCAAAGACTGGAGACCTCAGAACTGGGACTATGGCTGGTCTTTTGCGTGAGTGTACTCATTTATTTCTGTAATATTCAGTACAGTGTACATACTCAATTTTTCATACTCGTTTTCAATTACTAAAACCCAACCAATTCAATTACAAAAATTAGAAATAGAGGGAAACACTCCAAAAGAAATGACAATAAATAAACAAACAATACAGGTAATACAGAGTATGTCACAAACAAATATTTGCACATCTAACCTAATCTAATCTAATCTAATCTAATCTAATCTAATCTAATCTTAAGGTAAGCTAATATAATAAAATGTAATATATGCCTGAGTTTTATATTATAAACAGAAATCATTTGTGGTTCTTGTTCAGTCACTTGTCATTTCCATACTAGACTCCTGCAGCACGTTCCTGGCAGATTTGCCTCTTAGCACCATTCAGCCCCTGCAACTGATCCAGAATGCACTCTTGTGATTTGTTTTCAACCATCCCACCCTACTGCTTCCTCCACTGGCTTGCTGTTGCTGCCGGTATCAGATTTAAATCACTGATGCTTGCCTACAAAGCTAAAAGTGGACCAGCACCCACTCACCATACAGCAGTTTATCACTTCCTGCACTGCACCACACTCCCTCAGACCCTCCAGCACTGCTCGACTGGTCCCACCATCTTTCAGGGTACAAGGTAGGTAGGCATCAAGACTCTTCTCCGTTATGGCATCTAGATGGTGGAATGAACTTTCCCACAATGTCTGATTAGCCGACTCACTGGCCATCTTCAAACAACATCTAAAGATCTATCTCTTCCTGAAGTACTATTATCATATTAAAAACATTTTTTGTGTGCCTTTAATGGTATATTACCTCCTAGAAGAGTTGAAACTAATTATATTCTCAGTCTGTGTCCTAGTGAACAGGTAATCATGTATTTATTGATATAGACCAGTAGTCATGTATTTACTGATAGAGACTTCAAAGCACTTCTGTTCATGTTGGACGTTTGGGGGACAAACTTAGGGAGGCCAGATTAAGATGGTTTGGACATGTTCAGAGGAGGGAGAGTGAGTATATTGGTAGGAGAATGTTGGACATGGAGCTGCCAGGTAGGAGGCAAAGAGGAAGGCCAAAGAGGAGGTATATGGATGGAATTAATGAGGATATGAAGCTAGTGGGTGCAAGTGTTGAGGATGCAGAAGATAGGGATAGGTGGAGAGAGATGATTCGCTGTGGCGACCCCTGAAGGGAAAAGCCGAAAGAAGAAGAAGAAGAAGACTTCAAAGCACTTCTGTACTTTTTTCCAGTTTTCTATTTTCATTATTAATTGTTTTCTACATTTCTCTTCAGCATGGCCTGGGTGTCTTTTAGCTGCTGTATGGGTGCTGCTGTCCTCACCTTCAACTCTTACACCAAGACTATCATTGAGATTCGCCGTCGAAAGAGGCTATGCCTGGAGGAAGCTCCTTCCTATGAGGAGGTGGTTTCAGGAGGTGGGATCTACTCTATCAGTGGCCTACAGCAGCATCCTGATGGGATGATTGATAGAATCTGGCTAGAGCATGAGAATATGGAAGTGAAGGCAGAGGTGGTGCTGGGCAGAGGGGGATGCAAACCTGAGGAGTGTGAGGACTGCGAGAGGGAGATGGATTACATGGAAGAGGCCATAGACAGTGAGGGAACAGACTCACCTTGTTAATGAAAGTTATGTAAATTGGCAGAAGTGAAATACTGATACTGAGGGTCAGTATCAATCTGGATTTGGAGCTCCCTTTTAAATGAAATGTCATGAGATATTGAGTGGATTACACTTGGATTGGATAAAAGCACAAAGCTTTCATTTCAGAATACATTTGCTATTATTTTTGTAGAACTGCTCTTGATTTGTGTTGTTGTTTTTTTTATAGGATGAACATGCTATTCTTAGTCGGCATCCTATTGAACCAGTAGTCATGTATTCATTGATAGAGACTTTCAGCAAAGTCACGTTTCAGGTGTGAAATTACACAAGTGACTTTTCAACTCATCATGTATCACAAATTTATCACATGTAGTAGACTTTTCACATGTAGTTTTTTTTGTACCATATGATTCTTTTTATGTGTTATTTATTTTACATGTAGGGCATGTGGTTTAATTTTTCAGGTGTGATGTTCCTCAGCTGAATGATTTCTTTTGCACGTGATAACATTATTCACATAAACTATTCATATGTGTTTATGTGATAACCCTTCACATAATTCCATATTTAATCACAAATTACTCAAATCAACTGTAATCAACTGTAGAATACATGATCACAGAGGTGGTCAGTCTTGTTTGGAGTTCTCTGGTATGATGTCCAGTGAAACAGTGTACACTGTACAACCTAAATTTTGCAAGACACAATCTCTTTAAATGTTAGCTTCTGTAAACTTCTCAGAGAAGTCTCAAAAACACACATCATGTTTTCTTAAAATTTTATTCCATCAGATATGAGACAATGAGACAGACACAATATTTAAATCCCTACTTTGCCTAAGGTTCAAACAGCTGCCTCCTCCTGGTGGCACTAGAGATCAATGTACAGTACAACAGACTGCATCACTATAAATCTTCCATAGAAAGCTAATATAATAGATTCCATCAGTCTCTTTATATAGAAAACATCGAAATATAATGCCTTTCTAGTCAAATTGTCCAATAAGCAGTATGGTCCAATAAAAATGTATTTGTCATTGTGATGGAGTCACAGGAGTGCTAGTGTGTATTACAGAACTGAAAACACAACCATTCACCTCATCTGCCAACATTAAACAGAAAATAATAGTATTTACAAAGTAACTGGAGGCCCCAGAATGGGTCCAGCTTTGTGTTTGTTTATTTGGCAGGCTCGTATTGGATTAGGTGGAGGGCATTTTCGTTATCCATCACCCCCTGAACAAACTCCCCTTCAGCCAACCGCTCTGAGAAAAAAGAGAGAAATGTTGTTTGTGTTACCTCATAATAACAAAAATATGAATAACCATTTATATCTGATTTGTAATGTAATGGTCAGATCCCCTGCTCTGGAATCTTACCATTGTCTTTTTTGTTAAAATACCCCCACAATTTGTCTGCTCTCTTCTCTGGTGTGTTTTCATCTCCTGGAAGCTTCTCTTGGTCTTCCTTGGGAATCATCTTAAAAATGGCCTAAAGGGTGGAGAGCAAAGAACTATGAAGAAATTATAAGAAAAAAATGGTAACCCTTTCATCTTTACATAAAGAACGTACCCAAAGAAACAGCATCATGAAGACCAGGACAGTTCTAGTAAAGTTCTGGAAAAGTATCAGTCAGGATTTGGTTATTAAACATGTTCCAAACATCTCCTGGAGCACCATTAAATCCATTATTTAAAAAATATGCCACAGCTCTGACTTTGTCTAGAAGAGGATGTCCACCAAACATCAGTGAGCAGGTAAGGAAGGCACAAGTCAGAGAAACAACTAAGAGGCCATGATAACTCTGATGAGCTGGAGAGATCCACAGCTGAGAGAGAATAACCATAGTCTGGACATGGCAAAAAAAAATCTGGGCTTTATTGAAGAGTGGTGAGCCATATATTAAAGTTTGCAATAATTCATGAAGAAGTTAAAAAAAATTGTCCTGTAACGGATTGCTATGTTTGGCAGAAAAACAACATTCACTCACTATCCCCGCAGTGAAGCACGACGGTGGTAGCATCATTACCATTGTTACCTTTGGCCTCTTCTTGGCACTTCTCTGAGTAAGCAACTATTCAGCAACTCTTTAGTGGATGACCTCTTCTTAGTTGTGCAATACACTATTTATTTTTAAGTAAAGGATATAAAGATGCTCACAAAAGTACTAAATACTATATTATTAACAAACCCTGATGAGTAACACTTTTCCAGAACTTTGTCCCAGATGTGTTTGGATAGCTCTTTGGTCTTTACGATGCCATTTGTTTAGATACATTTTAGACACGTTCAGAAACAGGTGTATTTATATGGAGATCATATGACACTCAAACGCTGCAGCATTACATTTTCCCTGCACTAGAGCAATGCCTCTATGCACAAACCAAGGTCTATGGAGACAAGGATGGAGTGGACAAATTCAAGTGGTCTGCACAGAGCCCTGACCTCAACCCCACTGATAAACTGGAATCCCAACTGCGCACCAGACCTTCCAGCATGACATCAGTGCATGATGTCACTAATGCTCTTGTGTACAAATCCCCATGTCCAGACTCCAAAATCTAGTGCAAAGCCTTTCCAGAAGAGTGGAGGTTTATTATAGTAGTAAGAGGAGAGACTAAATCTGGAAGAGGACGTTTTAAAAGCACATATGGGTGTGATGGTCGGGTGTACACAAACTTTAGGCCTTATGGTGTATAATCCTAATTCCAAGTCTATTTTATTTCTAAGATGAAACACTACAAAGTGTGAAAAATTGTATGGTACTAACTAAAATATTTATTAATGTGTTAAATCACATTGCACATTGTAGGTCTTAATTTTACTCACTGATGGTGTTAATGTTGGTTAATGCTGGTATTGTTTATCTGGCCTAATGGTTTATTATTTAAAAAGATAGTACAAGTGTTGGTTACACTGGTTACAAAGCTACAGCATACCTGGAGCAGAGAGGGTTAAGGGCTTTACCCAAAGGCTCAACAGTGGCAGCTTGGCGGTGCAGAGGCTTGAAGCCTGACCTTTTGACTAATAAACCAGAGCCATAAACCATTGAGTCACCACTGTCCTCAGGCTGGAGTTTTGCTTTCAGTGCATATTTACACATTTTAGAAATGAACAGTAATGAATTGCCCTTAATTGCAGGTAGACAACTAGTTAAGGTGAAAAATAGACTTTTTAGTCACTTAATTCAATATTTTTTTCCATAATCTGGGCAACTTGATGTCTTGTATATTTCTGAAACATAACATGGACTATAAAAAATTAAGCAATAATAGATATTAGTCCTAATTGGTGTTGCAGGTGGCATAGTTACATAGTTATAAATTTAATAAGATTTGTAAAACAATTTAGTGAGCCCTTATTGTACTTGATGGATACCAGGTTAATGCAGTATATGGAAGATAATCAGAAGGAGATGAATCAAATATCCAGTGCTGAATCAAAAGTGTATGCAGCTTCATATCACTAGAGATATTATATCATTCATTCATTCATTGTCATTGTCTACCACTTATCTGATCTATTCTCGGGTCACGGGGAGCCTGTGCCTATCTCAGGCGTCATTGGGCATCAAGGCAGGATACACCCTGGACGGAGTGCCAACCCGTCGCAGGATACACACACACACACACACACACACACACACACACTATGGACAATTTAGAGACTCCAATCAACCTACAATGCATGTCTTTGGACCGGGGGAGGAAACCGGAGTACCTGGAGGAAACCCCCGAGGCACGGGGAGAACATGCAAACTCCACACACGCACGGCGGAGGTGGGAGGTGGGAATCGAACCCCCAACCCTGGAGATGTGAGGTAAACGTGCTAGCCACCAAGTCACCGTGCCCCCCCTCCTAATCTAATTAGTGATTAGATTAGAATCACTAATTCGCTAATTGAATTAGTGATTCAATAAATCATTAACACTAGACTAGGCAAGTTTTTTTTTAATGGTGCATACACAGAAAAGCAAATATAGTTAAAAGAAAAATGCTAGATTAGTTTTGTAATTGTGATTAGCTGATATTCTCCTGTTGTATGTGTAATGAATTTCCTTTAAGAAAGGACACAATAAAAAAAAACCTTGGGCGATTTTCTCCTCTATAAACATTACTGAAGTATTAGACTAAACATTTTGGCTAAACAAATTTGCTCCTATAGTAAACTCAGTACCCTGTTTCTGCCCACAGTATTCCTGATTTTTTTGCTGAAATCCTTAAATATGATTAAAACAATGTTTCATAAATTATTCATAAGAACTTACCTGGCAGATTTCTGATACTTCTGCCTTGGTGATATAGCCATTCTTGTCAACATCAAACAGTGAAAAAGCCCACTCCAACTTCCTCTCTGTTTTTCCACCTGATGTCATGTGCAGAGCAATTATGTACTCCTTGAAATCCAGTGTCCCATCATCATTTGTGTCAAATGATCGAAAGACATGCTTGGCATACGTCGTGGCATCGCTGTCAGGAAAGAAGCGCTCATAGATTTTCTCAAAGTCATCTGGTGCGATGCGTCCAGACGGGCATTGTTTCTGGAAGTTCTCATACCACTGGCAGAGCTCGTCCTCTGAATAATTTGTTGATAACTTCAGATCTTTTAGGATCTCTCTGGACATGGCACTGCTCTTGGAGTTTCCCATTGCTGGACCTGGGTGCAGGAGCAAGATCTTAATGCCACAGACAGAAGCTGTCTCTCAAAGGCTGACTCTCTCAATTAATAGGATTTGTTTCTTTCAGCAAAATGGTTGTCTTCTTAGAGATTACTAAATCTGACTTGTAGAGAGCAGGGAGAAGAGGGGGATGAGATAACACAGTGGGTGGAGAAGGAATTAGGTAGTTACCTCTGACAGCAGGGTTAAGTCTGGTAAAGGTGGATTTCACTTCCCTTAAGCTGTTGAGATTCTAATTACCCTCTCTGTTTCTACAATGATAAAAATCTAACTAAAAGCACAAAAGCACATACCAGTCACAGTCTGTCTGTTAAGTGTGTGAAACTTTAAGTTACTCTACATATCATACACGCATTCCTAACTTTTCTCAATACTCAATATCTACTCAGAATTTAAAAAAATAATCATTGTTATAGTGATTACAAATATAACAAACTTTAAAAAAAAAATGGTTTATAGTAAATCATGAGTGTGAGATTACAAACAATGCGATCACCGACAGGCTACAGTCAGCAGCTTACAGAAAATGTAGAGGAAGCCACATACTTAGTAATTGAGGATGTTTAAGCCATACCATCTGTTCTGCTGTCTTTTTTTTTCTTCAGAAAGCTACCCCTTGATCCCCCTGCTGTGTCCCTCTCCCTCTAGTGCTTGCTTAGAATTAGAGCCAACCTGTACACCAAGGATTGCTTAATGTCAACCTCACATGTCCTCTATAAGAGATTTCTAATATACTCTCAGTATTTTGGCCCAAATCTAGTCATGATACTTTAGAGCTTCACTTAATCTTCAGCAGTGAGTAAACAGGGCCATCTGGGATGTTTGGATCTCTGTTCAATAACTCTTGGCTCTGACTCTTGGCTTCATACTATAATCAAATTATCTATATTTGTATTGTTGTTATTATCTATTGTTTGTTATTATATGTATATACTATATATATGTATATACTATATGTATGTAAAAGCAAATATCCCCTTATCATAATCACTACTAGAATGCAATTCAATATCACTAAGCTTTTTTAATTTTTATTTCTTTACATTTTATATATATATATATATATATATATATATATATATATATATATATATATATATATATATATATATATATATATATATATATATCTGCTTCTCTCTTTAGTACTAATTCCACAAGGATTTTGGCTCAACTATTTCTGGCCTTTGGGATCCCATTTCTATTGGATTACTCCCTAGAGCCTATTACGATGCCGTCACCACAACAATAAACTTCTTGAGGCCACACTTATGCTACTTTTATCCTGTTGACATCTAGACAACATTTTATTTAAGGTACTGGAATAAGCCCAAGGAATCTCTACCCATAGTGGATCACGATTTAGAAGATTGCATAAGATCCTTAAATAGACTTTATCCTCATGGAAAATGTGGTTATTAATAAAAATATTAACTCACAGGATTCCTGCATTTTAATACTGTTTTGAAACAGTCTCATGGTGTCATATATGTTTTAAGTAAAAAAAAAAAAAACACAGAGGGTTAGACATTTATCTTGAATTTCTACACTGGAAATTTTATAAGACTGTTATTCATATTTATATATAAAAAAAACCCCACATATATCAAACACACACTCTACAATAAAAGTACAGAAAATAATAGTTTTAAATTTTATGGAACAATTTTATAATGAAAAGTCTTTAAGATTATACATGAAGTCTGGACTTCCCTAAAATTTCATTCATTCATTGTCTACCGCTTATCAGATCTATTCTTGGGTCATGGGGAGCCTGTGCCTATCTCAGGCATCATCAGGCATCAAGGCAGGATACACCCTGGACGAAGTGCCAACCCATCGCAGGGCACACACAATCATTCAGTCACACACACTACGGACAAGATAGAGATGCCAATCAACCTACAATGCATGTCTTTGGACCGTGGAGGAAACCCCCGAGGCACGGGGAGAACATCACACACACACACACACAAGCCACCGTGTCCCCCAAAATTGAATTCATTATTTCTGTATTAAATGGTGAAATGTGTCTCTATTATTTATCACTCTATTAAGTAACTTCTTGTGTCTATCTCAATCCTTTAAAATGCATATCATTCAACAGTATATGGCTTTAAACACGTGGTGATTTGTATGAGTTTTTGTATCAAACTCTGGTTCACTTCCCTCCTTGGTGTAGTTTGTTTAAGCAGGAAAGAACACAGAGATCACATTTAGGTCCCAGCCATAACATCCAGTCAAAGATCATCTGAACAAAGTGGTCTTACTCCAGTTCCAATCAAATTCTGATGTGGTTTTTAAAAAAAAAAAAGTGATACATTCCTGACTTGATCCAACTGCAAAAGGTGAATCAAACATGCTGTGTATTTTGGGATGCTGACAACATTTTTCTGTAAATACAAGCTGTAAACTGAGCCAGGAGGGACGAACTGAACCAAAGGACACAGCAGAAATAGAAACATTGTTCTACCAATAGTTCACGTGGAGGAGTTAATGTGAAAAAGTGTGAGTGTCATTGTGAAAGCCCTCTTAGTGATTGATATCCGAACCTGTCAGTATAAAGTATGACTCTGGAAATATGATGTTCTTTGTGGATCTGCTGTTGTCATATCTGTCAAGGACAATTCACCACCACACCAACTGAGGTATACTCAGAATACTCCCCAAATACTCCTCTTTGGTCATATCCTGTTCATAGTTTGTTTAATAACACACATTTACTCAGTGTTATTGCAAAATTTTGCACATGTATTTGTCTAAGCTTTGAGCCTCTGATCTGTGTTTGACCATTGCGTTATTTCTGGACTGCTCTTTGGATTTTCCTTTTGATTCTGTGTATAAGTAATTTTGTATGACTCTGGCCCATTCTTACACTGATTTCTGGATTCTGTACTTCTATTAATTCTATTAATAGAATACTCTATTAATAATACTCCTGCACATGGATTGTCACACATTTCCTGAGTCCTGCTTGGTACAACTTTGTACATCTTCCTGCTTGATTGGTATAAAAACCTGCACCCACACTGGACGTTTGTGGATAAGATTGGACACCGCTGGTTCACGCCATGATATTGTAATCATCTATGCAAGCATTTACAATCCCCTTGTCTTCTGTATGAAGAACTCTGCTGGAGCAATTAAAGAGTCTGATTTAGCATAGTGTTAAAGCCTTAAGCATATATTCTTCCTTAAGCATATATATTTTTTGCAGCACTTATTGGGCACATGAGTGATTGGTATAGTGAGGTACCAGAAAGCAAGTCAACGGCACCATCATTGGCTCTGTGTAGAGCTATGTGGTATCTGGATTTACCAAACATTTACTTGAACTCATTGTTTCTGAAATCTCTACAATCATGAAGGTTATGCTGGAAATGGGACAGGCCGCACTCAGGAGAGTGAAGAGACCAAACAGCAATTTTCATAAAATTCATGAGTTTCTTGGGATGTTTGTATTGTTAAGCAGCAACATAAGACTCTTCTCAGCATGTAGAAGCAACATATGGCTCACATAAATTGCAGCTCACTCCCACACTGTTTCCTTTGCACTTAAAATAAATGATAAATTGGCCCAGAGATGCTCATCTGTCTCCACTGTCTCAGACACTGCTACTGCTGACTATGCATTTGATGCAAGTGTAGATTTTGATTGTGTCTTGAAATTAAATAGTTTAATAACCATGTACTCAAGTATTGTAAGGAGAGAGGAAGTGAGGTTACAAAATGTACTTCTTTGGTTTGCTACCAGAAAGGACTTTAAAACTCCAAACTAAGTAGTTTTAGGCAGTATTTCAGCTTTAACGGTTCTTTGGTTCCTCTGTGACTGGTGCATAAAGGCAGGATAAAGACACAGGGGAAAGACCAACAGAATGGACAGAAAGGGGAAATTTCTTTTGAAGGAAAAATGAACTTTCTGCCTAGAAAACAATGCCTTCACTAAAGGTCCAACCATGTGTTTAGTGAGAATGTGTGATGGAGAAAAGGAAGGGCGTGGATCTTAGATAAATAGGAGGTAATGGGTCATAATGATGCTTAATGACAGACATGGAATTCCTTCGGAAAACACAAAGAGCAATGAAAACAAACAAGTGATAACGCAAATAATAACAAGGGCCAAATAAAAGCCCTGTTCTCTGACCTTACACATTCATAGTACATATTCTTCCCTTTGAGACTCAGCTCCTCCAGATAGATCATAAATCGTTTAAAATATAAAATTTAAGTCAGTCTACTTTTCCCCCCTTGTTTTTAAAGTAATCAGCTCGGGTAAAAGATTTCTCGGCTCTTGATTTCAGTCAGTACATAGAATCGGTGCTTTAGTGTTTCTCAGCCACTAGGACGGATTTATTTATTGCATGTTAGTAACATATCTACAGAATTTGTTGGAGAAAATTCTTTCTTTCATCTATAGATGTATTTGCTTGACTGATCATTTGTAAGTGAGGTAAAAGGTAAGCATCTTTTCTTTTATTCCTTATATTGATTCTGATATTTTATCTTGTATGTTTAAATAATTAAAAGTACAAAAATCATTACATGTTAAGTATTTGTGGTTTTTCAATTTTTTTCACTGAATTATTAAACTCTTTTCTTAAAATGGGAAACTGAACTGATTTTTTTTTTAAAAACATACTGCCAATTGTCATGAATACTTTACTGCATGTATTTAAATGTACAGCTTTTAGTAATCTAGACTGTTTTGGCAATTAGAAGTTGGCGCAGACTGAATGCAATATGCAAATGTAAAATTTATAAGGCACTGAGTTTAGAAATCAGAAGCAGATCCTTATTTATTTATCAGAAGCAGGTCTTTAGTGATGATATATTTACAACTATCCCAAGTTTGTGAGCAACAGCCGAATTACAAATAGATATTTTATGACTTAAAAATAGGAATTAAGTTGGAGAGTATTATCCACTGTATGGTCAATAAAAGCTCTCAAAATATTTCCCGGTTTTAATAAATTTGCCTTAGTTTGGCTTATGCAAGCAATTCTGAAAAAAACCTTGTGCTTTTATAAAATGTCAAGCTTGGGCACTGATTCAAAAAGTGATTGAAAACAGGAAAGAATGTTAAATATAAAAATATCAAGCAAGCGTTGACTGAGAGTTTTTGACACAAATAAATACTAATCATTATTTCCCTTGCCCTAAATGACAGGATCTAAACCGGAGAGAAAAAAAAACGCCTGATGCGTGTCTGATAAACCAGACGAATTTCTAGAAGGAGCTGAAAGAAGAGAAACAGCAGCTTTTACAGTTCCTCTGGTCATTTTACTCTGTTGGACTGGTAACAGAGAGGACTGGAAATTTCCCTGAGATCCAATTCTCTGATGTTGAGCTAATCGACAACATCCTGATGAATGTGCACTTGAAAAAAATGTGTTAATAGTACTGCTGTTACTGGTCACCAAATATACTGGAATATACTAATTTAAAAGAAGTTTGGGACACTCATCGTGAGTCGCATTCACAATGGAACCAATCCTTGATCTCTCCTCCCTCCCTCACCCGACTCCCACAGTGACATACGACCCTAAGTCTGAAACCGTGACTTTCCCGAGTGGGGTGGTCTCTGTTACAGGCATTACTGTGATAACAGGGGGCACTGAGCTGTCCTGTGGCTCCTGTATGTTGGCTTTTGGGTTTTGGGGCACTTTGGTTGGCCTGAGTGCACTGTGTGTGGGACTGAGGGAGTATTTACTGATAAACGAGGGCAATATTTCAAATCTGCTGGCTCTCGGTTTGGTGGTCCTAGTTATAAGTTTAGGCGTTATAGTTGGAGTGTTTGGGTTTCGTTTTATCATGAAGAAGACAGGGATGAGGAGAGAGAGGGAAGAAGGAAAGGTTGTGCTGGTTGCTGAGGGAGGGCAGAGTGTAATAAAAACTATGACCGTCTGAAAGAAGAGATCCGTGGACTGAGCTTGTGTTTTGGATGCACAATAGTTTAATATAGTGAGTAATTCTGTGTATTGATATGTCAACTGGACATTATTCCTAATTCAAGAGGTTTGATATATTTATGACCAGAATGCTCTGTATTTCTATGGCTTTGCTATTTATGACTAATACTGATACCACTGACATTCTGATATTCATCAATCATTATATCTACTCAATATTACTTTTATGTAAATGAAAAAGAAAATTTGGAATTAAGGATATGGAATATCATGTTTTTACCATCTCTCTGTCTCTCTGTCTCTCTCTCTCTCTCTCTCTCTCTCTGCTCACAAACAGAGAAAATAAAACAGGAAATAGTTATCTGATTTTTTTGCAAGCAGAGTGGACACATTTAAGCATTTCCAATGTAAATAGAAAATGTTTAGAAATTGTTTCAAGAGTTCTGTCTGAATTCTACACTTGAATATTTTTTTTAAAAAGAAATATAAATATAGAGCCTCAGGAACAACTTTTCTTTCTGGTGATATTTTGAATCCTATTGTATATCCTGTAATCAGTATCATATTGTAAACTGCCGCTTAAGCTTTGTCAGTCTTGCAAATTCAATAAAATATTTGTTCTCCATCAACTCAGTTCTCTTCACAGCACTTCACAATTCAACAGCTTATCTGAGTGCTTCTCTCAGTGTATCAGTGCAATACAATATTTCTGTTCGTATTCAAGTGAATGATTTTCTTTTGAAATGAATGTACATTCCTTGTTGTTTTGCACAGTAAGTTCAGGATCTTGGGTTTAATCCTGAACTCAGGCTGTGTAGCGTTTCTGTGAAACTTCTCCCCATGTCCATATGACTTTCCCTTAGGATTTCATGCCAGTAGATGGATTTCCTAATCCGAATCCAGTGTCTATTGTCATAATAAACTCTGGACACACTATAACCCTAACATGCATAAAACAAAGTTATTATAAATGAATGATTGGACATTATTATTTTATTTTACTGGACTATTGTTGGGCATATGATTACATTTTTCTAAAAACAAAATACACTGGCAGAAGCTTGGTCCATCTATCCAAGAAAGAAAAGAAAGCTGTGTCCTAATCAGGACATGTACACTATTAAATAGTTTGCATACACATATGAGAGCAGCACTAAACCAAAGGGCACTTCAGCATAAGGAAGTACACAGTATAATTATCCTCTCCCAGTGTTATATAGATCTCAGAGCATTCCAGTGCAAATGTGAAAACTACTACAGACTACATGAAGTAAAACAAGTCATAAATCATGGAGCAACTTATGATGGTTATTCTGTTCATAACCCTGCTAAAAGGTAAGAACATGTCAGCACATGGTGATATTTGCCTCTTTGCATATAATAAATAATAAGTTGTGTAAATATCAGTTAAAACGTAGAACACATGTAAATGAGAAGATACTCATGTATGTTGTATATTTTGTGGACGCTCTCTTGTTTCACCTTTCCCACAACTCATGACAGACTCAGACTTTAAAATCATGAACAATTAAACAACCCTTTCCTTGCTTTAGAAGCTAACCTGGTCAGGCTTTGTGTGGTGTGAGTAATGATTTGACATTTACTCCGAAAATAATATCCTGTATTACGTGTATATGTGTGACATATGTTATGACTCAGTCGACCTCAGTTTCATTATAGAGTACTGAATTATATGAATGGCAAAAAATACATATCGGATACAAATACAAAGTAGGCAAAATTATACAGTTTTCCATGGTGTATCTTGGTGGACATTCAATGTTCTATTTGAAACATGCTCTTAACAAAAAACACCAAATGGCACTGGTGTTTCTCATTGTTTGAGACTAGCTCCTAAAATGTGCAGAATTACAGAATAATTTTTTAAAAACTTTTACTTCCTCAGGATACAATCAAGAGCAGATCCTGTTTCCACCAGCACCAATCAATAAGGAAGTTGGAGCAAGTGTGCTTTTTACCATAGAGCCTTTCTCTCAGCCAATAAAAGCTATCAGATGGAACTTCAATAGCAGTGATTTCATCATCTATTCTGACACAGAATCTGAGATAATAGACCCCCAATACCAGAGTAGAGTTGTTCTGAACCATACTACAGCAGAACTGGAGCTGAAATATCTGACCATGGCTGACTCTGGAAAGTACACTTTAATCGTGACATTTGTAACTGGTATAGGTATTGCGAACCATACTTTCCTGCAGGTGTATGGTAAGTAAGTCTTGTGTTAGCTCGTTGCATGTAGAAGAGCACATCTAGCTTATATCAGAGTAATGTGTCAGTAATGTGTGGTAAATACCAGCTCTGAAACAAGATACAGCAAACAAAGAAAACATCATATCAAAGACACTACAATGAGCATGCACAGATAGATGGAAAAAACGAATGAATAAATAAATAAATAACATGAAACACACCATAAAAGCTATAAAAAGTGTTGAATATTTCAGAATAATGTATAAACTAATTAAAGATGAATTATAACTCATGTATGGCTATAAACCATTCTGATATCAGTCATCTCCCTTCTGTCTTTCAAAGAGCCAGTGCTTAGTTTTGGTATCGTCGGCCCTGAGGGCTATCTCATTGAACATAACAGGGCTAACTTCACCTGTATGGGAAACGGAACAATCAGTAGTATAATGTGGAAGAAGGATAATGAGATTCTAGACTCAAGCAGCAGCATCACATTCTTGGATGACAACAGAACAATGGTGATCAATCCACTGATGCGCTCAGACACTGGTGATTACCAGTGTACCTTGAGTAACCCCGTCAGCTCTAGCTCTACCTATTATGGAATGCTTGTTAATTGTAAGTATTAAACCAGATTTACATTCAAACCCAGAACAGATTTTTTTGTCTATTAGTTTTGCTGTAATTATTGAATAATTGACACATTTTCAATATATTTCAGGATACAAATTCAAAAAGTATGTAAATATGAAGAAAATACACCTACCAAGTGTAATTCACTGCTTTGTTTTTCTTCATTAATTCTTTTATCCAGTTCATAAAATGTATACTAATTATTATATACTGAAAAGTAGATTAAACATCGTGTTTAGTGCATAATGTAGTGTTAATATGGTTAACAAAGTACTTAAAAAAATAGTTCCTGCCCTCAGCTCTAATTCTACATTCTTTGCTAAATACTTAACTGGAACTTGTAAGATCGTAATATCTTTTTACACTGATATGCTATTTTAGGAATTTTCTTAAAACGTGTATATTTTAGGAGGCATCTCTCTCTCTCTCTCTCTCTCTCTCTCTCTCTCTCTCTCTCTCACTTTGTTTGTGTGTATGTGTAAACAGTATATGAGCTGAACTGCTGAACTAAACATTCTCTGTATGTTTGTGGCAGATGGGCCAGATGTGAGGCTATTGGGTGTACAGACATTTGAGGAAGGCTCAGATATCCTCCTCCTCTGTTTAGCTGATTCTGAGCCTGTTCCCACTGTTACATGGACAGTGAGAGGTGTGCCTTCCAAAAACCCATTCCTGTATGTCACAGAGAACAGTAACCCAAGTGATACTGGGGATTATAACTGTACTTGCTGGAATCCTGTCACTGGGATCACAACCTCTGCAGTTCAATATGTGACAGTGAGATGTAAGTGTGCTTTTATTATGTTATTATATTAACCCCTTATAGTAACACAAATAATAGCAGAGCTAAGAAATAAAGTGATTTGACAATCAATAAAACACAATATATTTGTTTTCATAGATTGATTATATATTTTGATGTATATGTAATAACTTACTGATTTGAGATACTGAGCTTATATCAATACATTGTGATGTCAATTGTGTAATTATAAAGGCTGTATATACATCCTCGTCAACCAACAGTTCTTAATCCTACAACTAAGCATGGTCATAGAGCTCTTAGTCTAAGGTATAATCATATCTTGTTCACAAAATATTCATTTATTAAAAAATACATTTAAAATAAGCTTGTTCACGCTATTTAAAAAATCATATATTTCTATTACAGTAGAAATGTACTAGTTATTTTAATAATGTTAAATGCAATAAATAGCAGACTTATAAATGATTGTACTTTAAACAGAACTGAAGTATAGTCTATGATTTAGCTTGTTTGCTGTCTGATTGCCATCTATTTACAACATTTTTGTATATATTTTGTTCATTTGTCTATATGTGTGTGTAAGCTGTGTCCTCTAGGCTTGCTCCTGGTGCAGAAGCAGGTATTACATTGGGTGTTTTGCTTGCCATGGGGATTTTGGCTATCGCCACATTTTTCCTCATAAAGCACTTCAGGTAAGTCAAAAATCACTCTGACGGTCATTAACACACTCATTAATAACATGCGGTACTCAAATGTTGAATGTCAGGAAAAAGAATATTGAGACTCTGGAGTAAAAAGTATTATAAATATAAAATGTATTGATACTGATCTCAAATATTTGTTCCATTCATAATTATATTTTAGAAAACAGGCTAATCCTGTGAGAGAAACAACTTTACCAAGTAAGAACATTTACCCATAATCACATAAATACACCTAAAAGAACACAAAAAGCTTAATAAAATGATCAGTACTATACCATTTTATGTTTTTATTTTGCAAATATTGTTGTTATTGTTGTATAATAAATGTTCTGCTCTTAAACTTCATCAAGAACCATAGCACTAATAGAAAATATTTTTCAGTAGTATCAAATCAACAACAGAATCAAACAGCTGGTCATAATAATGTCGCAGCACAAGTGGACACACCTGATGAAAATGCCAGTAAGTGAGACTTTAATAAAGTGTGTGTTGGAGGTAAATCCTTTTTTCCCAACACTACTAGTAGCTGTTCACTGACATTTACTTTTATTTCTGTTTTTTCAGGGCCATCGCATCCTATCTATCAAAATAAACAACCAACTCCACCCCCTAGAGTGAGTTCAGCATGTATTATTAATTCTTATTATTTATTTTAGAATAACATAGCCTCAATTTAAAATATTATTATTTTAATTTTACAGTTAACATTTTTATCTTCATATTTGGTAATCTATCAATTATCAAATTTCAGGGTCGACTACCAGCACTACCAGACAAGCAAACAAATGTAACACCCCACTTTTCATAATCTCATTTAATGTCTGAATTGTAATATTATATTTTTGCCAGCACTGAAATTGTTCCCTAAGAAACCACTGTTTCAGCCACATTTTAGGTTTTTTTTTGTTTTTTGGGGGGGTTTTTTCCCGGGGGGTGGTGGGGGGGTGGGGGGGTACAGGTTCCTTAAGGGTTTGCTGGAGAGTTCTAGGTTTGTTTTCCTCCTAAAATATATTGTATATGATAAAATATATTTTTAAAAATGTAGGTAGCATAAATGCTGCAAGAAATTATTGAAGGGCCGTCGATGATTTCATTCAAATGATACACAATAGAACATCACAATGGGCCTTATTTATTAGTTCATCTTTCAATTCATCATTTATTATGAAGTACTTTACATTCAAATCTGATCGTGAAACAAGTGTACCTGTACATTTCATTATAATTTTATTATTGATCCTTTTTATCTTTCATGGTGATCATGATAATTTTTATCTGGTCACTAAAACTTACATTAGTTTGGAGTATTAGTGATAGTATTAGTGGATTAGTTTGCAGTGTGTAAATTTGATCTTTCATTTTTTATTTTTTATCAGCTTGGAAAATCCTTTATTGAATCAAGGATTTCTGTCCAAGTTCAAATCTCCCAACTTGGTGTAGCAGTTGACCTGTGATATTATTTAGACATGTTAGTAGGCCACTAGATTCTCAGACCATAAAGGAAATATGTGGAGGCTCCCTTGACTAAATGTAAATGTAATTATCCTGACCAATATGGGGCAGGAGATTGAGTACCTGTCATAACTAATCACTCTATGAGCAGAGTCTCCTCTCATATTTACATGTATGCTGCTCCAGTAATTCTATTCAGCTACTACTTGGGCGTCCTTATCATGTTTGGGTCTGGGCAAGATCCTCAGGAGATATTTGGCATACATTGTCCTAGGTTTTTATCACTGGTTGTTATCAAGAAAGAAGTAGAATGCTAGTTATGTGTAATTGTGGCTCTATGCACAACAACAACAAAAACTTTCAACTGTCATCCATTGCATGCCCTAATTGTGAGCCATCATTGCAGGAGACCCACATATATTGCACTGCAGTAGGATAATTTCTAACAATTAGGTAGGCTTTTTCATACTCATATAAGAACTCAATTTGAAAGCATCTGGATCGTCTGTGTTTTTAATATTTGATATTAAATGTTTAACATTCAAATTTAATATTCTGTTTGTTTATGTAATCTATTTAGAAGCTGTATAAATATGAAATATCAACAACCTTCTTTGTTTTGTTTTTTTGTTTGTTTTTTTAGCTGCTGGCCCTCCAGGACATCATATATTTAGTATCTTTCACTGGCAGAATAAGATGGCAGAATAAATATCACCCATTCCAGTTATCTTGTATCTCATGTCTACCTTGAGTTGTTCTGTACACTTAATAGAGGTGTTTATGTAAAATTTACATTTAATAGAATAAATAATCTAGTAAAAACAATATAACGAGTCACATATTTTTTATTATATTTTTATAATGCCATACATCTTTTGGCAACCGTAGCACCTATATTGAGCTCTGAACCTGATTTTTGTTTTTTACTTTAACAAACAATTACTTCTTTTGATGCTTGTTTAGTGGATTAGAATGCAGCCCAGGATGTTTTCATCTGTTCTGTCTCATTAATTCACACAGACCTGAGCCTGTAGCTTTAGTGATGTGTATCTGGCTCAGTAACCTTTGGCCATCAAGTAAATGATATGTTATATTGCAGTCTGCTGGTAAGCAATCTATCCAAGGCTCAATAACAGCACTGATAACAGGTAGTATGGATTGAGTTTACAGGAACAATGCACTGCTTTGCACACACACACACACACACATACACACACATACACAGTTGTGTAGTAAATCTCCTTACAGGAAAATGTTATACACTCAGTCATAAAAGGTATGCCTCAGTATCCCTGCGAAACTAAGATAATAAAACAGGAAGTTTGTAACACAAAGTAAGAAACAGAAGGTTTGCAACACAAAATATCCTGCTACAAGTAAGCATTAATATTGATTAAAATAATGACTAGTTGAATTAGGTGCATTTGAGCAAAGAAATAACAAAACCGTTCTGTTCTTGACTTTGGACATGACCAGAGAAAGAATACAGTCCGTAAAATTGTCTGCAGATAAAAAGTAAAAGTTATGATTGAATAAACATTCAGACAGAAGTCATATTATTAGTTGACTAAGTTCACCAGAGTGCAATTAAAGTATCACATGATTAGTCAACATACCTAAACATACAACATCATGAAGACCAAAGAGCTATCAAAACAAATCTGGGACAAAGTGCTGGAAAAATATCTTTCAGGGTTTGCTAATAAATGAAAATACCGTAGTTTGAATGCCATTAATTTACAGAGTGCCATTAAATCTAATATGAATAAATTGAAAGAATATGGCAAAACCATGACTGGATAAGAGGTGGACATCCACCAAAATCAGTGACTAGGTATTGTGGCAGTAATCAGTGAGTGAATCAATCCCTGGGTAACTGGAGAGATATACATCTCAAATGGGAGCAGCTTTTTATAGGGCAACCATATCTCAGACTCACAACAAAGCTGAGCTTTATAGAAGAGTAGTACAAAGAAATCATGTGTTGGAGACTCAGCAAATGTGTAAAAGAATGTGCAATGAAACCAAAACTGAAGTTTTTGGTCATTGCCTTGAGAACACTATCTCCAAATTGAAGCATGATGGTGGTAGCATTGTGTTGCTGGAATGTTTTTCATCACAAAGATGATCAAAAAAAAAAAGTCTCAACCATTCTCAAACCATTCTGATAAAACTTGATCAATTATAGAGATATATCCCAGAAGACTTGCAGCTATAGTTGTAGCCAAAGCTCTTTCTACCAGCTATTGTACCAGGAGAGTGAACATGTATGCAACCCACAACTTTATAACCTTTCAAGTTATAATAAAAGTTCAAGTGGGTGAATATATATGCATACATGTATACTAATAAAATATATGATTCTTCAAAGGTTTTTCAACAGAACATTTAAGATTTGAAAAAAACTACATGGCAAAGGCCCTCTTGTCATGATGTCGCCCCCTTGTGGATATTTTGACTTCTTTGAAAATATTGAATATTTTGCAACCAGTTTTTCATAGAGTGAAATACAGAGGTATATGTATTTATGGCCTATAATATGATATCTTTAACCTTTTCACGACATTTTCATATAATAAAACTTTGGTTTAAAAGTGGAAAGGCTCTATTTTTTCAAGAGGGCTAACAGTATGGAAACAGTATGGTTCAGTTGTTATTGAAATCAAAATGTCAATATTAGTATTGTGGAAATGAGGTTAAAGCAAGTTTTCAGTGTTTCTATTTCCATTTGCATCTTTACTACATTTGACTAATTGCAATTAGGTGTGAATCAGCATAATTTGCTTATTTGTTGGGTTTAGCATCAAAATGCTAACAAAGAAAATTAATAGTGCATGATTTTTCTGGCAAAGGTACAAGACAGTGAAAGACTCAAACAAAATCAACACATTAATAATCAAATGTATACAGTTTCACTAATGAAACACATTTAAGTAGTATTGCAATTAAATGAATTTTCTCAAATCTGTGTGATACTATAATTACAATCATTATGCCATGCTCTGATTTCCTGTTCCATTAAATTAAGTCAAATGAATCTCAATTGGAGTGCTTTAACAAGAGGTATTTTCATATGGTTAATGTAAAATACTGATCTGAACAATATGATCTGTATTAGGAGAATATTTAAACGTCATCTTTAATAAATCACAGCCAGGCTTTCATTTATAAGAGCTGAATTACAGGTGTGCGTGTTATAACGAACAGTACACTTCTATGTAAATAAAATATACGAAGCACATTACATGACATTGCATGGTGGAAAAAAAAAATCACTCGGATGGAATCAACGAGCTAAAGAATCGAATCATTTGAACTAATTCACTCACATCTCTAAAATGAATCATTTTGAAACTTCAGATGGTTCGTGTTGGATCCCCTGACACTCGCCCCTCCCATCTAACAATTCCATTGGTCCCTCGCGCTGAAGCCCATCCTCGTCCGATTGCTCTAACCAATGAGATCCTCAAACGTCATATGATGTTTTCCGAGTGCGCGCCTCGGCAGAGCGGTCGCAAAGCCTTTCGGGATTTGTAGTATACAGATACGTGAATTAAACCTGTGTTTAGGCAGTTAAAACTACAATACCCCACAGGCCCTTCGAAATGTGGGAAGTCGGGTCTTTTCTTGTGGCACACAGTAGGTAACATATAACTGCACTCACGATTGGCAGAGTAATGTTTTGGTACTGTCATTAGCTCAAGACAAGGACGAGAACAACATGGTAAAGCTATACATTCATTTTAATGTATCAGAAAGTATACTTTTACTTAAACTTTTAATTTTTCTTCAAGTCATATTTTGTCTTAACCTGCTGTAAGAAATCAGATTAACCTTGTAGCTTTGTAGAGATCTAGATTTTGCTGTCAGCCTGTGAAGTAATGTAAGCTTTAACTTAATAAGCAGCTACAACTAAGGAGAGAATTTTCACAAAAAATTAGATTAGGTTAGAATTCACATTGATGAACATCTCATTAATAATATCAACAGGTTGGAAATGTTGAAATCCTCACCTCCATATATTCTGCATGCTTTGTGTTCAGGGAGACACTACCTGCAGTAAAGCTGTCCACCTGTCAGACCCACAGCTTTTCGACAGATACTTTGAGAAGCTGCTGTGTGAGTTGACAGAGCAGGATTTCACAGATCCGGTACTTGCTGATGCTCTCAGCAGGCTCAAAGAGGTAAGTTTTACCTCTGACTTCTTCATGCAGTGACAGACGTCTTAAACCATTCTGGGTCTTTGCACTCCTTTCATTCTCGGACACTTTGATCAGTCAGTCTATTGTTTTCTGTCAAATCAAATTCAAACTTTATTTGTCTGAATCACAATTATACAAAAGACTGTCTACTTCATAAAAATACAATCAATAAGATTAAAATAAAGAGTAAAAATATGCAAATAATAAATAAAAATAAAATTACAGTCAAATTACGATTAAAATAGAGTTAACTATATAGGTGGGAAAAGGTACAAAGTACACTATATTGCTAAAGGTTTTGGGAGACATGGATGAGGGAGCAAAGACATGGTTGAGCGAGTTTTGTGTGGAGGAACTTGGTGGCCTGCACACAGTCCTGACCTCAACCTGATAGAACACCTTTGGGATGAATTAGAGCGGAGACGGCGAGCCAGGTCAAATCTGGGATGTCTGCCTTTACATGTATGGGAATTTAATATGGAGTTGGCCTGCCCTTTGCAGCTATAACAGCTTCAAATGTTCTGGGAAGGCTTTCCACAAGGTTTAGAAGTGTGTTAATGGGAATTTTTGACCATTCCACTAGAAGCGCATTTGTGAGGTCAGGCACTGATGTTGGACGAGAAGGCCTGGCTCACAGTCTCCACTCTAATTCATCCCAAAGGTGTTTTATCAGGTTGAGGTCAGGACTATAAAAAAATCCTTAAGGAAAAGCATGTCTTAATGTGAGACTTTAAGAGTTTTTAAGTCTGTTTTGTTTAGATAATTAGATTTCATGAGAAAAGTACAAGAACCAAATATTTAAAAAAAAAAAAAAAAACCTCTTCTCTGATGAGTCCAAAAATGTGGAGTCCAATAGGAAGAACCATAAAGAGGATTTCAGTTATTAAGCAATATCAGAATTAGAATAGGACATTAAGCTAAAGTTTGTATAGTATAATGTGTAATTTTTCTGTAGTTGTAAGCAATGGTTAGATGCTTGCCATTGAGTCTGGCAATATTCTGCTACTTCGGTGTTTATAGATCTCTCTGGTCTTTAGGTACTGCAGTACAATGCCACAGGAGGCAAGAGGAACCGTGGCTTGTCTGTGATTGGATCACTGCGTGAGTTGATCCCGCCCATCAAACTGTCACCTGAAGAAGTGGAGCGTGCCCTGTTGGTTGGATGGTGCATTGAACTGGTAACTGATGAATTTGAGTATTTTTCTAGTTTTGTCCTTTCCTCTCCTTGTTCTTTTCTTGTCTTGTCCTTTCCTTGACATTCAGACAAACTTGTCTACTTTGCACGTTTTTACTTAACATGTCCTTTCCTTAACTTTCCTTTCCTTGTCCAGTCTTGTTGTCTTAGCATGAAAATGTTTTCTCAGTAGAGCATCAGCCAAATCTTATTAATATAAATGCAAACAACATGTTCCAGATGTTATTTGGTGCTGAAGAATTGTTCTGCACATGCCCATTTCTAACATCAGTTTTCTTTCATTTCTTTTCACCTCTTCAGCTGCAGGCCTTCTTCTTGGTAGCAGACGATATAATGGATGCCTCAGTAACACGGAGAGGTCAGCCATGCTGGTATAAGAAGGTAAGCCTTAGTGATATGTATAAGTTTTTACTTGCTGAAATAATATTTTTGTCTAAATAAATTACTTCAGATATATACTTGCATCAGCATAATAAATAGACAATTATTGAGCACTTTATTAGGAACCCCTGTACCCCTGCACCTTCATGCAAATATCTAACCAGCCAATGGCAGCAGAGCAGTGTATAAAATCATACAGAAATGGCCCAGCAGCTTCAGAGAATGTTCATCATCAACTATTAGAATGGTAAACTACAACAGCAGAAGATCATGTAAAGTTTTACTTGTGTCAGTTAAGAACAGAAAACTGAGGCTGCAGTGGACACAGACTCACCAAAACTAGACAGCTGAAGGCTGGAAACACGTGACTTTGATGAAGGGTCAGACTTTGGCACCAACAGCATGAATCCATGGACCAACCTGCCTTGTGTCAACAGTGCACACTGGTAAAGGTGGTGTAATGGTGTGGGGAATGTTTTCTTGGCACACTTTGAGCAGGTTAATACCAGTCAGTCATCACCTGAATGTCACAGACTATTTGAGTATTGTTGCTGATAATGTGCATCACTTCACGGCCACAATTTACCATCTTCTAATGGCTACCAGCATGATAATGCACCATTTCACTGAGCAAAAGTCCCTCAAACTGGTTTCCTAAACATGACAATGAGTTCAATATTCTTCAGTCACCTTCCAAGTCACTTGATCTGAATCCAGTAGAACATTTTTGGGATGTGATAGTGAGATTCACAGCATGGAAGTACAGCTGAAAGATTTGCAGGAATTGCATAATACAATCATGTCAACTTGGAGCAGAAACTCAAAGAAATCCATGCCACAAAGCACTGAGGCTGTTTTGAAAGCAAACAGCAACTGTACCTAGTATTAGTACAGTGTTCCTAATAATGTGCTCAATGAGTGTTTTGGATTTTTTAGCCATGCCACAAAGCACTGAGGCTGTTTTGAAAGCAAACAGCAGCCGTACCTAGTATTAGTACAGTGTTCCTAATAATGTGCTCAATGAGTGTTTTGGATTTTTTAGCCATGCCACAAAGCACTGAGGCTGTTTTGAAAGCAAACAGCAGCCGTACCTAGTATTAGTACAGTGTTCCTAATAATGTGCTCAATGAGTGTTTTGGATTTTTTAGCCATGCCACAAAGCACTGAGGCTGTTTTGAAAGCAAACAGCAGCCGTACCTAGTATTAGTACAGTGTTCCTAATAATGTGCTCAATGAGTGTTTTGGATTTTTTAGCATATGAAGATGAAGGCTCTCAGAATTGTGGTCTGATGGAAACGATTAGAGCTGATCACTGAAAACGAACCACATGGCAAAGATGGAGGAATATTTACCACAGATGCTTCAAAACAGCTTCAAATAGTGCAATTAAACACGTTTACTTAGAAAAAGGTAGTAATAGTATTTTTCTTTGATGCTGTGTAACAGGAGGGCATCACTCAAAATGGAACTTTGGGAGATTAACTGTTCAGGGATTGTGGGATTATGTTACTAAGTGCTCTTAATGCAGAGTGCAGTATTAGATTATTGATTTATGTCAATTTTTTTATCTTTCAGGAAGGCATTGGCCTGGATGCTATTAATGATGCTTTTCTCCTGGAGGGGTCCATCTACCGCCTTCTGCGTAGGCATTGCAGAGGGCAGCCCTACTACGTCCATTTGCTAGAGCTTTTTACTGAGGTGGCAATCCTCCATAAGTCAAAGTTCATAGCCAATTTTTAAATATGTGATTTGTGAAATGATACCCAAATGCTCAGTGATTTAACGCACTGAAGATGTGCTCATTCATGAGTGTGTTCTTTGTTGCAGACATCTTTCCAAACAGAGCTGGGCCAAGCCCTCGATCTGATGACTGCTCCCCCAAATAAGATCGATTTACACCGTTTTACCATGGACAGGTGAGACTGTGTGTTATATAGTTTATGCCTGGTAGAAATAAAACTGTAACCAAGATGGGAGAAATAATGTTACGTCATATTAAGTACAGATTAATAATCAGCATGGAATGTGTTAGTATACATCATGTGCAATTTTCTTTTGTCTTTTGACTATAATGGATTGATTTTTGTCCCAGATATAAAGCCATAGTGAAGTACAAGACTGCATTCTACTCGTTTTATCTTCCAGTGGCTGCAGCAATGTATATGGTGAGTCTGAGCATTTATTAAGCACTTAAAAAAAGGAATAATAGAGAGAAATTCTTTTGCTGTCTGTACACTCTTCTTACTGTATTACAATTTTTTATTACCTCACCACCAGAATTTGTTATATTGATACTCTTAAGGGGCTTTCACACTGGCAGTTTAATCTGAAACAGAGCATTGTTTGCATGAAAAATTGGTTATATGAAACCTGTCATGTGGACCAGGAAGCACAGTGTGGTACCGAACCAGAGACTACCCGTAGGAGGTGGTGTGAGTTCGGTTGCACTGGAAGTATGCCACGATTCCAATGAAAGTAAACGCAACTCGTACTCGAGTCTGCACTTGTTCAGGAAAAAAAGTAATCTGCGTGTGTATTTTATGTGATGACATCATTAGTTTCCACAACACACGTGAACCATTAGTGGCAGGGGGATGTTGTGAGACGCCTAAATGCACATAATGGCACCATTCATTCATTGTCTACCGCTTATCCGAGGGTAGCCTATCTCAGGCGTCATTGGGTATCAAGGCAGGATACACCCTGGACGGAGTGCCAACCCATCACAGGGCGCACACACACACACACACACACACTCTCATTCACTCACACACTATGGACAATTTAGAGATGCCAATCAACCTACCACACATGTTTTTGGACTGGGGGAGGAAACCGTAGTACCCAGAGGAAATCCCCGAGGCACGGGGAGAACATGCAAACTTCACACACACGGCGGAGGCGGGAATCGAACCCCCAACCCTGGAGGTGTGAGGCAGACGTGCTAACCACTAAGCCACCGTGCCCTAATGGCACCCATAATGGCACAAAAATAATAAAAAAATATGGTGAGTCACAAAATGTGTTCTTCATGCATATATGAGATGCTGTTGCACTGGGTTTTGATTGAATTAAATGAGTTTGAAACCAGACCAATGCTGTGGCAACACCAGGAACAATCACACTTGAATCTGGACAACAGCAAAACATGCCCAGTGTGAAAAGTTCATGACCTAGTGTACTAGTAACAAGAAGTATTTATTGATAGAAACTTAAACGCACTTCTGTACAGCATTTGTGCGAAGATCTTCATAACCAATTCAATAATCTTTCACAAGCAAATGCATTCTGTTACCCAGACGTGGCCATCTGTTACTGTCAGTTTATTTGGATCAAGGTGAAAGTTTGTGTTTCAAACTGGAATCCTCAGGACACATTTTTAAATGATTTTCTTAATGGAACATTTGAAATACACCGATCAGGCATAACTTTATGACCACCTGCCTAATATTGTGTTGGTCCCACTTTTACTACCAAAACAGACCTGACCCATCGAGACATGGACTCCACTAGATCCCTCAAGGTGTACTGTGATATCTGGCACCAAGATGTTAGCAGCAGGTCCTTTAAGTCCAGTAAGTTGTGAGGACTTAAAGGATACTTACAGGACTTGAAAGATACTTTTGATAGATACTGACCACTGCAGACTGGGAACACCCCACAAGAGCTGCAGTTTTGGAGATGCTCTGATCCAGTCATCTAGCCATCACAATTTGGCCCTTGTCAAAATCCTTACGCTTGTCCATTTTTCCTGCTTCTAACACATCAACTTTGAGGACAAAATGTTCACTTGCTGCCTAATATATCCCACCCACTAACAGGTGCCATGATGAGGAGATAATCAGTGTTCACGTCACCTGTCAGTAGTCATAATGTTATGCCTGATCGGTGTATTTTGAATTATTTTTTCTTGCTGGACCATCGACATGTTCCATTAGAGGACTGGATGGGTTTAATGTTGAATTTATTTTTGCTGTTCACCACAGGCAGGTATTGACAGTGAAGTGGAACACAACAATGCTAAACACATCTTGCTTGAAATGGGAGAGTTCTTTCAGATTCAGGTACCAACTTCACCACACTTTAGCCTCATATCTACAAATCATAGATTATATATTTTCAGTTGACTTACTTGTGTGTATATCATGGTGTGCATATCCTGCCTTGATTCTTCTTGTTAGGATGATTACTTGGATTGCTATGGTGATCCTGCAGTAACGGGCAAGATTGGCACTGACATTCAGGACAATAAGTGCAGCTGGCTTGTGGTGACTGCACTGAGGGTTATGACCCCTGAGCAGAGCGTGGAGCTAGAGGTGAGAATGGATTCATCAATTCATCAACACATGCATTACTGATAAACAGGAAATATTGTGTTTACAAGGCAGTATATCACAGGACTGCATCACTTCTGGTGTCACTTGGATTCAATGTTGAATGTGTGAATGTAGGAGTTAAAACTTCCACACTGTAACCTAAGATATTAATAACTAATCAGAAACGTGATGAATTAACCCACATTGTCCTTATTGCTTGTTCCATTCAGTACTGCTTCACTGACCTTCTATGTCTCTGTCAGGCATGCTATGGCCGGAGCGATGCTGAGAGCGTAGAGCGAGTGAAGGAACTTTATGACACTCTGGAAATGCCTCTCCGATACCACCAGTACGAGGAAGAGAGCTATCTGCGACTCCAAAAACTCATCCAGCAGCATGCTCAAAACCTTCCCCATGCTGTTTTTCTTAACTTTGCCAAGAAAATCTATAAGAGAAACAAATGAGGATTTTTTTTTTTTTTTTTTTGCTAGAGCATGGAAAAGTATTTACATTTAATGCAAATCAGCACAAAAATGGAAAGTAGTGCATTTGATCAGTAGTGTAAATATGTTCTCAAGAGTATAGACATGTATGTCTGAAAACTTTAGAAATATGGTATTTTTTCACATAAGTGTTGGCCGTTAAGACGGATCCAAAATGAAACTTTTGAGAGCTCTATTTCCATAATTATACTTGTTTTATCAGTAAAGGTAACAGCAGTCTTGTGGACCGTGAGATGATAGAATGTAGGCTTCAAATTTCATAAAAGATATCAGCTTAAGGCAGAGAGAAACAAAATGTTGGTTATCTGGCAGTGATTGGTACCGATCCGATCTGTTAATCTGTTCTCCTCAGTGGGTTCTTTATTTGGCTTTGTGTATTGTTTAAAGACAGAACAACCACTGCTGAAGCAGAAATGAACTGAAACAGAAAAATCCCTAACTGTCTCCACTGTTCATCTGTTTACCGACCTGTTTTTCTGCCAAAGAAATTGTCCGTGGTAGGATAAATAGATCTTTCTGATGGGAACTGCTAAAAAGAAGCAAATTAGAAATGAATTACTGTGAAAATGGAAAATATTTTTGAAGTATTTATAATGTACAACTGAAATGGTGCTGTGTTTTAAATCCCAGCCATTTACTGTCAACCTGGATGCTGTTAATAAAAAAGTAGGTCACATGTTTGTTTATTTGTTTGTTTTTAAACAATTTTAAAGAATTGTCAGCCTGTGGATGAATTGAGACTGCTGTGGCTTGAAATGTGTATAGTCTTATTATCTGACAATAAGAGACTAATGTAGTGTAGTGTAGTCTAGGTGTTTGTCATGCTGTTGCTGGAAGTGCATCATGATTACAACCTGCTTTTTTACTTTAATTATAATGAGCAGGGTTTTTTTTTTTTTTTTCATCATTAGACTAACAAATACACCCATAATTTATATATTTTCCACTTTTTATGAACTGTGATTACTTCTAGTAACCTATACTCAATTAAGTGCAATATATCATTTTTGCCAACGCAGTGTCTGAAAGGAGAAGTGAGATATTGAATAATTAAAAACACTCTAAAAATATTCCATTAAAATGACGATTTTAGTAATAATATACAAATAAGATTTGTGAATATTGTGAATGTGTGATCAGACTAAAGCAGTGTATTACAGGACCCTGGGTTTTTCCCTGAGTAATGTGTTAGTATCATTTATATTATTCTATGAATTATCAAAATTTTAAAAAATCCTTTCTTTTTAAGAAAAATAAGTATTGGTTACGTTCTTAAATGTTGCTAATATTTAAATATGACCTATATTCAGCCTATGCATGCATGTTAGTATGTGGCTAATCTCACTAAAACACAGAACCCGGATGTAATGATAGGCTCTGGTTGGTCCAGCCGACTTCCGGGTTGCTTCAATGGATGTTGTTTATAAAAAATAATTTATAAAAACAAGCTTTGCAGCTTTATTTCTTAAAATATCAAAGTGCTGCGTATACATATATTTTTAATCCACATAGTCTTATCTAGGAACCAGAAACCCTTGAAACAATTTGGCTAGCAGTAAATATGGTTCATCATCCCATCGGGATTTTCCTCCCTCTCCAGAGACACCGGTTTTCTGATACTGCAATGAGTGCATTAAGAGCAAGGTTGCCAGGTCTGCGAGAAAACAGCAATAGTCCAGTGATCCTTTCATCAGAATATATTCAAAATATAAATTCTTCCAAACCTTCTTTTCAAATCCATAAGAAAAATGACATATCAATATCATACAACACATTTAAAGTAAGCAATATTAAGACACACTGTTTCTCCAAATGGATTATGTAGCCCACAAGTTCCCAAATGGAGGCTCAGAGTGCACCCTTTTCTGCCCATTTTAGCATTTTTCCTGCTCTAACACACCCGATTCAACTAATAGGTTAATTAACAGACCTTCCTAAGAAATTATTGTGTTAAAGCAAGGAAAACACATCAATGTACAGGACAAGGGGTATTTCTGGGTTTGGGAACCTGTGAACTCATCCATTGTGGGTTGAGTTTTGTACTGTATGTGGGAAAGCATAGCCAGGGCGTCAGTAATATTATTTTTTATTTAGTTTTACTCATTATAAACTTTATTATCGTTATTATTGTTTAAATATAATATTACAATCACTTTCAGTTAAGATAATTTTGAGAACATATGGCTTATTGTCCATTTAAAAGGAACACAGGTACACATGCTTATTTAGGCAGTTATCCAATTAGCCAATCATGTGAGAGCAACACAATGCATATAATCATGCAGAAACAGCACTTACAAGAGCTTCAGATAATGTTCACATTAAACATTAAAATGGGAAAAATGTGTTTATGACTTTGATTAATGGTTCCAGTTATTGGTGCCAGATTTGGGTATTTTGGGAACTGCTGAGCTCCTGGGATTCTCACACACAAGAAGGTAGGTAGAATAGGTAGATAGATAGATAGATAGATAGATAGATAGATAGATAGATAGATAGATAGATAGATAGATAGATAGATAGATAGATCGATAGATAGATAGATTGATTGATTGATTGATTGATTGATTGATTGATTTAAACATTCGTTCATTCATTGCCCTTCAGTAATTGGTTAAACCTGGTCCAGACTGCTGAGGAAAATTGAGGGTAAACAGCGAACCTGGCAACATCGCATCTAACGCAAGCAATAAGCGTGGGCCTACACAGACACATGATGGAGATGCTGAGGGGTGTGGTTACATGGACGGCGGTGGGGAGGGCTGGGATGATAGCTAACTAGGCAGGAAGGTCGGAAGAACCGAGGATATTGCTGGCATTAACCATTCGGTGTATAGCTTGTGGAGTACTATATCGAGACAGTGTCTCAAGTAGACTCAAGGTAAGGTAGCTTATTTAAATTAATCCTAATTTTCAGTTCAGCTATCCATACGCTGCAGAAAGATTTTTGTTTTTATGAATTCTTTTATTATTATTATTGGTTTTTTTCGGTGTTTGTTTAACTAAAAATGCTAGATCTGCAGGATGTTTTGTAATAGTTCATGTTAACCTGCAAATATGGCAAGCGATATGAGCATGGCATCTGTGTCAGCATCTTCAGAGCGGAGGATGTAACAGGACGCAGAGCTGAGCGCAGGAGCTAGTAGGAGCTGCTGCTACCCCCCCCCCCCCACCCCCCATTATTTTTTTTATTATGTTATATGATTTCTAGGTGCATCTTTAATGTAATATATTTTCTACCCTCATTTTTATTCAAATTCGTTGTAGACTTTTATGTATCACCTATGCATCTGGCTCAGTGTTTGGGGCCTAATAGCTTTCCAGGATCCAAGGACACTGGGTGGATGCGAGCAGCGCGCAGCCTACTGTTTGTGTGCATCAGTGTGAAAAGCAGAAGCAGATTGTTTTTATCATTGTGTTCTTATATCCCTTATCCCGTTTGCTGTGATGCAGCATATTGCGTGGATTTTGGCTATATTTTGTAAATAAAAACATAGGTCTACTCTTTAGGCGTGCTTTATGTTGATGTTGCATGTCTTATATTACTTAATCAATACTAGATTGAAAAAGCTAATGGAAGTACAGATTTTCTACCTAGATTTGACACTATTTTGTCAAATATTTACTGACTTGTCAACTATTCTTTCACATGATTCCTCTGAGGAAACTGTCACTCCATTAGTGTGTGTGAGATTGGGAGTATAAGATAAAATGATCATATTAGATACTGGAAATTGAACATAACAGTGAATTGTATTAATATTAATGTCAGTGTCAAAAACACTGTTTACATTAATTTATTATTCATTTCATTTAAAGAATGCATAAGAAATTTACGATGTTCTTGATGCTGCTACAAGCAAGATCATACACTGGGTTACTTAACATGTCTTCCTTGATATTTCAGGAAGTACACTGAGGCAAGATGTGATAAATGTGTGGATCAAGTTTGACTGGGAGCTCAAAAAACCCTACCAAATATCTGTTTCTAAAGATTCAAATTTTGTACATCATATTTGTACTAAATACACACCCACAATGCACTCTTCACGGCCCTCCATTCCACCACGAACACGTCGATTTGACACTGGCAGGCGTACAGAAGCTAAACCACCCAACCATGCAGCCAGGAGGGAGGACAAAAATATAAGCAGCATTTCTTCAGCATCTCCTCGTCGTACCACACGAGCACCTCCAGAGCCTTCCAGGTTAAAGGGCATTGGTCTGAGTGCTCGATCCTCAGTGACCCAGAACAAAACAGTCAGACAGCAAAAGACTTCTAACCCTTCAGTAACAAGCAAATCTAAGGTTGGGTCTAAAGGTGGACATGTGGCATCAAACATAAGCCCTGCTAATGTGGATCCAAACTGTAATGAACCGAGTCTGCCTTGCCTGTGTTGTGATGGCCACTCAACTCAGGATAGCAACAGCTTATTTAATCACAATCATAACAATAATAACACTGTGACCATCAGGCAGCAGCTCAAGCTTGTCCCACCACCTCAGGAGAATAAGGAGTCTGAGAAACCAGAAATTGGAAAAGCCAAATGTAAGCCAGAGGAGGAGCAGCCTGTGGCAAGTCCTGTAGCTAAAAACATGGAGGACAAAAAGGAAGAAGAAAATGGAAATGTGGATGAAGTAGAAGTAGCTGTCAACAAGGAAGATGACATTGTGGTTAATGAGAGCGGAAAAGTAGATGAGAATGGAAATGGTAATAATCAAAATGTTAATGTTGATAATGTTGATGACGACGATGATGACGATGATGATGAAGAAGATGACAACACACTTGTACCTTCTTGCTGCGATTGCCCAGCATCAATGTTGGATTTCTCTCTCACGTCTTCTACCTCATCTTCGTCCACTTCCATTAGCAGCTGCTCAGATCTGGATTCGGATTGTCCTGATACATTTTCAGTGTCTCTGCAAGAAGAAGAAGAAGAAGAAGAAGCCACTGAGCATTATTCTTCTCCTCGCCCCCCAGCATCCCACTCGACTGTTTTCCCATACTGCTCCCTTCCACTGGACCTCAGTGCTTCAGTGAGATCACCATCTCCATGCTCCCCTGATGAGGGATATCCTTCTGCTCCCCCATCTCCTGCTTCAGAATGTATGGAGGGCAAGGCACCTAAGAAAGAAAATGGCATTAAAGTAGATCTTTTGAATTTTTTGGACTCCATTGATGAATTAGGTAAAGTGGATCACTTTTATCAAATTGTTCAGGTAGCACAATGGGAGCTCAAGGATGACTTGGATCTAAGATATAGGCTGTCGCACCAAGAAAGGCTTGAAAAAGTCAACAAGCAGGTGAGACTTATGCATCTGGAAAAATTGCAGGAAGCTGGATTGGACTTTTCTGATGAAGATATTTCTGGTGCACTTGATGAAATGGGCAATGTTGACATTTCTTGGAGTCTTTATAAAAGTGACAGATTGTGTGATTCCCAGGAATACAGTGATGCTGGGGTAGATATGACCGCCCCCTCTGACCTGGATGAACCTCCAATTCCAGATTCCCTTGCAGCATCACCTGTGAATCCACCTCCCCGTCCACCCAAACCTCCAGCAAGAAATGTCAGTGGGCAACCAGAAATGCACACATACATGAACATCAGTGGAAATACACCTTCCGTTTCCTCTGCCTCCTCCCCAGCTAAAACCTTCAGTCTCTCAGTTTCTCAAAATTCATCTCTGACTTCATCTACAGTGTCAAAACCCGCTGTGTTACCTCCACCACCATCACAGCCTGTTCCTTATTTCACCCTGTACAGTGATGCACCCACACTCTCCTCACCCACTCCACCCATTCCACCTCCCAGAAAGCGCCATAAAGCCCGTCTAGAAGCTCAGAGGCTTGCTGAGCTTGAGAGACAAAAAATACCTCAGTCTCTACCAGCTCCATCCTCCAGACCTCCACCTCTACCACCTCCACCAGCTTTACCCTCTCCCCCTGCCATACCACCACCACCATTACTCCCACCTCCCCCATCTTTCCATGCCCTGGACGTAGAGATACGGAAGCTGCTGGCACTGGCAGGGATCACCCAGGCTGAGTTACTAAGGCTTAGCCCTGAGTTAGGGGTCTGTGTTGATGGGGTCTTGGAAGAAGGACAGATATCTGATGCTTTGAACAGCAAACATGCTTGTGTTATTGAGACAAGTAAAGAGACAGGGGATGATGTGAATGAGGGAAAAAATTTTACATGGAAGGAGCTGATTGAGGGCAATAAGCTTGAAAAAGAGGAAATATTCATAGATGAACAGAAAGAAGAATGCAAGGACAGTTTCAGGACAATGTCCTTCACAGAAATGGTCAAGCAGCGCAAGCAGAACGAAGGTACTAGTAACTCTAGCTGTAATTGTGGTCTGAGCGATAATGCCAGCTTTACAACTGACTCATATTACAGCACGTCCATTAGCAACAAACAATTCTCTAATTCTAGCTTCGGCAGATTTGATTATGCCTCTGTGATTCCTGATTCTCCTCCCCCCCCTCCCCCTCCCCGACCTTTACCCCCACGGCCTAAAATATTGCCTAAACCACCTGAACTTCCTCCTGTAAAGCCATGTGCACTACCTGCCAATTCATCTCGTCCGGATAGATTCGATTGGTTAATAGCCTTTACTCCAGACACAGAGACACCGCCTCTAGAATTAAGAAAAACGTTTACTAACGGCACATCCCAAAAATCCAGCTCCGTTCCAAAAGTCACTACATTTAAAGAACTGCGCAACAGAAGTAAACAAGTTTCCCCACCAACTCAAATCCAACCAGAACCTGAACCAACTGTCATCACCCCAGATCCAGATTTCTTGTATAACCTTAAGTGGAGAAGAGAGAAGGCTGATGGGGATGGCACCCAGTGGGAGTACACTTCCCAAGCACAAGCCAGTTTTCTCCAGCCACCACCCACACCTGCCTCATTGGCTCTATTTAGGGAAATACGCAGCTTGAATATTCAGGCAGATGCCACCCGGGATCCTGGCCCCATACTGCAAATGAGTGGCTCAGCCAATAAGAACAATCAGTATAACTTTAATGATGACGGAAAGAGAGAACTTTCCAAGACAAAGGATGAAGATGTGGTGGAGGCAGAGGTCAGAGGAATGGCAGATGGAGGACAAACTTGGGAATCAAGAACAAGACGTGAGTTATAGAACTTAATAAATTCCTTTTGGGTTTTTTATACAGTTTAACTTGGTTGTTTATATGCTACAGAGTATAAAATAAACCAAAGCCATGGCAGTTTCCCAATGGAATATTACTGTGTGATTGAATTAAAATCTTGTGCATATACTAGTGCATATACTAGTTGCCACCAACCATCAAGCTATTGATGAATTTTCCTACAGCCACTTTCCTACTGCCACACTCCCCTCAAATCATTAGTGTTCTTAGTTAATGATCAGTGGCTTACAGGAACATGATCTTACAGCAGGAAAATAGAAGATGATGAGTCAGGATAAGAGTAAGCCACTGAGTCATGACCAGATGGTCAGGTCAGTGATGTATATACCTATGAAGGGTAGCTGATAAAATCTCTGCAGAAATCTCCACTGTGCTCTATTGTTTCCTGTGATGTCATTTCAGGTTATTAAATTATTTATTCTTTCTGCAGGTGGAAAGCTAATGTCATATCTCTCCCACTATCTCTCTCTCTCTCTCTCTCTCTCTCTCTCTCTCTCTCTCTCTCTCTCTCACTTAAATGAAACTTAAATGAAACATTCAACCCTAATTTATATAATGTATTTTTAACAAGTGGTTATGAATTATATTGTGGAATAAAGGAAATAAAAATGACATATTAAGCCTTTTGAAATTTTCAAAATGGCTGATGCACTGATCATTGCTACACAGCAAACAGATTATGAACAAAAGGTGGACATTCTGGACACTTAAAGGCTGTTCTACTGTCATTTGTCATTGTTATTTAGAACAAAATATTATTGTTGGAGGTGTTACTTTGCTAAAAAAAAAAAAGTGTTCAATTGGCTGGTTTAATGAATATTGTACACTGTGTGAGATTTCAAAACAGAGACCACATTTGATCCATGAAGGAACTGATATTTTGAAAAATGTATTGAGCTAGGTTTGTTTAATGGTGTAGAATTATGAAATCCAGAATTGGAGACTAACATAACTCTGGGATCTAACTACTCTAAATCTATTTTCCATAATGAGCCCATAAATATGCGTATATTTATGTAGTAGGTATGTGCAGTTATGTAATGTTGACAACAAAGGTTATCATTACAAAGAGGTACTCTTGAAGACAGATGTTTGGTTATGTACCTTTAAGAGGTAGGAGGGCGGTTCTCAGATTTCGCCACCAATGACAGAGCAGAAAATGCAAGAGTAACAAAACAGGAAATGAAATGAAGTGAAGTGAAGCTGGCAACGACTAAGGTAACTGTTTTTCTGCGAATTGTTGGCACTATAAATGACATTCAGGGTAGGCCTCTGCTCTGTCTGTGAGAAACACAATTTTAGGCACGACTACACAGAACAAATTCTTTATGTAATTCATTACAGTATGCTACAATTTCTTTGGTGACCAGCAACAAGTTTCAGGCTCCTTTAATAATAAGGATAAAAATTTACTTGAATTTAGTACATGATGTGTAGATTTGATACAATATTAATGAAAAGAAATTGAAATAGTTGTTAGAAAGACGAGACTCCAGTACTAACAACATAGACAGGTCACCTAGATAGATTTGATTTTTTTTTTTTTTTTTTTTTTTGCTTGAAAGTAGTGAAAACTGCTTATAGGAGCAGTTTTGGTTCTCACCTCTTTAACTGTAAGAAATAATTTCTAACGCTTGTGAAATCTGTTCTTAGACTTGGTCCTTAAAGACGTTTATCCTCTCAGAACTTAATGTCAAACCCACCTGCTGGAAGGCTTAAAGCAACTACTGGTTTTAACTCTTAAAGATAGCATAGTGACTTATAAACCTGGTCATTTTAACGCAGCAGTAGACGTGACAGAAAGTGATAAGACACAGGGTATGGTCTATACCGTTCCACATTTGACTACAACAATGTGTAATAATAATGCATAGCTTTGAGTCTTTCTTTTCAGTGGTATTTCAGATTATTCAGTAGATCAGCAGATTATTCAATGAAAGACTTTCACTATCTTTGATATGGGTTTAGTGCCTGAATCTCAGCATTCTTCTAATTCCATCATTCTGGTGGGACGCTGTTGTAAACACTTTTTAAAAATGCGGATACGGTTACCTTTCATATTCAGCTACTTTTGTCTTTTCCTCATGGTCAGTGGTGTGTGATCTGAACCGCAGTGCTCTAATATTCATATCATGTTATGACTATGAACTTCTCACATGTAGCGTGAGCATGCTGTAATTGTGTAAATCTTCTCCAGGCTGCTTTCATATTTGACATTAGCATTTATTGTTCTTTCAGAATGACACTATTAACATTCTCTCCATTCTCTCTCTTTCTCCCTGTTTCTTTTGCTGTGTGCTTATTGAATCATTTCTTCTTTTTCTACTTCACCCTGGTTTATAAACATCATTGCTTTCAATATTCCTGAACCATTCCTACATTGCTTTGCTTGTCCTGCTGGTTTATAATGTTTCTGTTCATGCTTTTTGCTAAACACTTTCCAAAAAAAGTGTCCTCACCTCCCCTGTCTATAGGCTTGCCAAGCACTTTGCCCTCCCCTTATTATCTGCATTCTAGCTCCCCATCTCAAGCACCCCTGTTTTACCGTTCAGACTTTTACAGGAATCAGTCAAAAGCTCTGTCTCTTCAGGAACGTTCCAGAGACTCTTTGTGTCGTATGAATCCCACTTCTGACTCCATCTTCTGTACTGTTTCAAAAAAGTATCAGGAACCGTTGTGTAATGATGAAAATCCTCCTATTGGTTTTGGTAATAATTCAGACAGCTTTATGGATTCTTTGTATCAATACTCTGATATCAAGAAAAACAAGAGCTGTTACTGTAGAACAGAGTCAGTTAGCAACCTTGGGTCAGTGTATGAGAACTGTATAGATTCAGACAGTAATGTTGATTCACTCTACAGCGGTGACATATACAAGATGAAAACCATGATTGATGCACCTTCTTCAAGCACATACGATGATGGCAGTACAACCCCATACAAAAATATTGAAATGATACGCTTTGTTAATGCAGAAAAGCTCAACAAACAAAAAAGTGATGGTAACAAAGACACCAAGGAAGATGTGAATTCCATGTTCAGCCGTGAGGAGACCAGTGCTCCAGGTTCAGTTTGCAATACATTTAGTGACCTGAAAATTTTGCAGGACACATCCCATAGCTCACCCTTCCCTACCCTGTATCTCTACCACCCCAAAAATTGCCCACTGCATAAAGGGGCTCCTCCACGCTTGTCCCCTGTAGGGGCAATTTCACCGCCTCATAGGTCTGGGCCTCCGTCTCCAGGAGCCACCATGTCCCGTCTCTGTTCGCCCCTATTCCCTCGCAGTCACACACTGCCTGCTCTTGCTGCCCCGCTCTATTACCCCTACCTGTACACCCCCCGAGCTCCGGCTCCTTTCAGGGAGCCACCGGCCCCCAAACTCCAATCTAAGCAGAATGCATCACCGCTTTCGCTGAGTAAGAGATCACTACATCTTTCTCATTCCTCTCTTCTTTATTGCCAATATTTTTTTTTTTTTTTTTTTTTTTTTACATTTCTCTCCTCTCAGCACTTGTGCTTTTGTATTGTTGGATGTATGTGTGTCTCAGGCTGAAGCTGTTTTGCTGTCATGGTTAAAGTGCATGGATAAAGTGCATGGGCTTATTTAAAGTCTGCTTCACTATTAGTATTATTGCTTTATTTTAAAAACTAATTGTGAGTGTTACTCTACACTGATCAGCCATAACATTAAAACCACCTGCCTAATATTGTGTAGGTCCCCTTTGTACCACTCAAACAGCTCTGACCATTCAAGGCATGGACTCCACAAGACCTCTGAAGGTGTGCTGTAAGCTACATGGTGGGGCCTCCATGGATCGGACTTGTTTGTCCAGCACATACCACTCAGTCTGAATGAGAGCTGGAGTATCTGGAGGCCAAGTCAACAACTTGTACTTTTCTCTGTCATCTTCCTCAAACTATTCCTGAACAAATTTTGAAGTGTGGCAGGGTGCATTATCTTGCTGAAAGAGGCCGCTACTATTAGAGAATACTGTTGCCAAGGAGGTGGTGTACTGGGTTGGCAGCAATGTTTAAGTAGGTGATGACCTGAGGTTTCCATGACCCAAGGTTTCCCAGCAGAACATAGCCCAGGACAATGTTGCATCCTGATGCCATCTTATCCCTAGGTAAAAGACACACATGCACCAGGCCATCCAAATGATAAAAAGTAATTGACCTGATGTTTCCCAACAGAACATAGCCCAGAGCAAGATTGCATCCTGATGCCATCTTTTCCCCAGGTAAAAGACACACATGCACCTAGCCATCCAAATGATAAAACGTGATTCATCAGTCCAGGTCACCTTCTTCCATTATTTCAAGGTCCATTTCTGAAGCTCATATGTCCGTTGTAGGTGCTTTCGGTGATGGACAGCATGTCTGACCGGTCTGTGGCTACAAGGCACCATAAGTAGCAAGCTGAGATACACTGCATGTTCTGAAACACTTCTGTTATAGCCACCATTAATTTTTTCAGCAATTTATGCTACAGCTCTTCTGTGGGATCGGACCAGATGGGCTAGTCTTCACATCCCGTGTGTATCAGTGTGACTTGGATGCCCATAATCCTGTTGCTAGTTCACCAGTCTTTGCTTGGAGCTTTTTTGGTAGGTACTAACTACTGTATAACGGAAACACCTCAGAAGACCACCTGATTTGGTGATTCTTCGACTCAGTCGTTTAGCCGTCACTATTTGCTCCTTGTCAGAGTCACCAGGATCCTTACACTTGCCCATTTTTCCTGCATCCAACATGTCAACTTTGAGAACTGGCTGTTTACTTCCGGCCTAATATATCCCACAGGTGCCACTGTAACAAGATAATCAATATTATTCACTTATTATACATAGGTTTTCATGTTATTGCTGTTCAGTGTATGTTATGATATTTTTTTTTTTTTTTTTGAACATACCTAATTTATAAAGAATCTTGCTGGTGTTTTTAAGCATGCATGTGTACTGATGTGTACTAATTTTGAATGCATGCATTTAAGTCAGTGTGTGTTCAGGTAAAAACAAAAACCTTTCTCTTACATCTTAAATCCATGAGAACATTTATTTCTGTATAAAACTAAATTCTGTATAAATACTAACATTAAACATTTGCACTTCTGTGTATATCTCCTAAAACCTCTAATTAAAGTAATATTAGTATTAATTGTAGTGTAGTAAAGAGTAGATTTAATTGTCGTATTTCAGTAGATAAGTTTATTATTTTGTCTCCAAATGTTCTAGCTGTGCGCAGCCTGTCCTTTGCTGGTTCTGCTGTAAGAACAGGGACCTGGATGGGCGACAATGAGAAGCCCCCACTGATAGGTGGTGGACTGTCACCTCTGTGCCTGCAGGAAAAACGAGGTATGTAGAACACACCTGTATTCAAAACCAAACATTCACATACACGTTAGTTGAACTGCTGTGAAGATTTATTAGGTGAAACGAAGCATATTGAGTGTTTTTTGTCTCCCAGCTCTCATCAGTGCAGTCAGTGTGGCAGTAGAGGCCATTCTGGCTCAGTTCAGCTCCTCTAGGACTCTTGTGCAGAAGGTTGGTTGCACCCTTTTACTGTAACAAATATACTATGGGTAAAATTAGAGAATACAGAGATTAGAGATACCTTCCTTATATTCTTTTGTTCTGTCTTTCTCTCCATATGCTTGCACATGCTCAATATCAATTCTTTTTCTTTGTCCAGATTCACTCAGTAGATAAGGTTTTTTTAAATGTTCATCTTAGCTTATGGGTAACTTCACTAACTCCATGCACCGTGCCTTTGTTTCTCATCCCTGCTCCTTTTCTCCCTGTTTTCTCTTCTCATTTACATCCAAACTGCCTCCTTCCCTATGTTTTTTTCCTCTTCTTTGATCATCCACTACTGCCTCGCCTGCTTTTGTTTCCTTCTTCTCTCTCTAACCAGGCTCTCTCTGGAGACAGCAGTGTGAACCCCGCTCTGGGTCGGCTGGTGTTGCAATGCCTTTGCCCGGCCTTGTACAGCCTTCTCTGTGACGGACTTAAACCCCATCAGAGTGATCTCATCACAGGCAGGAGGCCAAATTCACCCTGGGGATTGGTTCAGGCCTCCACCAAACCAGGTGTGTAGATTTTATTTCTCCTCTGCTCCATTTCTCTGTTTCTTTGTGCACACATCTCTGTTTTCCTGGCATTCAGAATCCCTGCAGTGTTGAATCACCCATCTGTCATCCCCCTTATTTATTGTCCTGCATCATCCAATATCCCCTCCCCTCTCTCCTCTCATATCTTCTCATGCATAATATCTTGTGTTATGCTACACGTAGGCAGTGCTATGCAGGAGTAATGAATTAAAGGAGTTCATTTTTTCACAGTTGTGTGAGGCAGCTGTTAAATGGTTTAACAACTTCTAGATTGAAATGTCTTGTTTTCCCCGGTGGTCCTCCAGGCCCGAACACCCAGGCTTTGTACAGCTTACAGTCTAAAGTAGCTGCACTTTCACAACTCAAGCAAAGCCGGCACAGGTTTAATGCCTTCCTACTTGGCCTTCTCAAGTAAGCACCAGACTGCTTGCAGTTATTTTTAGCTATATTCTCTACTGCTATTTTTGTTGTTGTGCATACAGGCTATATGTATCTTCTTTCATCATCTCTATTCTCGGTTCCCTCTTGCAGTATCAAACGCCTTGATTACTGGCTTTCCCACTTACAGACCTGCCATGGTGAGTGTGATTGGTAACTATCAACTATGTATTAGTCATTGCGTTTTGCCTTGTCTATTCTCTTGCCAGTTTTGTAACCGTATTCCCAAAGCATCACATCCTACTTCTTTCTCATGCACTTTCAGATGTACTGGAAACGTATTACTGGCCCACATCCTTCATGCGCCTTTCGGGCACTTATTGCCAGCCTCTCTTTGAAGAGCTTCTCCTCATGCTGCAGCCTCTTTCCCTCCTGACCTTCAACCTTGACCTGCTATTCCAGCATCACCACTTTGACCCATTGTCCCCTGTGCTTAGTCCTCCCAGTCGAAGCCCACAATCATCCAGTCCAGACCAGCCTCACAGCAATGGCCAACATCAGAAGAATGTTTCCAAGCAAGGCTTCACTGATCCCAAAGCAGCCAGCCACAATTCAAATCCCACAAGCACATTTGATCCGGGTCCAACCTATTGCAGACCAATATCAGGGATTGGCAAAGGAGAGACAAGTCCACAGCTGCAGTGGCTGAAGGAGAAAGAGATAATAGCACCCCCTAATATCTGGAATGGGAATAGCTTAAGCCATCAAGCAGGTCAGGCTCTTCAGCAAGGCTGGGGGGCAGTGGTACGTTGGGGTGAGCGTTTAGGGCAGAACTGGAGTGGTTGGGCCTCCACTAGTTTGTCAGAAGAGGCCAAAGCTCACACCACACAGGTTCTGAATACGCACTCCAATTCTAATTGTCCAAAGAGCCCAGGTCAGGAGCTGCCTGCTGCTGAGGGAGGAACAGGTTCTTGGGGTTTAGGCAGATTGTTTGGAGCACCCAAAAGCCCCAACAACCCACCAACAAATCGGTGAGCTACAACTGTGCATTTTTTTAATCTCAAAATATTGTTTTCAGTCATTGTTTTTAGTAATTCAGTAACATTGCAATAATAGTCTAAATACTAAACTGATTCCATATATAACATATATTTTCAAAACAGTGGTATCACAAATTGATTTATGAAGGTATTTATCTAATAAATGATGAAATTCTGTGAACCAAGAAGTTTCTGATAGTTATCACAATAGCTGCTATAACGCAAGTGATAACAGGAACTAACATGTTGAGCAGATGTTCCGCTGCATTATAAATGGGAATGAAGTATTTTTCTCTTTTGAATATAATTATAGAAAACATACAACATGCAGTTACTGAGAAAATAAAACAGCTTTAACTATTACAAAGTGCTGACATTTCCTAAATGTAAAGTAAATATATAACAAAACATATACCATACCAACAGTTATGTTTTTTACTATGTTTATTAGTAGGACATTTTCCTTGTGTTCATTATACATGTGAGAACATGTGCTATTAGAAGGAGTAATATTTAGGAGTAATAATTAATATATACTACTACTTCTGGCACTACAGTCAGAGTCATGCTGTAATAAAATATTTAATAAAATAAGTGGCCAATCCAAATCAAGAATTCAACAGGGTGGAAGTATAAAATTATACAAGTAATGTGAATTTCAGTAGTAAATTTTAGTTTTTGTTGTTTGTGAGCTATTATCATAAATATGAGCTATTATACAAAATATCATTTGTAGAAATACAGTCTGTCCTTGAGTAGCAGGCTATATTTTCTATATATATATATATATATATATATATATATATATATATATATATATATATATATATATATATATATATATATATAATATATATACACACACACATATACATATACACATATATATATACACACACATATATATATATATATATATATATATATATATATATATGTATGTATGTATGTATGTGTGTGTGTGTGTGTATATATGTGTATATGTATGTATGTATGTATATATGTATATGTGTATATATGTATGTATAGTAAATATTTGTTTTACTCCCCTCATCCATCTTTGATCCTCTACTTTTCAGGCGTCCTTCACACTGGCTGAATCCTGGTATAACAGTTCTGCCCCGCATATCAAGCACAGGCCAGGCCTTTCTGCCAGAGGAGATTGAGCCTGGAAGAAAAGGAGAGAGGGAAAGCAGCAAAAATGATGAGAGTACAGAAACTGGTGACCAGCCTAAACCTCTGAGGTAAAGTGTAAAGATGATGTTTTATCATTAATAGTAAGGTTAACCAGCTGTGTTGCATTAAGTGGGTTAGAGTCAAATAATCTTGAAGACATTTCCACTGATCCAAGTGGAATTCTTTAGTACAGAGCCTGCCTTATGGCACATCAACCCAGAACTGGGTTGAACTAGTGGTGTGCCTCAGATAAAGGTAAAACAGACACTGCATCATAATCAGGATGTTGTTGCTGGTAATTTGTTAGGCTTTGTTTCATTTCCAGCTGCAGTCTTCAGTGGCATTTTACTAGGACACATGCTTGCACATTTGCGATTAAGAGTAAAGAATCTTGTCCATAATGTAAGATTAACAACCGAAATTACTTTTAAAATAACAGGAAAATTGTTATAGATAGTGGAAATATTCCTGGGATTTAAATAATTTGTGTGCATTCAGACTTAACTCTTTCCTGATTAGTTTCTTTTGAAAGCCCACATCTCAAGATTCAAGCTAATAACACAACTTCCATCATGTGTACTTGCTATATTTTCAACATTTCAAAATGGCTTGAAAATCGACAACATTTCATAGACACTTTGATGTCTGAGCAAGTTTTTCATTCAAACTGCAAAATTCATATTGCCTCTGATGGGAACCGTATGACTGCATCTGCAGGGTGGTCAGAACTCTGTGCGATCATAGGGGTACAGGAGCAGAGCTGAGCTTCAGAAAAGGGGAGGAGCTCATACTTCTTGGAGGCGTGGACCAAGACCGGATTCGCTGTCGCCAAGGTGACAAGGAGGGCCTTGTTCCTATTGGTTATGCATCGCTCATCATGTGACTCCTATTTGGAGGATCATGTGAGTTGAAGTGAAGTGAACATGTACCATGGATTATTATGTTAAAAAGAGAGATGTATACATTGATATTTAGTTCATATCCTTAACTCCTAAATAGTTATTAAGGGCCGTGCAGAAATGCTCAGCTCTGTTGCCTGGTGTGTGATGTTTCGTGTTTTTCTCTAGCATTCATCTAAACATATATGATATTGTATAAATGACACATATGCATAAATATATACATATAGATATATAGAAAATCAGATTAATCGAATTCTAATCATAACTTTGATCATGATAGATAGGCAGATAGACATGAAACATGAAAAAAAACAGAATAGTCATTGTGTAGTCCATGTCCCTGATGAATAGAATTTAACATCTTGAGTTATGAATTATCCCATCCATAATATACAGCTTATTCCAAATATCAAGCTTAAGAAAAGAAAGCGTATATATCTATATATTTGTGTCGTCCCCCAAAATTACAGCTGCTTTTGGGTTTGGGGTGTATATCAGTAAAGGCGCTCCATGCACGCTATGTGATTATTAGTTTTCATATTGCTATTCATCATGTAGATTACCGAACCATTCAGGCAGTTCATTATCGACTCATTGACCAGGAAATAGTGGTTACTGTATGGATTTTCAGACACGGATTAAGTCTAGCCAAAGATAGATTTCTAGTCAGTAATCTCAGTAATTTAGCTTTAGGTTAGATTTGAATCTGTGCCTAGAAACCAGATGTATTTATTCAGAATTTTTTTAAATGCTGTGTTATCACTCAGTCACTATTTAAAAGCCTCATGATGTAAAACTACTACGATTGATGTTGTTGCTGTCACTAGTGGCAGAGTAGAGTACTTTAGTGTGGTAGTGCACTGATCGTTTTTTATTTGGTATTAATTTCCTACAGTGTGCTAACTAGTGTGTTTTGATTTTATCACTGACTATGCATATACCGTACTGTACTATTCAAAAAACTCATCACTGGTATAACCATATATGATTGATGGCTCGCTTTTTTTTACATTGGTAATCCATGTGTGAATGCCTTGAATGGAGTTGCATGAACTTATATCGAAGTAAATAACATATTTATCAGTCTCAGAAGCAAGATGGCTTGGTTGTGTGTTGACATCAGTACATTTAATCCCCAAAACCAGTCATATTTTCTCATTTATATTCTCTTATGTACTAAAGATTGCTGCATTTGGATTTGAACTAAACTGCTTACTTGTAAGATATAGGATATAAAGGGTGAAGGCGAGCATTTCAGATGAGCTGAGCACAGCAAGCATGTTAGGGAGGGGAGCAGAGGGAACCCAGTAAAAATCACTTGCTTCCACACTGGCTGAGGCATTGAGCGCTACTGATTGATGGCGTTCCCTGGCCATCTGTGCCTGCACTGACATGCCAGTTTGCATGGATTGCATCTCTATCTCTTTAACCCACACAAACAAATGCTCACTATCACTGTGCCAGTTTACGGCAGCAAAGCCGTGGGTTATACACATCACCCACCATATAGAAATACACCGAGTATTTACAGCACCATCAGACACCTGTAATGTAAACGTGCTCCACTTTTGCCAAGCCTCCACTATATAAGCTTTTCAGCAGACCAGCTCTTGTCTAATGTTTTGTCAAGCAAAATAAGCTTGACCTGTTTTAGAAAAAGTCACTTTGCATTTCTGCACTTGGTTACATTTAAAGACTTAAGGTTAAATATGTGGTATTATAGGTTAAGCTATACAGAATAACAGCTTAGATGTGAGTATCTTTGATGTTGTGTTGTTACAGCTGTGATGAATACAAGGCTAAATTTTATTTATTGGAATCTATGGTTTGGGGTGGTTTTTTCCATTCTTACCTCAAAAGCATAATTTCAGTGAAGTATGGAACTTTTCAGGAATTTCACGATTGTGTTTTTTTGTTTTTTTTTTACTTTTAATTTACTTTTTTTCGATAGTATATTTAACATTGTCATATAAAGCATTGGTTCTGTGTAAAAATAGATGTACTGGATAATATTGTGGTATTGTTTTTGTTCTTGATGATTTGGCTGCTGTATCCTTTTTTTGTCTATCTCTCTATCTATCTGCTGTGGTGTGTAAGTGGGTACGTATGCGTGCGTATGCATTAGTGTGGCAGTGGGTTGCGTAGCTGTATGTGATTATAGCCCGCCGCTGGTAGCACACTTCGAATACATAGTAGCCTAAATACCCTGTTCGATTAACGTCATTCAGTAGTCAACCAATTGCTTGCATGTGGGTGTTTGTAAATATACCCAAATAAACTATTAAAATCAATACATGTGCTTCAAGCGCTGATTTGTTTTGAAAGGAGATCTTTCAAGTGTTGTTGTATGGGTGCATATATGAGTTTTATGAGTCATTCCTTGTAACAAAATGACCATGGTGGGAAAGAAGCGGTGAATCAAGCATTTTATAAGTGTAAATGAAAAAAGAACTTCAAGGTAAACCAGGTGCAATTCATGCAGAAGATATAAAGAAGCAACGCAGCTCCGATCGGCAGACAAGGACGATACATAAATCTCAAATGGATTAAGTGATCAAGAGAGGGCACTGATGGAATTACATAAGGATGCCAACCTCTACACTCCTCCACAAATACACTTTTTTTTTTATGTAGTCAAATTTATCTAATATTTGCTATTAGAAGATAGACCACAAATGAATATGATTTCTATATATTATTTCTATAATACAATTTCTAGCTATTTCAAGCTTCAATTAGTCATGCTGGTCAAATTCAATTAGTCAATTGGCAGATAACTATGCCAAAAAAAAGAAAATGCAATGCTAGTAAAAAATAAATAAAAAATAGTATAATATATAGCTTAATAATTTAGATTTAATTAAATAATATAGTTTTCATATTTTTACTGTATTTTATTTGGTATATTGTAATCTCTGTAGTAGGAGTTATTAGACCATTTTGAGTATTTTGATCAATATTTCTAAGACATTTTTTGCTACATTCAATTCAATTTTATTTGTATAGCGCTTTTAACAAAGAGCGTTGTCTCAAAGCAGCTTTACAGAACATAAGAAACAACAAACAGACAAACAGTCCTAGATGTTAGACAAAATTTTCCCTAGTGAGCGAGCCTGAGGTGACTGAGGCGACTGTGGCAAGGAAAAACTCCCTTAGATGGAGTTACATGTGAGTCTTGTTTTCTAACCTAGATATAAATAACATGTCACTCTCTGAACGCAATTTTATTCACCATGAAATCAACCCAAGGTTTGTGAGTTAAATTTAGCACATGATCATTTTTCCCTGGAATTCTTTTTTCCTTTCTGCTCTTTTTAGTTCTAACCATGAGAGGGCAGTGTGTTTCCAGAATCTTCTGAGTCTGGATTCTGCTGGAGTTCATGCTGTGTATTATGAGTTAAGGTCACTTTAATGCTCCACATGTTCTTGGCTTTTTTCCCAACTCTGAAAGCTTTTTCTCAGGAGTGCCTGTGGCTTATGCAGTGGAAATACTCAATCATGGATCATGACCTTAAAAAAAGGTGGAATTAAAACTGGTAACTGTGTTGTATGTAATTTAATATGTAATGTATGTTTTACATTTTTCAAAAGTGATTCTAATGTGTATTCATTTAATAAAAAATATTCTTGTGGCTTGTAAGTGTAGTAGCCTAAAACACCAGAAGTTATGCAAGACAGGAAGACGAAAAAAAAAAAAATCAAATAAAAAGCCTTTATGCTAATGTTCTCTAAAGTCTTCAGGGTCCCTGGATGATCACTAATGCTCCACCCTCTCTCTTCCAGCTGCCGGGATGCTAGAATCATGAAATCATAAACACTAAATGCCTGCTGCAGGTGTCTTGGAAGCAGATACAAAGCAAGAGTATGGGGTGTATATAGATCACAATAGACAGGAGCCAGAACAGAATATGTTACAAGAGAGAGACACTTCACTCACACCTGGGAGCGATTTAGAAAAGTCGACCCATGAACATGATTTAGGGAGTTGGAAGGAAACTCGAGACCCTAAAGGAAACCCTTGCAGACCAAACAAGAACATTCAATACTGTATACAGACAGTAACCCAAGCTAAGCATTGAACTCGGCACCTTAGTGCTCAGTGACATGACAAAGCTGTCGGCTGTGTCGCCAAGCTGCCTCAGATTTACTCTAGAATGAAGCAGACTAGGAAATGCACAATACACATAATGCACAAGTTTTTATCTTTTAATCATTACAAGTGAGGACAAAGAATACAAAGTGTAAAAAAAAAAAAACCAAATGATTTTGATTTAATCACATATCAAGCTTAGAGAATGAGGTTTGTCTAACACAAAATGTACACTAATCTCTGCAAGTTGTGTTTAAGCCCCACCTAGAAATGCTACACTTTATCGACAGCCAGGACTCTGTGAGCACTGGATGGCTTTGTGATGTCTATCTTGCATACTGCAGTGTAATGGAGGAAATCAGTAGAGTGCATTTAAATGGTAAGCCATCATATTGTTTCTTGGAAAAAAGCTCTAAACACCATTATAGAGGTTTACGCCACATGTGCACCAAATCCATTTTTATTTGTTTGTGGCATTTTTTACTGAGGTATGTCAATTCCAGCACACTGTCAATGGATCAGCGTTCCTGCCTTGTAGGTGAGCTCCTGGTGACAGACTCAGAAAATAAGGAGTGAAAGACAAATAAGTAGATGTGTGGAGGAGAGTCATATCATCAGCATTATAGAAACAAACCTGATGCCTGTCACAGTCCAAGTATATCCCGATTCTCCGTGGCTTCACTGCCAGCTCCTTATCAGTCTCTGTGCTGTTCTCCTTAACAGAGTAGCCTTGGTTATGTTTCAGCTGAAGCCTGATGTTCTTATTTAGGTTGCTTATATATCCGCCATCGACACCGACACTCCAGTCAATCTTTTCTCCCACGTCCACCTCCCAGTAATGCTGTCCAGACTGAAAGGACTTGTGGGTTCTGGCCAGTGGTCTGTAGTCTTTATGGCGATAGAAAATTCCCTTCTTGTCTGTCCGAGTCACACTGCGGCCGTCAGAGGAAACCCTCAAATATGGGTCATGGCAGTCAGATATTACATTACGATCAGGAACTGTGGAAAGAAATTATAGCCTGCGATCATGTTGTGTGCAATCATGATTTAAATTCTCTTCACAATGTTTTTTTCATTGAAATGCTACACACTGGAAAACTGCAATACATCAGCCATGTCTGCTTATTCATTACATGGCCAAAAGTATGTGGACACCTAACTGTGGTTCTTCCCCAAACTAAGTTAGATGCACACAATTGTGTAGGATGTCTTTGTATGCTGTAGCATTAAGATTTCCCTTCACTGGATCTAACCTGGGTCCAAACATTTTCTAGAATGATGATGCTCCTGTGCACAAAGCAAGGACTATGAAGACTGAATGACTGACATCAGATCCGGACCTCACTAATGCTCTTGTAGCTGAATGAGCAACCACACTCCAAAATCTAGTGGACAACCTTCCCAGAAAAGCATGGGTGTGATCCATATACATTAGACCATATAGTGTATCTACATTAATATGAATGTTTCTATATAATAAAAGTAGTTTTAAATTATTGTTACCTGGTTTAATGGAGCCAAGCATCTTCTTCCACACAAAGAACTTCAGATGAGTTTCATAGGGGCCAAGAAACAGGGATTCAGATGTCACACTGAGGCCCTTCACCCTTGACGTATACATTGAGTGGATACTGCAATCAGAATTTCTGTCTAAATCATTTTAGGACATAAAATGTTTACAAATACTCACTCTAGTGACTGAAAAGCATTTTCATTCCTTTTAGACCAACTGCCATCAACTTGCCTCATCCCTTCAACAAAACCCAGGCCATGTTCGGTCCACCACTGCACAAGACACAGAGGAATGTTGCATGTGCTGTAAACTGTGATATCAGCATCAGGAGTGAAAACTAAAACTCATATTCTTTGGTAGAAACAGAATGGAGTCAAACCTGCAGAAAACCATCAGGCCGATCAGTTTCAATGACTGACTTTAGTATGTCTTCATGCTCTTTTCCAGCATTTAGTTTCTCCTCTATGTCATTTCTGTTCTTCTGCATCTTCTCTACCACAGCCTTCTCTTCTTTCTCAAGCAGTGCTTTCACTTCCTGCTCCTTCTCATTAAGAAACTGATGCATTTCTTGGAACTGAGCTGAGATTTGGGCTGAAAGCTGCTTGGACCGCTCCTATTGAGATTCAGATTGTGGTAATGTCACTGTTTCATGATGCTGAAGCATGTTTCATCATTTTATATTTAATACAGACTTCACAAATAATAATAAAGAGCGATCAGTGAGAGTCTTCAGCAACATTAATGACTAATAAATATCAGATTCTGGTCAGATGGTGAATGTCAGCTGGACAATCCAAGCGGTTGTAACTTCTCACCTCAGTTTTTGTGATTTCATTGGTCTGCCTCTTAATCAGCTCTTCCAGCTCTGTGTTATCTTTTGATATGAAACTTAAAGGTTCTTTTAGCATCTCCTAAAATGCAGAAAATTTAGATGAATAAATCTTTGTAGAAACTAGAAATTTTTATGAGCTATAATGCAGAATACATATTATACAGCATATATCAATACACTCTTGAAGAAAATGGTTGCTTAGAGGGTCTTTAAAAACTAGCCTGCATATATTTTGTCAAACACAATTGTCTTCCACTGACCTTTTTGGGTTCTGCTGCTTCATCTACTGGTTTGAACTTGTGCCCTTGGTGTTTATCTCCATCTCTACAAATTAGACATACCAATTTTTGATCTGTCTCACAGAACAGTTTGAGCCTCTCATCATGGTCAGGACACACTAATTTCTCTGGTTCCACGAACAGTCCTGCTTTCGGCCCGTTGGCTCCAGCAACAGCCATGTCCCTGTCCCTCAAGGCTTGTTGTTCTGTGAGGTGCTCCCTCACAGCATCAACCATGTTCCTGAGGACCCGGTTGGATCGTAGGTCCCACATGGTATACGGTCGACGGCATTCTGGACACAGCCGTAAGCGGCTGCTGGTCTGAGAGTGGTTACTGATACACTGCCTGCAGAACGTGTGGTCACACAGCAAACTCACCGGGTCTGTAAATTCCCCCAAACACACAGAACACTGAATCTGCTTGAAAAGTCGAGAATCCATAGCAGCTTCTGTATATGGTTTATCTATCTATTCAGTAAAGTATTGATTAAAACATCAGATTTTGTGTCCTCTAAAAGCCATAAGCTGTTTTCAAACAGACTCTGATGGTCCTAATAACAGCTGCTGACTATCAGATATCTGACAGCATATGTCCACCACACTGGACTTCAGCAGAGACTGGAGGGTTTTTCTGGGCATGTGTTCGTCACCCCTCCGCCCTGTTTTCCCCAGGATTCTATATTTGGGTGTAAGCACATGTTTCTGACACTGACCTGCATTCTGCCACTATTAACTGTGGCCAGTAGTAAACTGCAATGGCACTCAGGTTATTGTAGTCTATAAAGCAGTAAAGCTTCCTTTGCCATTACAGTAGCAGAAAAGTGGTTCAGCACATAAATTCCTATTCCTATTAATTAGGAATACATATCCAATACAATATATTGGCAACTCTCGTGCTTTTTGTTCACCTGGAAAACCGTTTAAGCAAGTTACAAATCAGCTGGTGAAGAAATCCAACAGGTGACTGGATTGTCACATGAACATAAAATGCGAGCACTGATGCGCCACACTTCTGTCTAGAGCTCTGTTGTCCTTTCGTTCTATAATTAGCAAGCATGTCCTTTACTTTCAACTGTATCTGCTTGGAAAAGAAACCCTTGTTTGTGAAATGTTTGTTTTATTTCTTTTAAGGACAATATTTTGTACAATGAAAAATATAAATACACTTTACAGAGTAATGTACATAATAAAAGACTAAAGGAATAATGCAATCATACAGTAGCAATCGATATACAGATTTAATGATGAACAGATTCAGATGTAATGAATAAAATCATGATAATGTGTGCTGTTAATGAATGACAGGTTGACGTGAAATGGCCTGATGTGAAGCACTTAGCCAAAGTTTTTATTAAATATTTAAAAAACAATGCCATGCCCTACCTTTTACTCATTTATAATTACGATTAATGTTGTGGAGCATTCATTGCAAAATTGTCTACCAAAAGAATAATGCTGCATAATCTTATTTGATTAATATTCATCTCATAAAAGGAAATCTCAAAGGAACTAAAAAGGAAAATAAAAAGAAATAAATGTCAATCATTTTTAATCAGAATGTCCATGTGAATGAAATTGTAGTCTAGAAACGCTCTTGTATTAGAATGCATTATCATATGAATATACTTTTTTTGGGGGTAAAAACTATTGTCATAAAAAATGCACTCCGCCTCCAAACCAATCAGATCCAATACCTTTATTTAAAACATTAAATTTTACTTGCATAGTTAGGTATCATTTTGTTCTTAATACCAACAAATAGTGAGTGGATCGCTGTTCTTTCCATCCAAATAAACACCAGGAGAGAGACAGAGAGAATGGGGTGGTGGTTTTGACAAGACTCTAGTATCAATGAGCATCATTTTGTCAGCATTATAGAATGAGATCAGATTTCTCTCACAGTCCAGGTACACGCCTATCTTCCTAGGCTGTGATGTAAGATCTACTGTGCTTTTGTCCGTATCGTGGGCCTGTTCGATGTGGTAGCTAGAATCTGAGTTGAAGCAAAGCACTGTGTCATTGACAATTTTACCCGATTCACAGCTACAAACCCCAACACCCCAGTCCACTTTCCTTCCTACATCCAACTCCCAGTAGTGTTGCCCTGTGTTAAGTGATGACACTGTCTTTAACCAAAGTGAGTTGGGTTTGTTTTTCTGGATCCTTGTCACCTTCTTGGGCTGAATACAGAGTCCACTGGGAGAAATGCTGATGCTTTGATCGCCTTTGTCCTCCACAGTGTGGTGATGAGGCACTTGATGGGGAACAAATAAAAGTGGTTATGATAACTTGTAAGTGCAGATATTTTGCATTTCAAAAGGTATGCCACGCACATAGGCGGTCAGCTCGACTGTCCTCTCACCTAGCTGGATGAATCTCAACATCTCTTTCCACACAAAGAACTGCAGGTACGTCTCATAGGGACCAAGAGACAGGGTGTCGGGTACAACACTAAGATCCTCCAGAGTCAGGTGCCTAAAAATCATATCATAATAAATTCCTAAAACGTAACACGTTTGTTTTGCCGGACGTAAACATATTCTTGCCGATATTGTCTATACAATGTTACTCACGTTGAATTGCTTGTGAATACTTCCCGAACTACAAAGCGTCCGTTCTCGTTCCACCACTGTAGGAGCACAAGCATACCGTGATGAATCAGATTTATTCTCTTTAATTCGTAGCTTCTATTTCAAACTTTTATTAAGTAGAAAAATTCATTACTTACCTGTAGGAACTGGCTAGGTTGATTCATCTCTAAAGCTGACCTAATCATCCCTTGTTTTTCTCCAGTGTCTGACAACATTTCTTCCATTGTAAACATGTTTATTCCCATTATGCCCAAGATTTGATTTTCCTCCTCCTCTAGCTTTCTCTTCACCTCCTTCTCTTTGTCATCCAGGAACTGGTGCAGCTTCATAAACTGGTTTGACATCTGGTCTGATAATGATTTGGATTTCCCCTAGAAGAAATAAATGGCCTTTTAGACTCAGTAAACATCACAACATCTCATTATGAAGTGTGTTATTTCACCTACCATTGTTTTCAGAATCTCTTCAGCCTGCTCATTAATCAAATCGACCAGCATGTTGTCTACTCCGAGCAAAGTTTCCAGAGTCTCAGTTGTCTTTTTCTAAAGGAATTTATCAGACTTTAACACATACGTGGACAACACCATTTAATCACTTAAAAAGTTTTAGCCTTACTGAATTTACCTTCTTGTCATGGAATGCAGCATCCAAAGTTTTAAAACTATGTCCCCGGTGTGTCATTTCCTCTTTGCAGACGACACAGATTAGTTTTTGATCCGTCACACAGAAAAGCTTGAGTTTCTCATTGTGGTATATACAGCGTTCTGTGAAGTCTCGGTTGATGGTCGAGGTCCGTGCGGAAGCAGACGTCACCCTGTCAATCAAGGCTTGATGTTCCCGCAGATGGTCTTTGGCTGCATCCACCAAGTTTCGTAAAACTCGATTTACTCTGATATCATTCGGAGTAAAAGGTCTACGGCATTCTGGACATTTGGTGTTAGCAACGTTTCTGGTCATGTGCTCGGTAATACATCTTCTACAGTAGAAGTGCTCACATGGAAGACACACTGGATCTCTTAGATCGTTCAAACAAACTGGACAGCGGATTTGATGAGACAAACCAGAAGCCATTGTTGAGCTGATACTTTGATTTCCCTCGACTTGAATCACCTTCACTCCGGAGCTGTAAATGAAGTCAGAGCTGCTGCACAAGTCTCGACACGGCTGTCCTCTCAGCTGCTGAAATCATTAAAACTGAAAGCGCTAGAACCTTTCATAAACCAATCAACGCTGAGTTACTGGAAACACTGACAAGGAACTTCCTTCATTCTGTTTATTTGACCATAATCGCGGAGAGCACTTTGCAGAAAACATGTGTGCTATGCGAGGAATGTTTTTTATTTCTATGGAAATAAACATAATACAGGTACAAACATATGTATAGCTGGGTTGCCCTAAGCAATAACAAACATAGCTGTGTTGATATAAACATGTTAATATGATCTGATATACCTGTCTCTGCATTCCTCCAAAATATAATGCTCAACATATCTTTTTCTGATTACAGTTTACTAATAGGATTTTGGTTCTTCTGTTAACCTTTCGTTTTTCTTTTCTTTTTTTTGCTATAGTGTGTATTTTTTTTGGTTTTCTGACATAACTTCAAACACTGAAAGTTTATTATTTGGCAACAACAGATTATGACTATGAAGATATAAGGGTAATGAATGGAGATCCACACTTTCCTCTGGTAAATTTGCCATGTAAATGAATACTATAAGTGCAGAGATTAGTCTATTTCATAACAAGAAAAAAAGACAGACAAAACTTTCACCTAAATGTACGGGATGTGGTGTGACAACAATGTGGAGCTTGTGCTGTTGGTTGATTTACATTTTAACACTGCTTGTGTTGAAGAATAACCTTCTCCATATATACAATGCATTGACGTATACACCGATCAGGCATAACATTATGAGCAGTGACAGGTGAAGTGAATAACACTGATTATCTCCTCATCATGGCACCTGTTAGTGGGTGGGATATATTAGGCAGCAAGTGAACATTTTGTCCTCAAAGTTGATGTGTTAGAAGCAGGAAAAATGGGCAAGCGTAAGGATTTGAGCGAGTTTGACAAGGGCCAAATTGTGATGGCTAGACGACTGGATCAGAGCATCTCCAAAACTGCAGCTCTTGTGGGGTGTTCCTCCGTATCTATCAAAGTGTCAGTATCTATCAAAAGTGGCCCAAGGAAGGAACAGTGGTGTACCGGTGACAGGGTCATGGGCGGCCAAGGCTCATTGATGCCCGTGGGGAGCAAAACCTGGCTGGTGTGATCCGATCCAACAGTCGAGCTACCGTTGCTCGAATTGTTAAAAAAGTTAATGCTGGTTCTGATAGCAAGGTGTCAGAATACACAGTGCATCACAGTTTGTTGCATATGGGGCTGCATAGACCATGTCTGGGTGCCCAGGTGGTCATAATGTTATGCCTGGCCAGTGTATGTACAGCGTATTATTGTCACTATATTAAAGAGTCCTTTTGGATGAAGTGACTCATAACAGCAAAATCTAATATAGTCTTCACACCAGTGAGGTGTGAAGGTCACAGACTGAATGTCTCACCTTCATATACACACATTAGGCTTTATATGTTTACCTTCATAGAAATTGTTGTGTAAGCTGACAGCTGGGTAAACCTGTGCTGTAAGCAAGCATGGGAATTTTGATGGAATGAGGAACCAGTGCATAAGGAACAGGGACAAAAGTTTTACTGGGTGATGGTTGACAATTTGGCAAGTAGGTGGTTTTGACCACATGGTGCTTTAACCAGAGAAAAAAAAAAAGAGAAAAATAATTTATTTCCCTAATCTTTACTGTATATTATGCAGCTTACAGTAATTCTGCACCTAATTATCATTAACAGCATTGACAAAAGGCATTCATGGGAATGTCAGGTTTTGGCAGCAATGAGTCATAGTTTAATTTCTTTCTGAAACCGGAGCAACAGCAGTCCAAGCCCATGCTTACGCATCACAGCTTCTATTATTCAAACTCCTGAAATGAACAATGACATTTGAAATGAACAGTTTCCTCCTCTGGGCCAGTAGTGAAATGCACTACCTTTTCCAGGCTTTCTTTGTTTGCTACACCACTACCATATGCAGAGTTCCAAGAAGGCCGGCCCATACCTCGATTTTCTCCACACTTGTCCCAAGACGAAATGAAATCTTCTCCTGCATTTTTTGGTAGCCTGCAAGTACTTCAACTTGACAGAAAAGTTGATCAAGTGCTTAGCAATCACACTGCATTCTTCATCAGCGTGGTGAGGACTGGGTTGGAGCTTCACACTGATCTGGGTAGTAAGGTGTGTTGAATCAATCAGAGACACACAGGACACAAGAAATAAATGAGGCATTTATTAAGACCAAACACAAAGCCTAAACAGTTAGAAAAAAAAAAAATCCTCCTGAGCGGCCACTACACCACAGATCAGGGCAGGGCTAGGGACCCTAAGACTCTTGAGCCATGTATGTGTGGTGGCCTGGAGAAAAAAAAAAAAAAAAACCTTCATTAGGTAAATTTTTGACATTTTTTTTTCTCAATGACAGGACAAGCCACAAGAGAAAATTGTATTTCAAGATTGTCTATTTCACAATGGCACGTAGCAAACTAAAAATGTGATTATAGCCCAATATTCTGAAACTAGCAAGGTTTTAAATATCTTTAGAAGACTTGAAGTTGTTAAACTGGCTGTACTTGATCCTGCAGAAAGATATACCACATATCTATGGCTTCTTAAAGTCAAGTAACAACCAACCAACCAACCAACCATTTTTTTTTCTCTAGCCCACCACATATTTATGATATTCAACATAGTTTTGAGTTGGAAGTCACAATAGGCCACTTGTGCAGGAACCAAATTTCATGTCATAATCTTACTTCTGTGCTGGTTTATAACACAGGATTGAACCCTAATAGTAACTGTTTTACATTGTGAGGATAGTTCTACAGTGCTGTTACATTGTAAGTCACTCTTCTAAATTACAGTGTACAAAAAAAAAAAAGACTGGAAGCTCTCAAAACTATGATGCATTAGTACATTTGAGAAAAACCGTCATTAACTTGTGGAAACTGAAGAGCTGTGCATTATTTCTCTATTACTCCCCTTTAAGCTCCTTTCCTCCTTCATTAACATACAACTCAAAAACTATTCCATTTTCAAATATTTTATGGGTTTCACCTGGAAGTTGCCTACATTTCTTAAAGCTTTAGATTTTAATGGGCCAGGTTTAAGTTATTTTTCTTACTAAGTAAGGCTAGAACTAAGCAAAGTAAACAAACAGCTGAAATGGAAGTAAAATGAATGAAAACTTGCATGAAGAACTCTGGATCTGCAATGTGACCGAAATGCTTCACTGCAAATATCAAATGTAAAGACACGTTTCTAGAAGCAATGATTTTGACACAGCATGGAAAAAAGCTTACGCCAAGCCCTGGTGGAAACTGGAAACTAGCCAGCAATAAATGCTAGCATGGATGAACAAAGCTGGGAATAGAAATTCTTTTGCTGTGCCAGTAGTGTGGGGACTGTACAAAAAAGGGAAATGTTTTCTTGGGAGTGAATTAGAAACTGTATGCTTAGTGTGAGACTGTATGCTTCTTTGTTTTTATTTGGATCTCAGGGTGATAAGGGTCCCAACCCCTGCAAAAGCTTACTTTATTTCTTCCTACTAAAGAATTAAACCTCATTCGAGTTTGGATGTTATTAGAAAAAATGCCCAACATCACCTCTCAGGCTGGTGTGTAAAGTTAAGAGGGCAGCATAAAAGGAGTTTAAAAAGTAGTATAGTGACAATGAAACAAAAAAAAGTAGCTTATTGCTTTCCAATTATTGCTTATTACTAGGCACATTTCACATTAAATTATATCACTGGTACTATGCAGTCGTTGGCAAGGCAAATGATGTATAAACAAATGTAAAGAAAAAACACATTATAAATAATAGACTTACAATTCTATACAATTTTTTAAAATAGATTTAGTATGATTGTTTACGTCCTTGGCCAAAGTTTAACTAACTATTTCAGCATTTCCCGTTCCCACAGCTTCATGCACCCCATGCTTTTTTTGTGATTTTATACTGAAGACGTATCTGAACAAGGCAACTGACAAGATATAAAACTGGAAGAAAAATGGAATGAAGAAGTGTCTTTTTTTTTTTTTTTTTTTTAAAGATCAGCAGTCTTTTTCTCCTCTGTGAAATGTCCACCCTTTTTAAATAAACATGGATCTCTGGGTCTTAATCTTTTTCTCAGCAAGCATCCCATCCAGCAGGGCTCTGTTCATAAAAGAGAAGAGAGAGCTACAATCACACAAAGTCCCATTAAATGGTAATAAAATACTCACACACATTGCCATCACAGCACATACTACTGAAACTGAAGAGCTCGAGTATGAAGGACTTAAAGAAAAGCTTGAGTAATGGTTCCACTGTGAGCCTCTATTAACAGAGGGGAATAAAAGTCTCTGATCCATGAAGTGTCCTTTGTACTATTGTACGGTTTGCACCACAGTAGATTACTTCATGCTTCGTTTATCGCACTAAACATCCTGCCCAAGTACAAGCAAACCTTGACAAAAATTTCCCTTACACATGCAGCAATCATACTTTGTATCCCTCATAAAAGGAGGCGATATTACTGTATTATACAGTGTACATTTCTTTAAAGCTCTTACCTTGTTAACGCTCAGTGCCTGTGTAAGCGCACCACACAACAGGTCTTTGATATTGAAGGGCATTGCCTGCCTGTTCTTAAAGGCCCATCATGCCTGTGTGTTACCATGGTCACAACCACAACCACAATATGCCCTGGAAGGTAGGTGTGTGGGCGTGGCTTCTTATCCCTTACAGGAAGTTGCTGATGTGGGCTGAAGCTTCCTGGTGAGCTCTGAGGTATAAGGCCCTTAACTGACTCACATCACGCCCGACTGCAGACTCAGAGCCGTAGTATTTCTGATAATACAAGATAAGACTGATCATTATTATCATATATTATTGAATTCCTACACGCTGTACAAACACCTGCTATGACACTGAGTCTAATGCAATGTTTGGTTTTGAGCAATGTGGCATCTGATACCAGGAAAATGTAAAAGCCAGGTAAGCATTCAGGTGCTGGGTCTCTCATACAGGGAGTACAAGGTGAGTTGCAAAATCTGCTCATACCTGGGATGATTTAATCTTTTGCACAAGTGTTAAGTTGTTTCATGACTTCTTTACTTCGCACTGTTATGAAGCTATTTCTATTATCATTGACTTTAATGCTGTTTTACATGATGTATGTTCTGGCAATGTACAGTATGTTGTTATATTCAGTATATCATATAAGTGATAATTTGTACATCAATATTAATGCCATTTAACATATGAGACAACAAATAGACACTGCCCCTGACAAAAAGACAAGAAACAAGGACTTCTGAATATTTCACTATACAATAAGTATATACTTGGAGTCTATACTGGAAACACAACACTGAGGCTTAATGGGACACCAGGATCCATCTCAAATAATACAAACTAAAGGAAATGAATGAGTATTAGAATTCCCACGGAGAGTATAACTTTATGTATCCATAGTCATTATACTTTTTTGTGCCCTTGAGAAAAAGTCAGCAAGTTAACTGGCCAGCATTTTGGCTCTGAAATGTAGTTTCTGCTTCCTACATCATACGAGAAATATTATTTGTGTCTGGCTGGCATCTCTATTTATTCCACTACCTATGCATATGTATATATGTATTGAATGTAAGGAGGCTAGATGTTGTAAGCAGTAGAATATCTAAGCAGAACATTAAATAACACACCCCTGGAATTTATACCAGTATATATATATATATATATATATATATATATATATATATATATAAAACATGCAGTAGCTGTCTCAACCTTTTTTTTACAGTATGCTGGCATATCATAACACCCCTATATATAATCCTAATGCGGCAATGTATTTCTTCTAAAAGCTGTCATAAAAGGCAGAGAGGGAGAGAAAGAGAGAGAGAAAGAGAGAGAGAGAGACAAAGCACCCACATCACAGGCAGCACTGAAAGTGTCAGTGAGCGCTTAGGACACTAAAATAGCACATTTCTGTGTAAAGGATAAATGCGGGAGGACAAAAGCGCAGGACACACTGACCTCTGCACAGTGGAACACAGTCAGCATGTCCGAGTGGAAGTCCGCCAGGCTCTCATAGTGTCCTGACTGGAGCTGCTTTTGCACCATGCTGAGGTCCACCAGAGCAGAATCAGACCTAAAGTATAAAAACACACACACACACACACACACACACACACACACACACACACACAAATGTTGTCATGCCATAAAAGGTCCACACTCCATCTAGTGGTCTGTAAAAATACTGGTCTTTCTGGTAGACAAACTCACCTTTTCCTTGAGCACAGGTTTAACAGAGGATCACTAAGGGTTTGTCCAGATGATCCTGAGGGACAGACAGAGACAGAGAGATAGAAACAATGAAAGAGAGAGAGAGAGAGAGAGAGAGAGAGAGAGAGAGAGAGTCACAGTGACAGAGTCAAACAGAGATAGAAATGAAAATAGAGACAAAGAGAGAAGGTGAGGTGACCGAGAGACAGACAGAAGTAGCGAGAGAGATCCAAAATCGGAACTAATTTCAGTTTGTAAACATACCCTTGCAACTAACAATCCTGTCCCAGATTTCTTGAAGTGTGTGTGAGAGATTTCTGCTTTGGAATGTTACATGCTCCCCATCTTCAGAACATGACCTCCGCTCAATCCGGCACCTGTCTGCGACATGTAGAACAATACACACAATTTGAAATAAAGATATATATATATAGCTATATATAAACATATTGCAAAAATATGCTCCACTAAAAACATGCAAGTCTTCCATTTTAAATAGGAAAAAAACTTTCAGGTTGAAACAGACAAGAGCTGAAGAGAATAATTTTCTTTCCCTGGAAAGTTCGTTCAGGGACAAGAACCAATGCTATCACCTACAACATGCAAAAGACACATGAAGGACAGACAAGAAGGCAGGGGGCTTGCTATGAGGGGGAAAATATGTAATCACACCATGCAATCACATTTCTATTCAGAATTTAACGTACAAGAAAACAAACGAGCAAAACACTGTATAATTTAAAAACGAGCAAGCAAGCAACTCAGACTCCTGGCTTATTGTAATACAGAAATGCTTCACAGCATTATGAATATGATGCAAGCTAAATAAATAACAAATACATACACACATGCACATGTCGCCAACAACTACACACACTCCTAGACCTGACTTGATGGTTGGATCCTCCCCAAGGTCTCTACGCTCACTCTGCTGACCGCTCGCTTTGTCCTCCTCTTTTTCTTTCTCTTGCTCTCTCGCGCCCTCTCTCAGAAGAAATGCCTGTCTCGCCTTCATCTTCTCGTAATTTCTCACCAGGAAGACGCCATGTTTCATTACAAAACTCCTGAAATGACAGTGCAGAGGGGACGAGAGAGAGAGAGAGAGCGAGAGAGAAAGAGAGAGTGTTTTAACTGTTACCATAAAACATTTCACCAAATGCATTTATTAACCCATAATTAATTTACTCATCCTATCACTTCATTTATTTTACTTTACATTTTTAGGACAAAGAAATATATAAAAACTGCTATAATATACAATACATTTCTAAATTCTGTTTTATACTATAATAGAGTTACCAGCTTGGTCAAAAAGAATTCATGCTTCAGAAGGCTGAAGTTAGTATTTGTGGTCAGTAAGTCAATTAACATTGTACATGCTGTGCCAGTTTTATCACATTTATCCCAGATTACACATTTGGTGTTGTATTTGGTGGTCATTTACTCAAAACGTTGTTGTTTTTTTGAGTCCTCTGATCTAGAAAGTGTTTTGTCACACACAAGATTACACTGTGGAAACCTTTACGAACTATAAAAACAATAAATCTCAATATTTTTCTGGTACCTCTCCTCACTAGATAAGGTTGAGGGGAAGTTCTCATTGTCACTGTTTTCCTCCTGTAAATGGAAAAAAAAACCCCAAAAATAGCAAAAAAATCTTTAGACTGCCTAATTCTGACGCTAGGTATACAGCCATTCACCAGTACGTTGTGTACAATGTTATGTGTTACCTGTTGTGTGAGGTGATGATGGCACTGATGGTGTTCCTCATACACATGCGTGTGATTGTCCATATCACAGGACTGAGTCTCGTCATCACTGAGCCTAAAAATCATGCAGGGTTTTTAGAATTATGTAGTAGTAAAAAAAAAAAAATAACAGAAGTGTATCCACAGTATGAAAACAATGACTTAAACTACCACCCAGTAAATTTCTTTGAAAATGTAGTCAGAGATAAAAGCAAAGTATCAACAATATCTGGCACAGTCAGTAAGCTGCTCTGTGGGAATGTATTGCAGGCCCCGTTCCAGTCAAAAGAAAAGCAAGGCCCTGCTGACTTCCTCCGCTCCCTTCATTCAGGAATGAAAAAACAGCCCTGTTTTTGAGTGCGGCACTGCTTGTTTTTTTTTTCAACAAGACGTTTCCTAATACCTGTGGATAAGGAGGACCTTATGTGAAAGTGTATGTTTGTTCTTACGTCGTGTTGAGGCAATCGTCAGAGCAGGACTGAGGTGCACTGCTGTTTGGGGGGTTACAGGAACTGTCTGAAGTCAGAGACAGAGCCATTAATTCTTTAAAAAAAAAGTATTCATAAAAGCCTGCTAGTCTAAAATGTCACAGGGTGGTATAAATATATACACACATTAGAAGCAATCAGGCAGCCATAATGACAGATAACACAAATTTACTGTTGCGTTAAAGTCAGACGGACAAGAACAACAGTGTCTTTGTCCTCAATATTACTCAGAGTTATTTTAGACATCTTACACACACACACTTACTTGATGGCGATGCCTGTGGTAGAGTAACAGGTTTTTCAAATAGCTGAAGAGAGGGGAAAACATACACATCGTGAATGCTGTAGGGTCGTGTTCCTGGAAATGTTTTTTATTTTTTATTTTTTTTAAACAGAAATTAAAAGCACCTTGTTGCGTGCATACTGCCAGTGGATGTCATAGGGCAACTGAAAGTTGATCCGTTTTACTCTTAGGTACTTTCCTGTCACAGACGAGCACACATATACAGGAGCAGAACACTAGATTAAAGATCTACACATATTAAAGTCCAATATAAATGTAGCAAAAAAGGACTTAGTTTTCAGTTGCTTCCCTATTATTTTCTTTTCATCTAAAACCTATATTCTTCTCTTAATCTTAAACTATTTCTACAAAAGCGATGATTTGTGGTTCTGTATGACCCTGATACCACAGTAACTGAAAACACAAACTGAAACTTACCCACATGCAGCGGTGCAGGAAGGAGGCCATATTCATGCTCCTCTGGATTATACTCTAGACCCTCTACACTTAGCTCGTGAGGCTGATCAGGAATGCTGACAAAGCCAAAAAACAATAAACACAAAAACTCATAAACCTCTTAATGATAATGATGTTAACCAAGCTTCCCTTAAAATTAGATACACTTATATACTCTGTAAATGTTACTTAACCACACAAACATCCAGCACCTGCTGAAAGGTCCGGGCTAGCTGAATAATTCAGACTAGTTACTAAATAATATTCTTTAAGCTGAATTACTGTGCACAGCAAGAAGAGGTTAAAGTGTTAAATCCTATATGTTTATGTACACTCACTGGACACTTTATTAGGAACACTTTCAAGCAATCATCCAATCATGTGGCAGTAGTGCAATTCATACAATTATGCAGATGCAGTCAAGAGTCTTCAATTAATGTTCACATGAAACATCAGAATGTCGGTAAATGTGATCTCTGTAAAAATGTGATTTTTACAGTAACATAGTTGCTAGGGTGCATGAAGGGCTGGTTTGAGTATTTCAGAAACTGATGACATCCTGGGATTTTTCATACATCAGTTCACAACAGCTTCTAGAGAATACACAGAACGTTGCCAACATCACACACCATAGAATGAGAGGCAGTACTGTGGGAATGCCTTGTTGAATTCCTCATGAAAGAGGTCAGAGGTACAGCTAACTCAACCACTCTACAACCGTGGTGAGCAGAAACATCACAACATGCCAAACCTTGAGGCAGATAGATTACAATAGCAAAAGACCACAATGGGTACCACTTGTGTCAGCCAGGTATAGGAAGGACAGCTTGTAAAAAGGTGACTTTTATCCAGCCTTATAATGAATGGTTATCTGAGTCTTGACTTGTATCTGCATGGTTCTATGAATTGTACTAATACCACATGATGGCTTGTTTGAATGAGCAGGTGTTCCTAATAAAATGGCTGGTGAGTGTACATGTGACGTGTCCAAAGTGTGGGAACTTACTCTTCGGTTTTATAAACATCTGAATAAAGCCCTGCCCATAAATACTTCTTATTGGGTAGTGATGCAGTGGCCTGCTCCGGTTCACTGTCTTCAACCTGGCTTGGTGATGGATCAATAGGCTCTGAACACATATGGCAATGAGTGGAAGACTGCTCAGTCACATCTTTTTCTTCATTCTGAGTCTGATCTTCATCTCCCACACTTTCAGATAGTTTTCTTTTCTTCCCACTTCTTTGCTCTCCATGAATGACGAGCTCAATGACTTCCAACACTGTGTCACTGTTATCTTTGTCTTCTTCTCCTGTCTTTTCTATAGACAAAGATGAGTCCAGCTCAGGACTAGAAAATGAAGATGGCGAAGGTGGAGAAGAGGGTTTAGGAGTCTTCCTTGGTCGTCCTGGTCCTCTTCTCTTTACTCCGTTGCCATCTACAGAATCCAGTCCCTCAGAATTGTAATGTTTTGGTGCCTTGAAATGTTGTTGTATTTTAGCACTTGAAGTTGACGGAGTGTTTCTGGCTGCTGGGTGTGACTGCTCATCCCTTAAAAGAGATGAGGTTTGCCGAGCATGGTTAGATTTATTCTTAATCAAAAGCCTCCTTTTGGTTTTAAACCCCCTTGGGCCCCTTGGCATCTTTTCTGGTTCTCTGCATGATGAAGAATCACTGCACTGATGCTTTTTAGAGAAAACACCAGCCTGGTCGATACCTGTAAAACAGGCAGAAAAAAATCCCTGTTAAATTCATCGCACATCTCTAAATATAAACTATTAGCTAAGTAACAAAGAACAACCAACAACTATTCACAAAAACCTGTCTTATATAAACGTTCACATTCCTACAACACATCTTGCCACCTCATCCACATTTCTTTCTACCATCTACAGACTCACACCTTTTTTCTTTTATTCATTCTGTGTGTATCAAGCGCACCAGGAAAACAGCTGCAAAAATCACAAGTGACAACTCCCACACAGCATACATCATATTTCAGCCTTAGGTCTCCTAATTTCCAAAACATACCCTTCATAGAAAGTCTCTTTCCCACAACCACTAGAAATCTCAATTGTCCTGTTTACTCTTTCCAATTATGACTGTAATTTTACTGTAATCTCTCTTAAGCTTGATGCAATAATATATTATAATAATGGATTCGATTTCTTTGACGTTCATGGTCCTTACTGTAACTTATCATCCTTTTCCATTTGTCCTTTTTTTTTTAAATGATGTCTATTTTGCGCTGTAATGTTTATCATTTAATTCTTGACTTGCACACTCGGAGCTGGACTGAAACCAAATTCCACCAACATGGTTGCCTGGCAATAAAGATTCTTGAGATCTTGATCTAAAAACAGTTCAAACACATGATGCTATTGCTTGGCATTACAGTTTTTTTAGACTTGCTTTAATGAATGCACAATTAACTACCAAAATTTTACACAGATATATGTGTGTGTGTGTGTGTGTGCGTGCAAGTTAGGTTCTTAAAGTCTCTGAATTCTGATTGACAGACTATATTGTTAGAATTAGAAGCTTGTGGTTTAATATAATGAGCTTATTCTGAGACATGTCTGTGGTGTTTTGGTTGTTGTCCTGCACTTTGGACAAAAAAATGAACCATTAAGCCAAGCTGCATGTTTACACAGAGAAATACTGAACGAAAAAATTCTAATCAAGAGATTTTAAGGCTGATCACTATGTCAATTTTTAAAGTTTGAAGTGAACATTTGAAGTTAAATTGACCAGAGTTAGACTTTTAACATGCAAACTAGCATTTAATGCACTCCAGTTAGTCGTTATGCTACCGGAGAGACACAACTATAATCAATTTCACAGAGCCGCACTCAAGAGCATTCCGCAGCAAACCCTTGGTCTCCAGGACAAGGATTGTGAAATCAGGATGGAGTGTGCTCTAATACACACCATCAAATACCTCTTTTTACAGCACAAAACCATCATACATTAGGGAATATGGTGGGGAGTAACATTATATTTCAGTTCTGTTTAAGAGCATTCCAAGAAGACAGAAGGACAAACTTCTGAAAGGAAAAAAAACCGAAAGGCAGACAGACAGATTACATATGAGATTGTGAGGCAAAACAACCTGGCCATGGTGCTGTAATATGACTTCTGCATTGTTTCTTTGTACATCTATGGATGAGCTATTCCTAGGCTGGATAAGAGCCAGACCAAGATCGCTTTAAATTTACCTCTGTCTCATCAACACATAAGTGTTAATACATCAACAGCCAAGGTGTATTTTTAGACTGAACAAACAAGTTTGCGGGAGGAGATTAAGTAAGGAACAAGGGACGAGATAAAGAGAAAGAGGTCTGACCAAAGATGTCAGGGTGGGGAAGTGCTCAGGAGGCACATATGAAGCTAGTTAGAAGATGTACTCTCGCCAAATATACTCTTTGGCTTTCACAAAAACAGCTCTCTTCCTTCGCTCTTCCCTCTCAGCCATTTGTAAAAGTTCACTTGGAGATTTCCAGGCTAACCCCCACCCACATAACCACATTTCCTTACCACTGCTGAATGCCTGCATTTTCTCTTTCTACCTTTCCAACTCAAACAGAATGGTGTATATTGGCCACTGGCAGACAGGAGCTCTATAGCAGGAGTCTAAATGGACATTCCTTGGCAGGCAGATAACAGCGTAAGCACATAATTCATAATGATGAATTGTATAGCACAGCTCCCAGTGCTTCAGAGGGACTTGTTACGTCTCTGTCAGCCTAAGTATGAATGTGAGAATGGTTTGTGCGCATGAATAGAGCTGACCGCAAATAACCCCAAGCTCATTCCTGTCCAATAAAATGCATTCTGTGTAGCTGATATGTAACTCGATACTTGGGTTTTAACATTTAATCAAATTATCAGTTATGTTCATTAAAAGCTCCTTCTAAATGAAATGAACTCACAGTACCATCCCAGACTAGCACAAGGTATATAACAAAACCAGTGTACAGTGTACTGCCACCAGATCTAAAAGGTGGCATTAACTGTAAACAGTCAAATACAGAATTAATGGAAATTTCAGGGCAGTATATAAGGCCATTTCCTATTTCCCTGGAGTACATACTCATAAAATTCCTTTGGCCCTTCCCCATCTAGTGCATATGCAGTCCTTGTGTGTGTATGCTGCTAAGTCCACAAGGCCGTAGAGTGTCCCATTTCTCATTTTAGGCTTAAAAAAGTGCTCAGAAGTGCCCTCTATTTGCATGTACTTTGCCCCTTGGCAAAGACCGCATCCAAGTGTACTCTGCCACAGTCTCTTACTCCAAACGCTCTCTGAAATCGTTGCAGGACCAATCACAGACCACTATCTGTTAAGACAGAGTACAACATGGTAGAAAACAGCCAATTAAAGGCAGTGACATTCAAATGCAGTATCTTTCATCATAAAAGTCATTAAGCAGCATTAATGTAACAGCTTTTGTGGAACAAATCCTAGAACAAATAGTAAACCAAGCATTTACCTAAATTACATATTTATAACACATTTTCTGGAGCTACTGCATTCAAATTTATGCTCTTATACAATCAGTCAATTGAGCTACAAATATAGGTACACAATCTGAGCCATATGTTTCTCAAACAACTCTAAACTTCAAATGATACATGAGCAGGACACATGAGCATTCCTTTCTACTTCTGCCAGAAAGTTGTCTTGGTCATAGATGGATCTTTCAACAAAATAATGGCTCCAAACTTACCTACAGTAAGTATATGAAGGAGAAAATGTTCTACATAGTAAATCTTCCTAGAAATGTTCGAGCTTTTAAGGCAGTACTAGCAGAGTCTCAGTTGTGTTATTCTCCCCGGCAGAGGCTTCATAAAATATTAATTCTAAACCCAGTGTTTTAGAATTTTCCCCCATTTTTTGAGGGGAAAATGTATTAAAATAAATCTATACCGTTACATTTTGAGCTCAATATGAAACAATATGGTTTTTTTTCTTATTGAATGAATAGCAGTGCTTGTCCTGAGTATCCCATAAAATAAACTGAGTCACCTAGAGTAGCTTGCTCAGGAAGGACAGGCTATATAAAAACTGCCACCACTCCTATACTGTCTCTCCTGCCTGCCTCTCACCTATATATTCTCACCTACCTAATGCTTATCTTAACTAAGTCTGTACAATGAGTTGTCATTTTATTAGGTAAAGTCAGCACATAGGTAATTTTTTGAGTGTGCAATAACTCATTGTAAGCCCTCTGCTCCTATGCACGATTACTCAGCTCTCATTTACCCCATCCATCAGAGCAAAGAGACCACAATAGGACCACCACTGTGCAGAGTTAAGTGGTAGACCTTTCTCACCACAGCAGTAACCCCAGTGTCACCTCTGTGTCAATACAATGTGAAAATAAGTCTGCCAAACGCAAACATCCAGTCAACAGCAGTCCAGTGGTGAGACAGTGACACTGATGAAGTGCAAGGACAATTATCACAGACATGAAATATGAGGTAGGTGGACTAATAAGGTGGGTGTGTCTAATATAATATTCAGGAAATGTACATGGAGTTTCAATCTGCTGTGCTGCCAGCACAACTACTGTGCTGAGAATGGTCCATTGTCCAAATAAATATCAGCAAGAGTCCTAGGGTCGTCCCTTAGATGGGGACAGGTATGTACAAGATGTACAACATAGTTGTTTAATAAAACCTGGCAAGTCTGTATTTCCACTCACAAATACCCCCAGGATGCCACAATGATGATGCACCACCCAGCGCTTTCAGATATATTCCTCACATGCTGAGGTTTGTTTCTTACCATATGTTTAACCAAACAACAACAAGCTCAATAGTAATAGTAAGCTTCCATTCCATTGGTGTCTTAGAGGGACTCATTAAACAGCTAATAGCAGTACAATATGATTCTAACAAATAAAAATGAACCTCAAGCACATTTCCAATAGTAAGGTCCTTTTCAGAGGATGATTTCGAAACTGAATACAGGCTGCTGTGGGCAGACAGTTTGATTTATAGAAGTGCTACAAAAGGCAGGAATTCGCAACAATCCAGCACCTGCACGTCGCACGCATTTACATAGCACCATCACCGCAAAATACTTCAAGGACAAAAGTATTGCATGCTGCAGTCAGCAGGTCTACATAGAGTTAACAAATAAGATGAGTGCCAGGACATATCTGTAGCATATCTGTAGCATATATAAACAGACCTTAGCGCTTACACATCTGAAAGCACTTTGCCTGCCAACTAGATTCTGTAGTAGTAACTACACAGACAGGAAAAAAAACAGTCTGTGCTCTCATTTCTTATGCCACCAGTTAAACAGTGGGTGGTAAATGAGCGGAAAGACACCAAAATATAATACAAGCTGTTCTGATTTAACTGCACAATGTACTTCCCTGCTTTTCAAAAAAAAAAAAAGTCTAATAAACACAAAAACAAAAATATACATTCGAGCCATAAAACTAAATAATAACAACAAACTGATTTGTACGCCTTCTTACCTGGAGTTCTCTTATCTCCAGAAGACAGCTCTTGTACAGATGTCTTAGCTTGTTCCCTTAGAACACTGGAGACTCCAGTAAGTCCTTCACTCTTTCTTGACTTTGCCAACCTTTTCTGACTTGGTGTACCACTAATGAGTGTAGGTTGCTTTAAGAAAGATTGAGTTCTCCTGTGTAACTGCTGAGCTGATGTTGAGTTCCCATCAGTCTCTAGACCTTTCAAGGTATTCTCATGGCACACTGAATTGTTTTCAAGTGTTTCAGCAGGCTGGTTAAGGCTTTTGTTGCCAAGACCCCATGGTGGCTGATGCTCTGACCATCTTACTTCTCCTCCCTGCCCCAGGTTTGATGAATTCAGACGTGTAAAAGGAAAGGTTTTGTCTTTCTGTTGGATTTGTGAGAAAATTGGGGAAGGGGAGGGGGAAGGGGAGTTAAATGAGCAGCTTCCTGAATTTTCACTGTCTTTTGCGTGTTTATTAAGCCAAAGACATGCATCATTTCCATGCTGTCTTTCTGTCATCACACTATGTTTTTCCCTCCTTCCTCTGCCTTTCTCTTTCTGTTTCTGCCTTTGCCCACTTTCTGTATTGAAACAGTCACAGGAGGAGTGCGGGGTCATCCTAGGATATGTCCCGAATGTGCTCTGTCCCCAAACTGCAGAGTCTTGCCTTGGGAACTTGGTCCTCTTCTTGTGAAACTTAGATGGGCTTATAATAGGGTTCTTAGGGAAGTGGTGCAGATATGATGGTGGGAAAGGGAGTGGATATAACGCACTGGATGGGTATCCTCGACAGAGTCCGAAACCAAGAGAGGTGGTTGTGAATGGTACTTTGTAGGATGGATGGATAAATCCACCACCTGGGTATGGGTATCCAAGTTTGTGCATCACCGGGAAATGTGTAACAATCTGTTCGCTTGGCTCAGTGGAACAACCATGTTTCCTTCTCATGTTTGCCATCCTGACATAATGAAGGGGTTCACAGGAGAGGGCCGAATGTGGTGAATAGTACCCGCTGAGGTTAATCTGAAACATGGCTGGGGGGTGGACTTTGTCTTGTAGGCACTGAAGATCATAGGATTGACATTTGCCCTTTACAGTCTTTCTTCCAGTTATGTTAGCATCATCACCAAGCTTTGTTCGGGTGATTCGCTGCACAATACGGATCTTGCTCAGTCTTACAATCAAGTCATCAATATCTGCAAGGAAGTCAGGGTCTTGGTGTTTGGCCCTGAGATGCATATACTTCTTCTTGCATTTATATTTATGTCTTCTAAGCTTTTCTCGACTAAGGCAGTGATGGCCCTTTCTGTGGCATTTAAACTTATGTGCCTCTTGGTCTGTGAATGTCAAAGAGGGATTGGAATCTTGTGGCCTACCAGAGCCTAATGGCAAATGAGCAGAAAAAAAGTGTTCTGAAGGCAAGGAGGAAAGAGCCCTCGGTCTACCCTGAAAGGAATTACTCCCAGGAACACCAGACATTGTGAATACAGGACCTGTGGCTGGTGCTGAACAAAATCCCATGCCTTCATCCAACCTGTTATTCCTCTCGCCCCTGTCTGATGTGGTGTTATCATTAATTCCTTCCCCACTGTTACAAGTCAGTGTTACTTCACAGTGAGCCTGGGAATTTTCACTTAGTTGTTTAAAGGAAGTTGCTTTGATTTTGGGGGCATTAAAATTGATCTGTGAACTTCTCCCCGATGACGACGACGAGGCAATATTTTTAAGTGCACTAGAGGAGCCTGATAAAGGGATACTTTGGGTATCTAATGATGACACAAAAGTGGACTTGTGGGTGAACTGTGGGTTGTCTGGTAACCTCTGAGGAGATTTTTGGGAGGAAATGTTAGAGGTTGTCTGACATTTTGGTTTGCGACCTCTCCTCTTCCCCATGTAGATAGTTCCTCTTTTGCTGACATTAATTTGAGAACCAAGTTTGCCTCCAAAAGAGGATACAAGGGAAGATAAGGAATGTGTTGCAGTAGAATCTGGACTGCACGCATCTCTTTCTGTGCCTTCGTGAGAAATTTCTTGAGTGTCACATTGCTTCTGTCCCAACAGAATCTGTGTGAGCACTTGATCTTTCCTTTTCATCTTATTGATCCTTCCAATGATTGTCTTCATTATTACTCTCTTGCTTTTCTTGCACTTTTGAATGTTTCTGGCTTTGTCTTTGGAAGTTGTATAAAGGTCTCTAGGGTCCTGTTTCTTAGAAATTAATTTTGACTGAGTTTCCTGTGCATGGATGGAAAAAGACTGTCTTGGGCGCCCACGTTTTCTTGCCATAGGCCTTGTCTGCTTCATATCAAGTTCCGGCTCTTCTGGGTTTTCACCATTTGGGGGACTCACAACAGACACTTGAGAATTGTTTGTCTCGAAATGCACTCCTGATTTGTTTGATTTTGGTCTACCCCTTTTTCTAGATGGTGGACTATTTAGAGATGAAATTTCTGAATTGAGATTTTTTGAGTTTTGAGGGACTTTTGATTTGGGAAGTTGTCCAACTGGATTTTGTTCACACTGAGGTGAGGACAATGTTTCTGAAGAACTACAGAATGAAGTTTCATTTTGTGAACCACTATCTAGTACTTTACCGGCAACAGGACTATGATTAAATTCATTGTCCATGTTTGCAAACTTACTGCTGCGAAGGCTTCTGATCTGTCGTTTCTTTGACAGTTTCTTGTCTTGCTTGCTGATAGATGATAAGTCATCCATCAGAGGTGTTACTGGGGCAGGAGATACTTGAGGATGTAATGTAGTACCTAGAGAGTTGATAGTGTCAGACAAACAGTCTACTTCAATTTGTTCCTGATTTGTACCAAGCTTGACTTGCTTTCCATGCTCATCATTAGCTGATCCATTTGGGCTGCCATAATTTATGTGCTCAGGATCAGGATTTTTGGGGGGGTTTATGCTTATTTCTGGAGTCCGGTTTAGGTCTTTATTTTCATTCTGTCCTTTGCTTCCTCTGCTATTCTCTGACAGATCTGATGTGGTGTCAGTGCACTTACTGGAGGATGGGGAATCAGTTACTTTGAAAGAGGTGGGGTGTTCTGACAGGTCATTTGTACAAGGACTTGGCTCTTGTCTGGAGCCATTTTGGTGCTTACTTTTTTCATTAGTTACTATTCTGACATCAGCATGGTTGGGATCATCCACACAACCTTCATCCTTCTTTGCATTCGAATGCAAACTTGACGGCGTTTCTGAATGACTTTCATTGCATTTCGAGGCTTTGTTTTGAAAACAGGATGTTAACTTGGATGACACAGCAAGTAAACTGGTTTCACTTGGATTTCCAAAACTGGAGTTTGGACTGGCTTGACCTTTCTGTGTCATGTCCTCATTAAGAACGTTAATGCACTCATGTGGGCTGGAGTCCTGTTGATAGGTGGAATTTGAATCAGGAGGATTTTTGGAGGAGAATGTCTGCTTTATGTGAGTATTAAGCGTTATCTTGTGAGAAATTGACAGTTTGTTGGATGACTGTGGGGTTTCCTGTAGTGTTATATCTGACTTTAAATCTGTCTTCTTAGTTTGTTTTGGGAGAACCTGTCAAAATAGATGATGCATGATAAGTAGAGGATCACTATAAATGGGCACTCTAGTGTATACCTCAAATCCAAGTTTCCTTTCGTTTCTTTTTCCTTATTTTTCCTTGTTTTCCTCATAAAACCCTCAAATGACTACTTGTCAATGTAATATATAGATAGAGTACAAAATGTACACGACCACAGTCTAGGACACAGGACAGGAGAAAAGCAGAAATATAAAGCAATTAAAAGAAAATATTAGATAGACATTAAGATGGAGAGTATTAATTGATCAAACACTGATAAAGGAAATGACTAAATGTGAAATGGAAGGTGGAGAGTGAAAGAGAGTTCACAGAGAGTGAAAAAAAAAAGACCGTCTCAAGTTACAACAGGCTGAGAAAGTAGGGGAGGCAAAAATAGATTAACTGTTAGTTAAATGTTATAACACATCTGTAGCATAGATTATAGAGAATGGTGTCACGTTTTTAAAAAAAACTATCAAGTGCCTCCTTTACATGTAGATGTTATGCTCACGAGAGAACGTTTCATGTCATATTTTTCATGGCGATGTTCAGTGCATAATATTTCCTGCTGCACTCTGAAGGGCATATTGTTTTTATTCTGACCTTTAATGGATTATTTCAGACATTAATAAAACAAACATAATGTCCAGCATAAAATGACTGGCTCCTACCTTTTTGGCTGCCCTTGTAGTAGGGGAGTCTGAAGCAGGAGATATGATACTTGAAGGTATGAGAGAGGACAGAGAAAGTGCTGATGGATCAGTATTTGTCATAGCTGAATTGTCTTTTGTTTCCAATGAGTCAGTGTTACATTTCTTCTGGACAGGATGACATAATTGACTGTAGCGTCTAGTTTTAGCACTTATACCATCTCTTCGTTTGCAGACGCTTTGCCCCACAGGTTCAGGCCTCTGAAACACTCGAACAGAAGGTCGGCATATGAAGTTTTCAAGGCTCTTTGGGGGTTTCTTGGTTCGTTTTGCCCCGGGTCTGATCTTCCCTTTCATATTAGCTTCTGAATGGTCAGCCTCTTTAACTGCTAAATCCTGCAGTTGTTTATCTCTGCCATCAGTTCCTTCAGAGAAGAAATCCAGTTCTTCTGATTTGGTCTTTTTCATTTTTTCCCTACCCTCTGTCCCCTCAAACTCTCTTCCTCTCTCTGGGGCTGGTGCAGGTAAATCACTCTTCCTTTTTTTATCCATTTGGAAGTTCAGTATAGAAACAAATTGGCAGAGCTATTACGCTATTAAATTCAGATAATGGCAGATCCACGTATCAGTGCTGTCTTCTCTCATTATATTCTTGGCCTATAGGAATGGAGAAGTAAAGAAAACAGCATTATTATTCATTTTATACTACGTCTGCAATCATAATCAACGAATAGCGTTATACATTAAATCTCACCCACTAACATTCCTGTAAACTGGCTATTGCTAAAATCTATTTCCTAGAAAAGTCAGTTGAAACTATTTTGTGGGCTCTCCAAAAAGCAGGTGCTTTACTGCACTGTGTGAGCTAATTTCTAAGAACAATCTTGAATGATGACCTCAGTGCATTAACTTCCACAGGGGAAGCATAAAATCCACAGCTCAGCCTATTGCCTGAGGGAAAGAACACATTAATACAACCCAGGACATGCAATCTAAAGCTGCGTTAGAGGTGTTGAACGACAAACTTGACACTGTACATTTCAAATCACTCTGAGGCAGAGTCAGTGAATAACATCAATATCGCATGGATTTAAATAAATAAAACAGCACCTGATTAATAGCTGACGTATCCCGGACCTCCCCGTGGTGAAAATAAAGCAATATACCAATTCAATGCAGAAAACATTCAAAGGTGTTTGATTTATAGAGTATATCAAAATAGACTCCATTTAGTATTTGTTGCCAGAGAAAATAATCCCAAAGGAATGATAAAACGAAAAATGGCCCGAGGAAAGCAGAGACAGCACAGAGCAGAGTGAGCCGGTTTGTGTACATACATACACTAGAGCTATTAGTAGCACAGTTCAAGAGCAAAGTGAAAAAAGAGTATTTTCGGGTCTTTTTTCACACTGGGAACTATGCCTACTTTTCAAAGTTTACCACAATCATTCATCTTACGTCTACCTCCTTTCTATGAAGGTTTTGCCACAGGCTTGCTCACCCTTCTAAGAATCCTACTGCTTCCCCTCCCTCTTTATCCATTTTATTACTTTCCATAATAGCAAAAACAGCTCCTTGCTTTGTACACTGCAAAGTGAAAGCTAATAATGATGCACTGACTGACTCATCACATTAAATTACTGAATAAAAGTCACAATTTACATGCTGGACAATAAGCCCTCTTCGAGGAAAAAAACAACAAAAAAAAAAAACCATCTCGGCTCTCTAATACAGGGGTTAAGAATTTGATTTGAAAAAAATGATAGGTTTTCATTTTGGACAAATGGAAATTCTAACTAATATTCATTTGAAGACCAAGCTCAACCGATTAAACAAGTGGAATAAGGTATGGCTCCTATTTGACAGAAACCCCTTTGGCCAGACCAGATAAGACTCTAAGGACCCTTGCTTGAATAGTAGTGATGCTGACATCTTCGCTAAGGTTTTTTTTTTTTTGGTCAAATCCATAAATTACCTCAGACATTCTTCAAGTACTTCTCCGCCACCATGTTTCTTACCCCTCCCTTCTTCCTCACAACTAATTCTCTCTTCTATTCTGAACTCCACCGATGCAAGCATTCACTTAGCGAGTGATCCCCTCGCCTCCTTTCTTGTCCTCTTTATCTCACTTTCACACTTTCTCTCTTCAGGTCTATTTCAGTAGTTCTCATTTGCATGAAGGATACACTCATGTCCTTCTCTCGTCAAGTGCAATCAGCCTTTGACATGATACTACATTTCAGATAGTGCCTCAGAGGCAGTACCATAAAAAGAGGGGTTTTCAGTCCAGAAATAGTTTCTCAGAACGCATACCTTGACAGAAATATATCTGTTATATCAATGATATATTACTCATGATTTTTGGCAGCAGGACTCTGGCGTGCAGCACAGTGGTGAAAGCTGACATGAATGTACATTTTGAAATAGCAGTGGTCTGTATGTAAGAATAGCAACATGGATAAGGTGATAGACTTGTCTGCTTTTTCCTCACTGAATTGAGTTCTCCATGAACTGCTCCTGAAAAGAGACCGAGATTGCCATCGACTCATCTGAGGAACTTAAAACCACCGACCGACTGCCGTTTCTGCACTATTTCTCTGACCTAGATATAAGCTGGTGTTCCGAAAATAGAATAAACTAGAACACAACACGACGAGGAAGAAGGACCAGAGAAACGCGGGGTAATTAATTAGCAGCAATGTTACAATGGCGTTTCCGCCACATCAGTGGAGAAGAACACGCAGTGTGTGCACTCGTGCAGGAGAGTCGACTCATCCACTCTGCTCATTATATAATATGCACAGTTGTTGGTGTTAGTCAGTAAATAAGCCATACTGACGATAGACTATAACGGTGGTGCCTTAAGCATTAGGTCATGCAGAGGGAGATTGCAAAATACTACGCTTGGCAAGTCTTAAAAAAATATTTAAGTTACCTAGGCAGGCACGGATGGGACGCCTGGGATTATTCAGCTTCCAGGAGATATACTGTGTTAATCTAAAAAGCTCGTACAGATGAAATGAAACAGCCAAACTAATTTCCTAATAATAAAAGTAACCGTGGTGTAACGGTTTAACGTGGCCTAAATATGAACAGTCAAATTGGCGGAGCTCAGCTCCACTCCGAAATGAGGTCTAAAAAAGTCGGAGGAGGCGATTCAGAAAACAATCATTTCCAAGTCGCTTTATGAAACCAAGCTGGACTTACCCACGCCACTGAAGACCTTTTCTCTCACAGCGTGTAGTATATTCCTCCAGCTAAATTTTCGAGTGAGCGCACTGAGCCGAAACGCTAAACGCAGGGATGTTGCGTGAGCTTTACGTGCACTGATGGAGCCGTGAAGATGAACATTGTGCAACTGCGTACGACACTCAAGTTCCCCCTTCTCCTGCCTGCGCCCCCTCCCTCCTCTCCTCTCCTCTCCTCTCCCCTCCCCTCCCTCCCGCTAATCCGTCTCTTGCGCAGTTGTTTTACATCAAAAGCACAGTCGTACATTGTGTACCCACATATCCACTACTACTAGGTAATCGCTTAAGCGACCAATAGAGTGCTGTACCGTGAGCTACCTATTAAACAGAAGATAACGAGCACTGCCTAGCGTCCATGACTGGAGAAGGTGACAGAAAAACAAACTCATTAAAATGTACCCGTAATGGACCTGAAGCAGATGCGTGGCATAGACTCCTGGATTCTCGACCAAAAAAACCAACAAAACATTCTGCATTAGTTTCTGCTCATCACCAAGCATTTACTTGAATTTCAAAGATTTTTTTTTCAATGGCCGACTGATAGAACAGACTTTGGATGTGTTCGTGTTCTACCAAGTTGGACTGCATCGATGCTCAAGCCCAAAAGATTACAAAATCACCATGGCTGCTTGATTTCTGCTTCATTTACTTGAACGTGGTGTCATCCAAAATAAAAGTGCACTACTGTAAGTCACCAGAGGTGGCATTCAATCCTGAGTTCGAGCCAACACACCCACTTCAAATCTGCCATAACTTTATATGGAGGGATGAGACGTGCTAGAATAAATCCGAGTGAGAAAACAGCAAACAAATAAAAAGAAACCATGTACACAGTAGTAGTCGAGCATTTAAGAAGGCAGTTATTACAGTAAATTGGTTCGTTGTTAATTTGATCATTTAAATGAGTTAAATTATTAATGATACTGTCATTGATAGGGGCACATAGATAGGTTAGCATGATGACTTTAAAACTCCAGGGTTGGGATCTCTGACTTGTATGCATCACGCTTGCTTGTTCTCGCAGTGCTTCACGAGTGTTATATTGGTACTCTGGTTTCCTCCCTCAGTCAAAAGACATGAGTTATAGAATTATTGGCATCTCTAAATTGTCTGCAGTGTGTGAATGTGTGTGTGATTGTGCTCTGCAATGGGTTCATACCCTGTCCAGGGTGTCCCCTGCCATATGCCCCAGTTCCTAAGGGATGGATGGATGGATGGATGGATGGATGAATGGTTGGACGGTTGGACGTATGGATAGATGGATGGATGGACGGACGGACTGGTGGATATTGGATGTTATCTTATTGATTGTGATAGTCAGATCATTGATTACCTCAGCAATCAACTCTTTAATGAACTCATCAATTACATTTTACCAAACCAAATGTAAGCTTCAAATAACACTTCTGTAACATCATCAGCTCTTTTGTAAACCCATTAGTTCACAATTAGCCTATTTATCCACTAGCTTAATAACTATAGCTTTTCAACCCACAATTAGCTTATCAGTAAATCAGTAAATTAGACTTCTTAATTAACTCATTAAAAGTGTATAAGTAAACATTTTAGTAATGGATTTATCAATTAGATTATCAGCATACTTAATAAATAATAATGAATTAATCAGCTAATAATTGGGCCAACCATTTAGTTTGGTGAACTAATTAGCACATGATTATTATCCATTTAGTTTACTACCTCATCAATTAACAGGTGAACTATTCTGTAAAAGCCTATATATAGCCTATAGAAAGAACTTGCAAAGTCATTCTTGCCCTCTGACCCAATCTCATTATATCAAACTAAGCACAGTTATGCCAAGTATAGCGTTCTGTTATTTGTTTCTTGCTAATATTGTTATTGTTAAATTTGTGAAATGGGTGTGTTGATGCACAGCTTGAGAGAAGTACAATTCCCTTTGGGTTAGCTTTGGCATCCAGGGTGTTCACAAAGTGTGTACAAATTATTTTAAAGCCCCTCAGTGCAGGGCTCTGAGCATATTTCTGCATCTGCTTGACTGGTTGATAACCTTGACTGAAGACAGAACTGCCTTAATGGACAGAGTCAATATGTGGCAACTGGCCACATATTGTCTATATGAAGATTTTTGACACTGAGCTGGAATAATCTTACTTGCAACTCCATTACTCAATCTGGCTATGTTTCTTCACGGACCAGTTTGATATCAACAGAATGCTCAGCACACAAGGAAACTAATTTGATACAATTCTGGTTTACATCATATGGCAAAGGAGCTGAAAGTCACAAGTGATGTTGAGGTTGGGCTAGCAAGTGTTAGACATTTTCTGTCTTATTACCTGCCTAACTTTTGGGTCCAGTGCTCTCATATAGTGGATGTGCTGTCTTGTAGATATCCTATGTGCCAATGAAAGAGATTGCTGCTAACTTATACTTACACCCACAGTTGTGATTCCTATCCTCAATAGAGTACAGAATTAGAACATCAATCAATTTTTATCCTTAGTGGAGAACATTATCAGCCTCTGAGTAACTGTAGCCCTCAAGAGGAAGCAGTGTCATCATTTTTGAGTGATTGCCATTCTTAACTATTTATGAGTGCTGTCTATTATTGTCTGGAGAGTTGAACCAAATTGAGAAGTAAAACCTCATGACAACTTTGATTATACTGCCTCCACTGGAGGAAATTGCCTTGGCATTCCATGAGTTAGTGGTGTTGCTCTACTGCAATTCTTGTGCTGTACACATCCCAAGCAGATTTTTTTGTGTTTGATGTTACTACAGTTTACAATTAAAGTCAACACAGCCATAACCTTCATTGTGTATCACTGCATATCTTCACAGAGCCTATTTTGCCATAAACTAATGATCAGTCTTATACTGATCATAATAATGACTAATGTATTAACATCATAATTTCTTGTAATAGTAGTCAAAAATGGTTTGCATGTACTTATGAAAACTCAGAAGACACATATAACTTCAGTAGCCTGAATAACCAACAAAATGACCCCAGTTCCTACCAAAAATATTTCTAAGGAATCCAAGTTAGTAAGTGTAAAACTGATCAATTTCAAACAATATGAATGAGCATATATATATATATATATATATATATATATATATATATATATATATATATATATATATATATATATATATATATATATAAAGTAGGAAATTACACTGAAAATTTGAAAACAAAACTGTGAAATCCTTCTTAATCATCATCAGCTAACTTGTGAAAATTCAGAAATTCCTTTCAGGTATCTCTTGCTTTTTCATCCTGTAGATCTTCATATACACGGACCAAGCATAACATTATGACCACCTGCCTAATATTGTGTTGTTCCCCCTTTTGCTGCCAAAACAGCCCTGACCCATCATGCACTGTGTATTCTAACACCTTTCTATCAGAACCAGCATTAACTTCTTCAGCAATTTGAGCAACAGTAGCTCAAATCTGTTGGATCGGATCACATGGGCCAGCCTTCGCTCCCCACGTGCATCAGTGAGCCTTGTCCGCCCATGACGTTGTCGCCGGTTCACCACTGTTCCTGCCTTGGACCACTTTTGATAGATACTGACCACTGCAGACTGGGAACACCCCAAAAGAGCTGCAGTTTTGGAGATGCTCTGATCCAGTGGTCTAGCCATCATAATTTGGCCCTTGTCAAACTCGTTCAAATCCTTACGCTTGCCCATTTTTCCTGCTTCTAACACATCAACTCTGACAAAATGTTCACTTGCTGCCTAATATATCCCACCCACTAACAGGTGCCATGAAGAGGAGATAATCAGTGTTATTCACTTCACCTGTCACTGCTCATAATGTTATGCCTGATCAGTGTATGTGCTCTTTCCCAAATTTTGATGAAGCCACTTTGATGAAGCCACTCAGAAGTATTGGCATGCAAATACAGAGCTGGAACAATGTCACTTTTTTGAGCATGAAAAGTCAATAAAGTTCTTGCTGTGTGTGAACAAAGTACCATGTAAACAAAGAACTAACCCTTTCAAATGATTAATGCCAACTACTGATCTGGGTGCTGAGTGGTGACTAGTTCTAATATAGTAATATAGAATTGTTATGTGTGTCTGTTTATTTATCTCTTTGTCTGATATAAACTTCACAATGTAATAAAACTTGCTATACTGTCATCATAATTTAATAATGAAAGCATGCTTCTCAATCATTTTTTAAATGAAGTTCAATGGTGTCATCAAGTGAGGACTTGTGACTTGTAGAGCCATCCCTGTTCATTCAATTTATGATCTGTATCCACTAATCTTACTCTTATCTGTATTACTACATATCTAATTACATATCTGCATTAACGGAGTTACACTTTCAGCAGAAGGAGATGTTTTGGAAATTGATTGCTTGTCTTAAGCTTTTCACTTTGCTTTCAGATTTGCTCTTGTAGGTGTCATAGAAATTATAAATTATACATTCAATTCCATTGTCTGTACCACTTATCCGATATATCATCGGGTTATGGGGAGCCTGTGCCTATCTCAGGCGCCATCGGGCATCAAGGCAGGATACACCCTGGATGGAGTGCCGACCCATTACAGGGCTCACACACACACACACACACACACACACACACACACACACACACACACACACATTCACACACTACGGGCAATTTAAAGACTCCAATCAGCCTAGAAGCATGTCTTTGGACTGTAAGAGGAAACCAGAGCACCCAGAAGAAACCCACCAAGCACGAGGAGAACATGCAAACTCCACACACACACAGTGAGCAGGAGCAAGACTCAAACCCAGGACGCTTGAGGTGAACGTGCTAACCACTAAGCCACCATGCCGCCGTAAATTATACAAGTGATAACAAATTATATTTGTATGTGTCTGTTAAAAATAATTCGTTTTTTAATTGTGTAAAACTTCTTCCTCTTGTGGCCAGACTTAGGCCATTGCTGCTAAAATAACCCTTAATATTTTTAATTTCTCAATCATTGTTTTCTCATGTTAAGGTTTATTATTTTCATTAATAGAAAAATTGATTTCTAATGCTTTCATGCTAGATGCTCTTCTATTCTCATTTTCTATAATTTCATTAAAAAAACAGTAGACAACACTTCTCTTGTTAAGGTTCATTATTTTCAAAAATAGAAAAATTGATTTGTAATGCTTTCATGCTAGATGCTCTTCTATTCTCATTTTGTACAATTTCATAAAAACGTATCTTGCGGCTGTTCGCAGGCAACTTGTCTACCTTGATTAACTCTTGTTTTTGTCTTTTTATTAGTCTTCCATCTTTGTAGCTTGCAGTCAGAATTGACCAGGACCTTTAAAGTAAAAATAAGGACAATAATGTAGATCACAGACCAGTTAAAAAAAAAAAAAAAACTTTGCTGTGTGATTATCACAGACTGGTAGGCTGGATGTCAAAATTTAGCCAAGAGACATGCTTTTAAAATGTTACTAACAGAATTAGGTTGAAAGGTAAAATGAAAAAAAAAGGCCAAACAGTGACCAAAACAACAAACCTTTACTTGGTTCAGTCACATTATGAGGCAAAATGAATACACTACCAGAAAATAAATAGGTAAGAAGGTAGATAGATAGATAGATAGATAGATAGATAGATAGATAGATAGATAGATAGATAGATAGATAGATAGATAGATAGATAGATAGAAAAGAACCAACATTTCGTCAACAGATTCAGTCAGTCTGATTTGTGTCATATTTGTGTTCAAGCACATGACTGGCAACGTGTAGGCATGACTTGTGTGTGTGTGTGTGTGTGTGAGAGAGAGATAGAGAGAGAGAGAGAGAGAGAGAGAGAGAGAGAGAGAGAGAGAGAGACTTTATTCTGCATGTTCTTTTAGTCTAGTCTATTCGTTTCCTGTGGCTTTATCTGTTATCATCAAGCTTTATACCGGTCATAAGTTGAGAAAGAACATAACAGCATATTTGGCAGATTTGACCAGTACACTTGAAGAGGCTTCATTTCATTGCGCAGCCGAATTTTAGGTTGCTCTCAAAACTACTCTCTTGCCCGGTGATTCGTGACGTCATGGCCCCCTCCCTCCCCCGCCCGTACAACAAAAATGGCGGCGCCCATCAGCGTGTGTATGTGACAGGACGCAGCTTTATTCCCCCCTCCTTGTTGTTATCGTTAACAGTTCGGCTTGTATGACTTAATATCCTTGTGGGTGGCGAGCAACTCTTTACGAAAAATGGTAAGCAGCTGTAAAATCATTCTTTTTACTTTTAAAAAATTATCTTTGTTCGCTAAGCTAACATGCGTTGGCATGAATGCATTAGCTAGCAGCCGGTTTGCCTGTAGCTTGTCAAGGTTAATTTCCCATTTTGCACAAAACAGGCTAATTTTCTGTTTTTCCTGCCGTTACTGTTAAGGCGCTAAGAGGATCTGTTGTAAAAGAGACACATAGCACATAGAGGCAGGGAGAAATGACTTGTAAGCTATACGTCCAGTGCTGTCTGAGCAAACAAAGTAAATAATTTAAAGTGTCAGACTAATTGAATTGACCTTAAAGAAGAAATATTGGTAATGATGCCTATTGTTCTGCTTACATTCAGCATTCTTAACCATGACAGTCCATTAGGTATGAGAAGCTTTGCTGGAATAATTTACTGTTATCTTAGAATTGTGATAAAGCTGAATGTGTTAAACGCGTTGAATGTGTTTCATTACAGAACCTGAATCTCCCAAGACTTTGTCACAGATTATGTCTAACTGTAAGTGTAAAGCTTTTGACTCTTGTTCAGATTACATTGTGCGTTGGTTTTGTTCAGATGTACCTCAGTGATCATCATCAGTTTTATTGTCACGTGCATAATATGGTGTACAATATGCAGTTAAGTTCTTGTCTTTGCATTGTCTTCTCCTTCCCCTTGTAGTATACTGTATACTGATCTATGGTGTTGTCTTTAGGTCTCTCAGACACGTCCACTTCACATTAGTAGTAATGGGCAGCAGCTAGATAAGACTGCAGTGGTTGTAGATTCGGATGTCTCGCATCGTTTCTCCATTTTCAGGACTTCAGAGAGTGATCCGGTTTGTACAGACAGCCTAAAACCACCTTTCATACTCAACACATTCTCTTGACATACAATATAAACATGTGACATGCTCTTTATGCCTTGTTATCTGCTCTACAGGCATGCCATACAGGGCATCATGCTGGTCAGTACTACACTCTTCCTCCTGCACATGTGCGCACACTTTTTCCTCACGGATTGCCCTCACGCTTCCAGATGCAGGTAACCAGCATTCTTGTGCATGCCTGAGCAGAGACGAAGTTGATTGGATGAGGATTTTGATTGTTGACAAAATATCATTTGTGTCTACTCTGTTTGCAGATAAAGACATTTAATGAAGCTTGTGTTATGGTGAGACAGCCAACACTGGAGCTCATCTCTTATTTGAAAAGAGCTGACTATAGCCAACCTGCTGTGCGCTATCTGCTGTGTATCCTCTCACATTTTTATTTTTAAATAAAGTGTATATATCAGCTCTGTAAGAGCTTCCTCCGTAGGGTGGCGGGGTGTTCCCTTAGAGATAGGGTAAGGAGCTCTGTCACCCGGGAGGAGCTCAGAGTAGAGCCGCTGCTCCTCCACATCGAAAGGGGACAGTTGAGGTGGCTTGGGCATCTGTTTCGGATGCCTCCGGGACGTCTCCCTGGGGAGGTGTTCCGGGCATGCCCCCCGGGAAGAGACCCCGGGGAAGACCCAGGACACGCTGGAGAGACTATGTCTCTCGGCTGACCTGGGAACGCCTCGGGATCCCTCCGGAAGAGCTGGAGGAAGTGTCTGGGGAGAGGGGAGTCTGGGCATCCCTGCTTAGACTGCTGCCCCTGCGACCCGGCTCCGGATAAGCGGAAGACAATGAATGAATGAATGAATATCAGCTCTGTCTAAGCTTCTATAGTGTGTGTGTATATACACCGATCAGGCATAACATTATGAGCACAGACAGGTGAAGTGAATAACACTGAGTATCTCCTCATCATGGCACCTGTTAGTGGGTGGGATATATTAGGCAGCAAGTGAACATTTTGTCCTCACAGTTGATGTGTTAGAAGCAGGAAAAATGGGCAAGCGTAAGGATTTGAGTTTGACAAAGGCCAAATTGTGATGGCTATACGTCTGGATCAGAGCATCTCCAAAACTGCAGCTCTTGTGGGGTGATCCCGGGTCTGCAGTGGTCAGTATCTATCAAAAGTATCCTTTAAGTCCTGTAAGTTGCATCCTACAGGACTTAAAGGATCTGCAGCTAACATCTTGGTGCCAGATACCACAGCACACCTTCAGGGATCTAGTGGAGTCCATGCCTCAACAGGTCAGGGCTGTTTTGGCAGCAAAAAGGGGACCAACACAATATTAGGCATAATGTTATGCTGATCGGTATAAATATCTTTTGTATGCTGAGTGAGTTGCTGTGAGTGTGTTCCTTGACGGTGTATTAGATGGAGAGACCGGCTGTGGGAAGACGATGTCTCTGTGTCACGCAATGCATTTCTGCTCCACTCAAGGCTGGTTGGTTCTGCACATACCAGATGGTAAGGAACTCATGCAGTCAGTTACCTGATGAAAAGAAGTCTGACATGTACAGACACAGTGTTTTTTTTAATTTTATTTATTAGTAGCTCAATGCTTGCATGGAGATTGCTTGACTTGGTTTTAAAATTTCTCTCCCTGTTCTCTTTTCTCTCTACAGCTCATATATGGGTTAAAAACTGCAGTGAGCTGCTTCCCTCATCGTTTCGCCCCGGTCGCTTTGATCAGCCAATCCAGGCCTCCCAGTGGCTGAAGAATTTTAAAATCACTAATGAGCATTTTCTATCTAAGGTAATTAATAACTAGGTAAATAAAGGAAGGTTATTGGTAATAATTAATTAGCATTCAAACTGAGCCTTATATTAAGTAATCGTAATGTTAGTCTTTCCCTAACCAACATCTCCTTCACACTCACCTTCTCTCTCTCTCTCTCTCTCTCTCTCTCTCTCTCTCTCTCTCTCTCTCTCTCTCAATTACAAATTGCGAGAGAAAAAAGACAAAAAGCAACACATTTTTAAATCTGTTTATCACTTTTCGATTATGTGTAGCATCCACCCTGCGTGTCCCTGTGCATGAGCTGTTGCTATAGAAATAATAACGTTTTAAAATTGAGAATTTTATTGTTAACTCAAAACTACTGACTGATCTGTGGTGTTATACAAAATAACTCCTTCTGACCAGTCAGATTTAAGAATTGAGACATGTGCTATGGTATACATGCATTTAAGTAACTCCTCCTTAATCGCTGTGAACAGATAAAGACGACAAAGCGATACGTGTGGACAAAAAGAGAGAGCACAGAGGAAGGACGGCCTTTAGCTGAACTAGTTAATCAGGTCAGGTTTGTTTGTTTATTTGTTTCATTCCTCATCATCTCATCTCATCCACTCTTCCTACTAAACTAAACTTGATTTATATATAATTCTTTTGATATTGTTGTATTGTATTCAAATACTTTTAAAATGAGTGCATAGGAGGTTTAATATGTTCTACAGGGGTGAGTTTATTAATGTAGGCCCTGTATCTTTTGTGTCTGATGTGTGTTGAGCTGTCAAAAAGGCACATATCTATTGTCTGACAGATAATAAAGATAAGTAGAGGAAAAAAAGAAAAAAATCATGAATGTGAATTTTGATCCTTTAGTCTACTGATGCCTTCTCTTTTTTTAAGCTGAATAAATGATGCTGAAGATGCTGCATCACGGGTTGTGTTTCCATTTGATTGGTCTTCAGGGTGTGACTCGTGTGAAGAGCAGCAGTGACGTGGTGGGTGCGTTACTGCGTGAGCTGAGGCTGCAGGTTGGAAGCGCTACAGATGGAGCTTTCAGACTGGCTGTGGCTGTAGATGGAGTCAATGCTCTTTGGGGCAGGACAACTCTGAAGAAGGAGGACAAGAGCGAGGTACAACACTGTTCCCTACTCGTGCCTCCTCATATGCAGCTTTCTTTCAAATTACATCACCAAATAAGCCATGAATATCTGGCATTCATTCTCACCATCACACCTCTGTTTCAGGTGTCTGCAGAAGAGCTAACACTTATTCACAACCTGAGGAAGATGCTGAGGAATGACTGGGTAAATGTTATCTACTATACCGTTCTTCACTATAATGATTATACTATAAATAGCAGTATTACATATACCATATAATCACAACAGATCATCTTTCTTCACACTCTGTATCTATTTTCTTTTTCCTAGAGTGGAGGAGCTATTCTCTCAACACTGTCTCAGACAGGGTCTCTGTACACGCCTCGCTCTGCTTACCATCCAACAGAGCTGCTGGGAGAGGTGTGTGTAAAATGACCATCCTTGTTTAATAATTAATAATCAGTAATTCAAGAGGATCCAAGAATACTTTCATGTTTTTGCACTCATCATGTCCTGCTGTTATTGTATGATCACTGGCAACATCTTCCGATTACAAATAGTATAAGTTGTTGTAACATCGAGACACGTCTAGGGCAAATGAACAATTTTGACGTTGTCTTTTAGGTGGGATTTGACAAAATGGACCCATTCGTGCCAATCCCAGTTTCAACCTACAACGATCATGAGTTTGAGAGCTGTTATCTTTATTACATGGACCGTAACTGGTTGCAACATCCACACAGTAAGTAGCTGTTGGGCAGCAAACACACATTCGTGTCCTACGTGAACAGCCATTAAAGTAAACAGTTGCTGTTTTTTTTTTTTTTTTTATTTGCAGGTCGAACAGAAGAAGGAAAGAAAGAACTCATTTTTCTCAGCAACAGAAATCCGTCCATCTTGGAAAGACTGTGTGCCTTCCTGTAATAAATGTTCCCTCCCTTTTACACCCTCTCCCTCTCTCTCCTGGCCTCTCTCTGTGTAAAATGATCCATGATACAGTTCACATATGCCACTGATGTCTTTAATAATAAAAAGCCTATGAGGAAAAATTGGCTTGTCACATTAGGCTCCTTCTTCTCACACTCACCCTAAAGCAAGCAATGTTTAACACTGTACAGAGCATGTTAGCATTCAAGCATTAGGTATGTTATTTGAGAGCAGAATATATAAGCCATGGTCTTATATATAAAGACTAAAATTGTAAATATCTTTATATATCAGTATTATAATTTAAGAGAAAGCATTGAAAGTTGGTTTCCTCTTAGGGAAATTAGGAATGTAAGTGTCCAGATCATTTCCCAAATGGGTCTATGTTTTATTTAAAAAATATTTCAGTGTTGGAAATCACAACCCATCATTATCTAAGTATGTTTATAACTGAGGTTTTATAGTGGTCAGGTCATTTGAATTTAATGGGCTTAATCCAAACCTCAATAACTCAAAAACAAGAAGGCGTATAAACAATGTCATCCTGGGCTTAATGTGACTTGTTGATAGAAGGTTCAGGAATAAAAAAAAAACCCCCATAAACTATAGCTCCAGTGAATAGCCAAAATATTATTGCGCACACTTAAATTGGTGGATTCTGTTCTTTTAAAAAATATATCTGTTTTGATGGGAGTCTGAAATTTATTTTACCCTGGCTGGAAAAAGTCAGAGAAGTTTCTAGATTTGCAACATTCTGTTTATGGAAAGAATAAGTGCAGCAATGAAAAAAACATTCAGAATTTATTTAAAAAAAAAAAAAAAGATTATTGAGGAGCTTGCATCATTAGGAGGTTGGTTGCTCTATTTAGAAAAAATAATAGTTCATGCTCAGTTCATGCTTCTATTAATTGCATGTTAGAGCCCATCTCACAACTTTTCCTAAACCTTTATTTATTTAGTCCTCCGTGCTGAAAGGCAAGAGGGTAAAACTAGGAGACTATAATTCACATGCAGTGACACCTCTCATTTGTCACTAGCCCTCATTAGACACATGTAGGGCAGCATGCTTTAACACGTCGGGACTAGACATGCAGAACAGGATTTTAACTTTATCCTCTCAACACACTAATAAAATAGTGAAATTCACTCAGTGAACCCTAATTTTAAAAGGCAGTGAACTCATTAACATGTTTTATAGGTTGACATGTGCGACATCTAGAGGACAACATTAATGAAACAACGTCTGCCATGTGATTGTCACGTGACCGCCGACAGCTGAATAATCCGGAAGTGGCATTTTTATTTACAGAATGTTGCTGATGATTGCACGTTAGACACATGACTGCAAATGACTTTTCTGGAAAGCTAATGTAGCTGTAACTAACGAGGACTATTTACAGGTAAACGCCGACGAATTATGCGTGTTATGTTTTATCTGATCGTTTATAATTGGGGAATGTAAACTGAATGTTTTCTTATTCAGCCAGGTGACCCACAGTGGCAGAGACAGTATGAGGGGAACAGATCTGTTTATTCTGATCGTTCTTCTAACAGGAACAATCACACACATCAGAGGTTTGGTCATTCACTGTAGAAACAGTATACTATGGAGTGTAATCTTAATTGAATTGCTTTTGTGATTATTTTCTGATCACCAAGAAATATGGTGTGTATCCTCACATCAGACCCTTTTGGGGACATTTGGCTGGTCCCCAAGTGGACATTAAACATACAGACAATAACAACCTTGAAGTTTTTCCTTAAAACATTATGAAAGCTACAGTATTTCCTTTTGAGGTTAAAGTGGCAAACGTGTGTGTGTGTGTGTGTGTGTGTGTGTGTGTGTGTACTTATGCACTGAATTTGTCACAGCAGGAAGTGATGAGTGCAAGGCAAGGTCCTTTGGCCAGAGCTCAGTAGTGTGTGAGTGTAATGCTACATACTGCGACTCTGTTGGTCGTGTCAGCTTGCCTGCTGTGGGCCGCTTCCTGTCGTTCCTGAGCAGCAGGGCAGGTAGGAGACTTCAGAGGGAAGAGAGTCAAGTGCAGAAGAACAGCACTGGAGCAGGTATGGGAAAATGCAGCTGTTAATAAGCAGCGGATCAGCCTGTTTTCTAACACATCTAAGTCACACAATTTAAAAAAAAAAAAAAAAAAAAAAAAAGGTTAGACTTGGTAAAAATGAATAGAGAGTGTTTCAACCAGACTGTGGTGAAAACAACAATTTATTATCCTTTTAAAGTCACACATCAGATTGTAAGTGACCAATGAACTGTTTTTAGATCCACATATTAAGTCATTAAGTTATTGAGAATGAAGAATTCCATACTATAATTGTGCTGAAGAAAGATTCTGGACTGTAGCATTACACATTTATTAGGGCATCATTAGACTTGCTAAGAATAAATCTATAGCCACTATTCCCAGCACTGACCCAGTTTCCCTCTTGCCTGCATGTCTCTCTCAGCTCTCAGGATCACCCTGATCCCCACAGAAAAGTACCAGCATGTTAAGGGCTTTGGAGGAGCCATGACAGATGCGGCTGCCATGAACATTCTCTCTCTGTCAACAAGAGTCCAGGACCAGCTGCTCAGACAGTATTTCTCCCCAGAGGGTGAGAGAGGGAGAGGTTGTACTAACAGGGAGAGACAGAAGTTTTAGGGAAGAAACTGGAGAAAAATATAGACCTCAGAATCCTGTTACTCCAATTAAGACACCAGCAGCACATGAAACAATCACTTTCTGCCTCTCTTATGTTTATAGGTATAGAGTACACCTTGGTCCGAGTACCAATGGCCAGTTGTGATTTTTCGACTCGTCTGTATACATATGCTGACTCACCTGAAGACTACAGCTTGCTTAACTTTAGCCTGGCTGAAGAAGATACACACATGAAGGTATATAGGCACAAATGATCACAGATTTGCAAATGCATATCTAATCATGTTGCTTCTTTATAATGTAGTAATTAAAATTCAGTCTTTCACAGATCCCTCTGCTGCAGCGGGCACAAGCCCTGTCTGCTCGGCCGCTGTCACTGTTTGCTTCTGCCTGGAGCTCTCCGGCTTGGTTGAAGACTAACGGTGCGCTTGTAGGGAAGGGCTCACTTAAAGGACAGCCTGGGGGCAAAGAGTATAAAACCTGGGCTCAATACTATATCAGGTACATGAACTATATTAATACATGTCCAAAGACAGCCTGAAAGACAGGATTATTATTACTATCCACCTTTTTAGTATTCATGTCCAGTAGTAGAGTGGAGAATATTCTGTCTCACTGCAATGTCTAGTGACCTTGAGGCTGCAGAATACTCAGTATGCACTGGGTTGGAATATGGCACTTGACCTAAATAGTGAATAGTGGTTTTGGACACATTAAGTACACTGACAAAATTTTCATATAATATGCTACTATTACTGCTTTTATTATTACTACTACCTCCACCACTACTATTATTATTAATAATAATAGTAATAACAACATAATTCCAGTGAGAACACGTGACACACATAATAAGTGCCATCTCTTCTTTGTTCTTTATCTTCATACATGATATCCCTCTCTCAGATTTCTGGAAGAGTATGAGAAGCACAATCTCTCATTCTGGGGGTTGACCACAGGAAACGAACCCACTGCAGGTGAAATGACAAATTACAGTTTCCAGGCTTTGGGTTTCACTCCTGAGCTCCAGCGTGATTGGATCGCTATGGACCTCGGCCCTGCTCTTCATTCATCCCCATATGCCAAAACCCGCCTTATGATCCTGGATGACAACAGATTGCTGCTTCCTCACTGGGCCAAAGTGGTAAGCAAAGGAAGAAAGAAGGGTGGGATATCACACATTTTAGATTAGCAGAGACTCCTGTAAGTGTTAGGAGTTAATGAGCATGGCACACATTGAAACATGTAGGAGGATCACAGGGATAAAAATACAAAATGTCAGGTTTTAGTGACTCTGTCCTGCTGTAGGTTCTGAGTGATATTCATGCTGCCAGATATGTCCATGGCATTGGCGTTCACTGGTACTTGGATCACATCATTCCTTCCAAAATCACCCTGACGACCACACATGACCTCTACCCAGAGTACTTCATTTTGGGCACAGAGGCGTGTCCTGGTTGGAACAAACTGGACCACGGTGTGCGGTTGGGCAGCTGGGAAAGAGCTGAAGATTACGCACATGACATTATCGAGGTATCCTAGATTCATTAGTTCCATGGTGTTTTCTTTGGCTTTAACGCCCATTTCAGCTGAAGTCTAATTGCTATAATCCTTTAACTCCAGAAAACAGTGTATTGACGTGGATTTGCTGTCTATCTTTCCAGTGTTGCATAAACACTAAGGCTGTTCCTCCATTTATCTCTTCTACTGTCCTATTTGTATTTTATATTAATACCCTGAGGTAGCATTCTAAACATTCTCGTAGCTTCATTCTCCCAATGAAATAGATTTTTTCATGACACTTAAAATACAATTAACTTAAATCCATATTGTTTTTCTTATACAGACATCTTAAACTATAAAGTGAACTGTAATTCGGCAGTGCTTCCTTACCTTTCCCCCACTTCACCCTCGCCTACAGGACCTAAATAACTATGTGATCGGATGGACAGACTGGAACTTAGCACTAGATATGAGTGGTGGTCCAAACTGGGTCAAGAATTTTGTGGACAGTCCCATTATTGTGGACCGGAACAAAGGCGTCTTCTACAAGCAGCCGACTTTCTACAGCATGGCCCACTTCAGGTGAGTGTGGTTTAGACGGTCACATTTATGTTGTAGAAGCTGTGTAAAGTTCAGCTGCTTTGACGATCCTGTGTAAAGTTCAGATGATTTGATTTCATGAACGTCAGTGTTTGTAGTCCCAGTTATAACCACCTACGCATGTTTAAAGATTTTTTTGCTGACTTTATTTCAACACTTACAGCAAGTTCCTGTTGGAGGGGTCTCGGAGAATAGGTGTGTCCGTTTCTGAACACACCTCACTGGAAACTTCTGCCTTCATCAGACCTGATGGTTCAGTAGTGCTGATCATTTTAAACAGGTGAGAAAGACAAATGGATGAAGGTGTGAGAATAGCAGTGATGCTTTGCATCTAAATCCAAGCAGTAGTAGCAACAGTCTAGGATTTACACTGATGAGGCATAACAATATGACCACCTGCCTAATATTGTGTTGGTCCCTCTTTTGCTGCCAAAACAGCCCTGACCCATCATGCACTGTGTATTCTGACACCTTTCTATCAGAACCAGCATTAACTTCTTCAGAAATTTGAGCAAAAGTAGCTCGTCTGTTGGATCGGATCACACGGGCCAACCTTCACTCCCCACGTGTATCAGTGAGCCTTGGCCGCCCATGACCCTGTCGCCGGGTCACTACTGTTCCTTCCTTGGACCACTTTTGATAGAACCACTGACCACTGTAGACCGGGAACACCACACAAGAGCTGCAGTTTTGGAGATGCTCTGGTCCAGTCGTCTAGCCATCACAATTTAGCCCTTTGAGTCAAACTTGCGCAAATCCTTACGCTTGCCCATTTTTCCTGCTTCTAACACATCAACTTTGAAGACAAAATGTTCACTTGCTGCCTAATATATCCCACCCACTAACAGATGCCATGATAAGGAGATAATCAGCGTTTCACTTCTCAGTGCTCATAATGTTATGCCTGATTGGTGTATATGTGTACAGGTGCATCTCAATAAATTAGAATGTTGTGGAAAATTTCACTTATTTCAGTAATTCAACTCAAATTGTGAAACTCGTGTATTAAATAAATTCAATGCACACAGACTGAAGTAGTTTAAGTCTTTTTAAGGTTCTTTTAATTGTGATGATTTTGGCTCACATTTAACAAAAACCCACCAATTCACTATCTCAACAAATTAGAATATGGTGACATGCCAATCAGCTAATCAACTCAAAATCCCTGCAAAGGTTTCCTGAGCCTTCAAAATGGTCTCTCAGTTTGGTTCACTAGGCTACACAATCATGGGGAAGACTGCTGATCTGACAGTTGTCCAGAAGACAATCATTGACACCCTTCACAAGGAGGGTAAGCCACAACCATGCATTGCCAAAGAAGCTGGCTGTTCACAGAGTGCTGTATCCAAGCATGTTAACAGAAAGTTGAGTGGAAGGAAAAAGTGTGGAAGAAAAAGATGCACAACCAACTGAGAGAACTGCAGCCTTATGAGGATTGTCAAGCAAAATCCATTCAAGAATTTGAGTGAACTTCACAAGGAATGGACTGAGGCTGGGGTCAAGGCATCAAGAGCCACCACACACAGACGTGTCAAGGAATTTGGCTACAGTTGTCGTATTCCTCTTGCTAAGCCACTCCTGAACCACAGACAACATCAGAGGCATCTTACCTGGGCTAAGGATCAGAAGAACTGGACTGTTGCCTAGTGGTCCAAAGTCCTCTTTTCAGATGAGATCAAGTTTTGTACTTTCTACATTTGGAAACCAAGGTCCTAGAGTCTGGAGGAAGGGTGGAGAAGCTCATAGCCCAAGTTGCTTGAAGTCCAGTGTTAAGTTTCCACAGTCTGTGATGATTTGGGGTGCAATGTCATCTGCTGGTGTTGGTCCATTGTGTTTTTTGAAAACCAAAGTCACTGCACCCGTTTACCAAAAAATCTTGGAGCACTTCATGCTTCCTTCTGCTGACCAGCTTTTTGAAAATGCTGATTTCATTTTCCAGCAGGATTTGGCACCTGCCCACACTGCCAAAAGCACCAAAAGTTGGTTAAATGACCATGGTGTTGGTGTGCTGGACTGGCCAGCAAACTCACCAGACCTGAACCCCATAGAGAATGTATGGGGTATTGTCAAGAGGAAAATGAGAAACAAGAGACCAAAAAATGCAGATGAGCTAAAGGCCACTGTCAAAGAAACCTGGGCTTCCATACCACCTCAGCAGTGCCACAAACTGATCACCTCCATGCCACGCTGGATTGAGGCAGTAATTAAAGCAAAAGGAGCCCCTACCAAGTACTGAGTACATGTACAGTAAATGAACATACTTTCCAGAAGACCAACAATTCACTAAAAATGTTTTTTTATTGGTCTTATGAAGTATTCTAATTTGTTGTTGGGTTTTTGTTAAATGTGAGCCAAAATCATCACAATTAAAAGAACCAAAGACTTAAACTACTTCAGTCTGTGTGCACTGAATTTATTTAATACACGAGTTTCACAATTTGAGTTGAATTACTGAAATAAATGAACTTTTCCACGACATTCTAATTTATTGAGATGCACCTGTATGTTTTAAATATCATAAAATGTGTTTAGCAGTTCTGGTGTTTAAGTATTTTTATTCTTCCTGTGTGTTATTAGCAGTTAGGGCTTGTCTACCACACTGATGTCAAGGGGGAATTTGCAAGCACAGTTGCAATGACATTTAAAAGAAGAATGAATTTCAAACACAAGGGATAATGGTTAGGTTTCGACTGTTAGCTTCTGTAAACAAATAAGCGAGAGCTCTTTTACTTACTCTTCAGTGTACACATGAAGATTTGAATTTACATGCTGGGGATCCTTGTAATGGTTTGTATGCGTGTGTGCGCATATGCATAGCTGCAAATAGGAGATGGATTAAATATGGTCTAAATGCACTCTTTTCCCATTTAAATATATTCAGGCATCATTTTTATCATATTTCTCCCTCTCGTCAAAATTGCCTAGATATAATCTCTGTACTATAAATGTGTTTAGCAAAAATAAAGCATGAGGCAAACATTTTTTAAAATAATTAAATTGTGTTTATATTAAATAGATTTTTATATTTCTCTGCATGTTGACTATAATTAATTAACATTTTAAACGTGTGTGAACCTACAGGTCTGATGCTGAGGTGCAGTTTGAAGTCTGGGACCTGAGTGTGGGCTTTCTGCCTGCAAGCGCTCCTCCTCACTCCATCCTCACACTACTGTGGGCCACATCCTAATTAAAAGGAATTCAGATACAACCTTCAATTACAATTTACTCACATCCCTTGATGCACTTATGCAAAAATAAACACAGTAGTAGGCCTCTAGATAATTCGGAGGTGATGCAAATAATCATAATTATTTGAGTTCTAATCTAAATAACAGGCAGCCAAAACTGCATGTGGGCTACGGTCCGAACTCCAGTCCACTATCAGTAGACTGAGTGGGAATCTTGGGATGTTTTGATTCTGAAGCTTTAAGGTACTGATAGACGTTATCATTTCAATTAAAAGAAGTATGTTCAAGTGTGAAAAATTTTTTAACTGTGGAATCTTTAATATGCATCATTAGCCATTAACACTTGAGAAGCTGCATTTAAAGTGACTTGAAACTTCAACATGTGCTTGACCTGCTTTTAATGTGATAATTGGGTAGACAGTTTGAAGCAATGTGTACATAACTGGATGGAAACAGTTTCCATGAGGTTTTGACAATAAAGGCTGCTATGAGCTTAAGAAGACAGTGGGGTTTTTTTTTAAGGAGTCTTGTGACGTGTTTAAAAATGCACACGCAATGACAGACAGCTCGGTCAGAGGAATGTAAGAGGCTACAGTTCAAATACAAACAACAGTAACCTTTATGATCCACGTCTGACTTTCATTACATGAAGTTCATTAATGTTGTTAACACAGCTAATTGCTATTGCTTCTGGATCGAAAGCAAGCACCCATGCCCTTGTGTATAACCAATGGCAATTTTTTAGGATGCAAAAGTGGAAAATGAGTTATTTATGCACCAAACTGATTATTAAATGGATATTAAAATGCACCAAATGAGTTAAGAAAAAAAAAGAAAAAAAAAAAGACACAACAGGATTGTTACCGTTTTACCTGGATGCTGTAGATAAACCAACCTACAAAGCATTTCAGTTAAACAAAATAATGAAATCAGATGGTATCCTTGGCTCTTGTACATATGATTCATGTAAAAATTTCTGTAAACCTGTCTTAGCAAGATCAACAGTTAACTGATTTTTATTCAGTTTTATTATGAATACATAATTGACAACACATCATTTATATAATATATATTTTAATATTTAGGGATTCACCATTTTATATGCAGTATTCCTTTCCTTCTGTTTTTTTTTTTACTATGAATGAGAATTCAAACTAAAATTATTTACAAAAAAAGAAAAGGAGTGATGCCAATGAAAGGGGGGGTGTTAGGGGGATGAGACGGACACTGTGTGTGCCTGTGATATATACACCTGGGACAAGTGCACAGATGGCAAGAGGAAAAGGAGCGCTCCGAAACTGGTAGCAACTACCAAGACAGGACGCGGTGACCCAGTGAACAGGTGTGCTAAACAGTGAGCAAAAATGAGGTCAAGGGCAACCAATCAGTAGAATGGGCCTGGGGACACAGTGAACCCCATAGCTATTAGACTGAATAGGGGCTGGCTCTGTATAGCATGTGCAGCTCAGCTTCATGGGAAGTGCATAACACTACACATTCTAGAAGAGGGGATGGCTCATGTAGTGATGGTGGTGAGCGTGTTCAGAGTCAGTAGCCTGGGAAAGCAGACACCAGGACAAGAGGTGCAGTCAAATGCAAATACCTCTAAATTAATGAAAAAGTGTCAATGCAGAGACAGAAAGGAGACTAGAGACAGGCCACGACAGAGGAAGCATGAGGGATAAAAAGTAAAACCGTAAACAAGCCATAGTAAACCATACGAAAGTGGTAAGATCAAAAATGGAGGAAGCGAGGGAGAGAGAGAGAGAGGCTGGCGTTAAGACAGGGATTGCCAAGTAGTGGCAAAATCGTCACGCGTTGAGTGCGTTGTGAGAGACAGAAATAGAGCAGAGATGAAATGAAGCATGTGGGCGTCTCCCTCAGTAGGACCATCTCTCCTGTGTGCGGGGCTCGGTGTTTACGGAGGAGGGCTCTGAGGGTGGCTGATTGCCACTGTCCCCTCCACTCAAACTCTTCCTGCATACCGGACATGTGTCATGCTGTAGAAAGACAGAAAGACACAAATACCTGTAAGGCATCCAGAAATATGGATTCCTGAAACAAAGTGATAGATTATGTTATTGTCAAATGACCTGCTGGCCCTTTGAAATTAGGCAGCTGAAACTTTCAAGCATAAATTATAATCGCACCATAAAAACAAAAGCAATATAGTTAATAATCCCTGTGCTTTCCATCATCATCAACATCCAAGTACAGACCTCAAACATGACCATATTTATTTACCATGTTGTTAAACAGAGTGGCTCTCTACTCACAACAAATGAGCTGGATAAAAACATACCTGGTTTGGAATGTCTTGTAAGCAGTACATTGTCAGACTGGTTTGCACATTAATTATTAACAATCATTTTTGTAACCAATTTTTGTTGCTATTTACATGACTGTAAAAATGCATTTTTAAGAAGTCTTTCAGTAATATTTTAAATAACTCTATTAAAATGATTATACTACGATGCATACATCATATACTATGATGCTTTATACACCAATCAGGCATAACATTATGACCACTTGCCTAATATTGTGTTGGTCCCCCTTTTGCTGCCAAAACAGCCCTGACCCATCATGCACTGTGTATTCTGACACCTTTCTATCAGAAACAGCATTAGCTTCTTCAGCAATCTGAGCAACAGTAGCTCGTCTGTTGGATTGGACCACACGAGCCAGCCTTCGCTCCACACGACCATCAATGAGCCTTAGCCGCCCATGACCCTGTCGCCGGTTCACCACTGTTCCTTTCTTGGACCCCTTTTTTCTAGATACTGACCACTGCAGACTGGGAACACCCCAGAAGAGCTCCAGTTTTGGAGATGCTTTGATCCAGTCGTCTAACCATCACAATTTGGGCCATTGAGTCAAACTCGCTCAAATCCTTATGCTTGCCCATTTTTCCTGCTTCTAACATCAACTTTGAGGACAAAATGTTCACTTGCTGCCTAATATATCCCACCCACTAACAGGCTCTATGATGAGGAGATACTCAGTGTTATTCATCTGTCAGTGCTCCACATGGCTGATCGGTGTATATTCTTGTAATCCATTCTTTTGAAAATGTATTGATATCAAATTCTGACTAAAGTTACATCTGCTGAGCTGCTACTGAGAGTAAGAGAGTTCTAATGTGCGTTGGATGATTGTATGTTGTTGCTTTGTGTGTACATTGAATTGCACAGGAATCTTTTCTCTCTATTCTGTGCAGCTTAGGCAGTCTCCTCATAACTACCAATCACATTATTAAAGGCTTTCAGCTTATTTTCCATTGTCATTTCCATGCCATTGAGAGACAAATAAACAAGATTGTCGGGAAAACAAAATTTAAATTAGACTGTTTTATATGCAAATTCTACAGGAAGGTATACCATTGTAGCTCATGACAAGTCAAGCCTTTAAAGTTTATACATTATGACTAACAATTATTTTTTAATGAATTTTTTTACACTTACAGAGCCTATTTGTTTAGATGATCATCTAATAAAAACAATAGATACTGTCTTCCACAACATGGAATTTTGTACCTCAAAAAAAAAAAAAAAAAGGTTCCAAATGTAACTAGAAAAAGGTCTTGGTTTTCAAAATGATGTTTTAGCAGATTATTCCAGATATTTCAGCATGACAGTAGCTAAACAATCGGGTGTCAATGAGACGTGTGCATGCACATGTCAATACTGGAGTATCAGGCAGTTATGGAAAATCTAAAATAGTTTTCATTTCTTTAACACTCCTGTTGCTCTATATGTGTTTAGCAGCACTCATGTATCCCTGATTATTGTAAAATAGTACATAAATATTAAGTGAGTGTATCCAAACCTCTGGACTTGTAGTCTACATTATAAAGCTAGTGATTTTTAAATATACATGACAATATTTTCAATTGATTTAAAAGGCAATCAGGTCTCACCAGTTCTAGCCAGGGCACAATGCAGTCACTGTGGAAGAAGTGATTACAGGGCAGCTGCCTGACTGGCTCTCCGACTGCGTAGTCCTCCTTACACACTGGACACTCCAAACTGCTGTCTGTGTGAGTAAGAGAGGAAGGAAATGGATTAATTTGGAGATGCAAGGTGGCTTGTCCATAGTAAGTGTTCTGATTTACCAAAAGTCCACCAAAAAAAAGCAAGACTAGTTAGGTTTTCGTGATAAAAAAAACCCCCAGAAAGCTATGTCTCAGGGGAAAAATAAATTATTATTAATATTAATAATAATAAATATGGAAGAGACTGACCAGCCTGTTCCTGAGAAACAATGACCGTGGGGAGGGAGGAAATTTTCTCTTTCTCTGCAGGAGGAGGACCTGTGTTCTCAAACTGACCCAGTAACTGTGCATACATGAGAGAATGAGAGAGCGAGAGATTAGTTAATATTCAAGAAACACAAACTTTAATTAGTTTCTAAACTCACATTGCTTTATTTGTAAGTACCTGTGTAATGACTGCATCCAGACCACCCTGGCCCCAGGCATAGTCACCAGGGTTTGAGTGCAGCATGCCTGTCCTATTACAACACACATACACACACCTCTAACAATACAGCATACATTTCCTTTGAAAAAAAAAATCATGAACATTACAGATCACTAAAAACTGTCAACTAAAAACAATAAATTACACCAGGTTGATGACATGATTTGATGATAATGACATTAATTAGGCTAGAAATGATTTTTGCATTTACCATGACAGTGGTGGGGAACCTGGAGCACCTGAATTGGCAAAAAGGCCAGCAAGAAACTGTTGTACTATTCTAAAAGACAAAAGAACAAACAACAATATGAGGTTTACGAACGCATGTTTTGCAAGGTTTCCTGACCTGACAACTATTTCAACTGAGAAGACACACCATGTTTTTCTTCTATAATTGTTACCAATAAAGAAACATGCAAAGAAAGTCACTGTTGGTTGCAGTCTGATGGAAATTGTGTAAAATATTTGTATAAATATTTCAAAAGTCAATATCCATATAAATCTATAGACAATACTCAATTATTTAAAGAGATACCATCAGGTACGTTCACTAAAAAGTTTCACAGCCCTAAAAAGTTTCAAATATGGCAAAAATAAGACATGAGCATACTGACCCTGAAACAGCAAGCAGGAACATGAGCATATGGAAACAGATAATCAATACTGAAGCAGATTTAATATTCATTACGGACACCGGAATGAAAATGTATTAGAGTATTTTTGCCCTGAATTTGGTTTCCTCTGCCCGAAAATTAAAATTGATGGCCAAAGATGGGGAATTCAACAAAATAATGACCCCCAAAGTTACATACAAATCTCTCTCTTGCGCGCGCGCACACACACCAATCAGGCATAACACTATGACCACCTGCCTAATATTGTGTTGGTCCCCCTTTTGCTACCAAAACAGCCCTGACCCGTCAAGGCATGGACTCCACTAAACCCTGAAGGTGTGCTGTGGTATCGGTCACCAAGATGTTAGCAGCAGATCCTTGTGTCCCACCTCGCAACTTACAGGACTTAATGGATACTTGTGATAAATACTGACCACTGCTTTTGGAGATGCTCTGATCCAGTCGTCTAGCCATCATAATTTGGCCCTTGTCAAACTCACTCAAATCCTTACGCTTGCTCATTTTTCCTGCTTCTAACATCAACTTAAGGACAAAATGTTCACTTGCTGCCTAATATATCCCACCCACTAACAGGTGCATTGATGAGGAGATAATCAGTGTTATTCACTTCACCTGTCAGTGCTCAGAATGTTATGCCTGATCGGTGTATATACAAATGACACTACAATTAAAATGGGGGGGGGGGGGAGGAGGAGGAGGAGATGGTGTCTCCATTATGCTATGGGGACATGTTGATGGCTGGTATGGTTTGGGTTCACTGGTCTCTTTCAACAGCATCACTGCATACAATGAATATGAAGTTGTTCTAACTGGATGAAATACTTATGACCTGATGAGAGAACTACATGAGAACTCACTGAATGGTTTGATGCAGGTCTGTGTGCAGGGATGGTTAACTTAGTTTAACACAGTATTAGCCCCCAAATGAATGTAAAAACTCATGCAAGATGTAATTGGACGTTTTAATAAGTTGGGTTATTACTATCATGTTTATTTTCTCATATGTGCTTGTTGAACATCCTGTTCCAGAATTAGTCCTCTACTTTGCTGTTATAATAACGTTCACTTTTCTGAGAAGACTTTCCACTAGGTTTTAGAGTGTTACTGTGGGGTATTGTGCTCATTCAGCCACAAGAGCATTAGTGATGTCAGAAAGTGATGTCAGATAAGGAGGGCTGGGGTGCAGTCAGGCTTCCAGTTCATTCCATAGGTTTTCAGTGGGGTTGAGTCAGGAGTCTGTGTAAGACACTTGAGTTTTTCTGCACCAAACTATGTCTGTATTAACCTCACTATATGCACAGGCTTCCATGCTGGAACATGTTTGGGTGAATTTAGTTCCAGTGAAGGTAATGGTAAAGCTCCAAAAAATCTTACGCTCTTATGACATCTTGAGTGCACATTTTGTGTTTTGAGTGTGAGGAAAGCCAACCCAAGCACACACAGCATTGTGAGTTTGCTCATTAAAAAACCCCCAAAAACAAACAAACCACAAAGTGCCATGAATTGTGCACACAAGAGTATTTGGAAGCAAGTGTGCAGTTCTGCAAGCACTGAGACACACACACACACACTTTCTTTCCTCTAATTCACTTGCCAAGAAAAATAAAAGTAAAACAGCCACTCCCTAAAGTGAAAAGTAATTAGTAATGTTTATTTTATTAGTATTCTCAAGATTTGTGTAAAAAAAAAAAAAAAAAAAAAAAAGTGTGGTTTTGTAAGTTTTTTTTTTATAGCAAGTTCCTATTATTATCCTCATCATCTTCATCATTACGATTGCTACGTGTGTAGACAAAAAAGATAAAGCAAAATAAAACATGGCCTTTAACCCTGTTGAATTCTGCACCAGTTTTTGGGAATAATTTGTTAAGCACTGCTCTCTACCATCACAATGCCAGTTGGGGGAATATATTTTGGAAGAATCGTGTTCATTCCTCCAGTACACTTCCACTGGCTCAGTGAAACCGTTCTGGCAGTGCTGTGTGGCCTAACACCTTACTCAGACACTTTATATTGGCTTTTCCTTCATGACACCAGTCTATGTATTTAACATAACTATATTTATATTGTTCCACATGTCTTACCTTTCTAAGAAACTTACCCCTGAAACAATTACAATGACACATCAATTAAATAATGTCACACATTCATAACACTCTGTGATGTACCTAATATATTACTGTATGTTAACTATAGCAACTGGTTGTGCACATGTGTATTCCATCACTCTCTGGAATTGAACTGTGTCACATTCCTCCATGTTAGCGTTGCTCCCCTTTCAGAGACACCAGTAAATCTCTTCAATTTAAAGGCCAATAAGCAGACTAATTACAATATTGAGAGAAAATGCAGAGATATTTCATTAGACAGGAGAAAGTAAAACCTCAAACAAACAGAAAAGGTAAGCAGGAAGATATGCTAACACGCAAATAGGAGGCCTCTACGGAATGTCTAAGATTGACTTGTGATAATAGTGACTAAGATAAAGGCAGCGGAGGGAAAAAAACAAGCCCCTCCCATTACAAAATCTTGTCATGTCAGTGAACTCCTGAAACCTTTATTAGGGTGTGTTTAAGACAACTGAGAAAAGAGGTAAACAAAAGCAGTACCGTACAGCCAAAGAGGTAGAACTTAAAAAGGGAAAAGTAGAGTGCAACCAGTAAATGGCTGGAGCCCATGAAGGCGGGACTTACCCCTCTACAGCAGGGGAGCGATCCGGCCGACTGCTTCCTCTGGATCTGTATCTCCTCTGAGTGTGCAAGCGAGGGGGACGGCTGGGGCCCCAGTGATCTCCTCCTCCTCCTCCTAATGGGCCACTGAGGTTCCCACTGAGGCCCCCAGGGACGGAGCCACCAAACGGCCCTCCTCCCAAACCAAGTCCTCCGGGACCCCCTGGAACCCGTGGCTCTGAGTCGGGGCTGTCCAAGTCCACTGTGAACGGCCGCTCCACAAACAGAAGCTGCCAGAGCTACAGCAGGGAGCCCGGAAAAAAGGAGATGACATTATTAAAATATGCATTGTAGCGTGAGCACGGTGCTATGTGAAACTGTAATGATGATGACAACAAAGAGGATAACAAAAACAACATTAATTCCCCTGCTAAAAGTACAGACAGATGGAAGACTTTACTACTATTAAAATGGATGAAGTGGGAATTAGTATGTTCCTTCTGGACAGGTGTTTAAGCACTTTCAAAATGCCAGCTTTAAATAATACATTTTAGTTCTTTCCAAGCCAGGAAATGCTTTGGATAAACAACCTTCACAGAAAAGTGTGTAATGTTAGATACACTATATGGCCAAAAATATGTGGACACCTGACCCATGTGCTTGTTAAACATCCCATTCAAGATTTAGCTTCAAATTGCTGCTATAAGAACTTCAACTCTTCTGGTAAGGTTTTCCACTATATTTAGGAGCTGTGAGGTTTGTGTCCATTTGGCCACATGAGCATTAGTGAGGTCAGACACTGGGGTGCAGTCAGTGTTCCAGTTCAAGCAGGGTTGAGGTCAGAGCTCTGTGCAGGTCACTCGAGTTCTTCCACTCTAACCTCTAACACGAAAAACATGTCTTCATAGAGCTGGCTTTGTGTACAAGGGCACAGACATGCTGGAAAACGTTTGGACCTCTTCGTTTCAGTGAAAGAATTCTAATGCGATGACATGCAAAGACATCCTTTCCAATAATATGCGTCCAATTTTGTGGAGGTGGTCAGGTGTCCACAAACATTTGGTCATATAATGCAAGTGCATCAAACTCCTGTGCCTCTAACTATGGTAGTAAAAGCCAGCTAAAACCTCATTCCAAGGTAAAAGCAAAAGCACCTGAGCATACCCAAATTTCATGTGTTAAATGTGTTCTAATATATACCTTTTAAACTTATATATAAGGTTAAAAGCTAACACCATCATCCAGCCAGCACACGGGAGTCAGTTTAATATGCAACATCATACAGTGCCCATTGATTAGATCACGTATTGATTAGATGTTAAATCAATGTGCTTAAGGCAGGAATGTATCTACTAGTAAGTCAATGTTCTCTAATGCAGTATAACAAACACTGGGTACTCAAAATATAAATAAGAAAGTAAGGCAATGCCTTTAATAATAAACAGCCTGCTTCATCGTTTGATAGTGAGGTCATGACAGTTCTTGCCTAACTCTAATGGAACTTCGTTGGCCACCAGATTTTTCCCTTCGAGGAGTAATAACATCTTTCCAAGTGTTGTTGAATTTTACCTACTTAACTGCTGGAGACCGGACCTTGACAAATCTTTTGCATCTATAAAGGCTTCTATTTACATTTAACTGATCCAAATACACTACATTGCCAAAAGTTTTGGGACACCCCTTCAAATCACTGAATTCATGTGTTGTTTTTCAGGGTTGTGCTTGGCCCCTTAGTTCCAGTAAAAGGAACTCTTAATGCTTCAGCATACCAAGACATTTTGGACAATTTCATGCTCCCAACTTTGTGGGAACAGTTTGGGGATGACCCCTTCCTGTTCCAAGATGACTGCGCACCAATGCACAAAGCAAGGCCCATAAAGACATGGATGAGAGAGTTTAGCATGGAGGAACTTGATTGGCCTGCACTGACCTTAACCTTTGGGATGAATTAAAGTGGGGACTGTGAGCCATGCTAAAACTGGGACGCCTGCCTTTACATGCACATGTAATATGGAGTTGGCCCGCCCTTTGCAGCTGTAACAGCTTCAACTCTTCTAGGAAGGCTTTCCAAAAGGTTTAGAATTTTTGACCATTCCTCTAGAAGCGCATTTGTGAGGTCAGACACTGATGTTGAACGAGAAGGCCTGGCTCGCAGTCTCCGCTCTAATTCATCCCAAAGGTGTTCTATCGGGTTGAGGTCAGGACTCTGTGAAGTTCTTCCACACCAAGCTCACTCATTCATGTCTTTATGGACCTTGCTTTGTGCGCTGATGTGCAGTCATGTTGGAACAGGAAGGGGCCATCCCCAAACTGTTCCCACAAAGTTGGAAGCATGAAATTGTCCTAAATATCTTGGTATGCTGAAGCATTAAGAGTTCCTTTCACTGGAACTAAGGGGCCAAGCCCAACCCCTGAAAAACAACACGTGTCCCAAAATTTTTGGCAATACAGTGTACATGTTCAGCCACACCCTCTTTTAATAACTGTGCTGTCACTCACTAATAAAAAAAAAAGCCAACACAAACTACTCCTTTAAGTTATTTTTCCCAGGAAGACAACTTACCTCTGCAAACTGTGAAGCCGTGTCATCAAAGCCATTCGTACTACTGTCCAAAAGACTAAAGGAACATAATCACCAAGTTATTAATGATGTTAAGTGTTATTATTTTATACATGTGAACTTTTCCAGCATGAGTATTGAACATGTACGGCATGGATTCATGTGATGTCAACCTGGGCTGTGGTCTTACTTTCTGTATTATGTTATCGTGAATAAAAGATAACGAGGAAGTAGTTTTTCAGAAAAAAAAAAAATACAATTAAAAAAAATCAAATACATTTTTCACTCACCTGGAGTCTTCTGTCACTTCCTCAATGAATCCAGAGTCACATCTGGGGCAGATGTATTCCTAAAGACAGCAGATCTATCAGTATCTTGCGTTACAGTTAAAAGTAAATCATGTGAGACTCTGGCATGAGTGTACTTCCCCATTCCTCAGAGTTTATACATTGGTAGGTTTGTGTGGGATACAAAAAGGTGCATTTTAGAGCTGTAACATTTCACATTGCTGATCTTTGGCAGGAAATCATTTCGGGAGATGATGTAAAGATTATGCAAAGCCTAAAATAACAACCGAGTCATGAGTCATAATATTTAACACTCATTTAATTAGAAGAGGCGAAAAGTGAACAAGACCTAGCACACACACTGTAACTTTATCAAGAAATCAACTGCTTTTAATTTCAGTGACAAACAAACATCGAGTCTTGAATAAAAACAAACTTAGAAGTGAAATTAAAATGGTAAAAACAGACGACGTATTACTTTCGTTTTAACTATTAGCTAAAGTTACTTCAGTAACGTTAAGCTTAGCTTATTCAATTCAATTCTATCACAGAATAGCGTACACTATATGTACACTAAAAATACACTAAATAAACTCTGACAGTCAGAGACGTTTCAGAAAACAAACCAAAATGGAAACACAGGCTAGCTGTTGATGTGGGTCTGACCTTCCACAGACAACTGCCTGTGTCGGTGCAGTACAAAATAAGAACAGACAAAGACAAAGTTAAACCAACAGCAAAGAAAATATAAAGCCCCAATACTCTGTGTGTGTTTCAGTCAGTGTTCAGGCCCCAATAACAACCTAGGAACCCGGACAGGCTAACAAAGTTAGCTTGCAACCATAACTGCTAGCTATATCGTTAGCTGATAGCAGGCGAGCTAGCCTCCTTAGCGAGCCTTAAAAACCGACTGAATCCGCTGTCATGCGTCTGTAGAAGTCGGACACACTTTTGATCGGAGAGTGCGGCGAAAGCTGGATCTAAAATCCAGTCTTACCGGGAGTTTTGGTCTCACTTCGCCTTTACAACAGTGACAGAAAAACCGATGCGGAGGAACTGCCGCAGCCTCCGCCATCTTTCCGACAAACGCACACAAACACTGACGTCGCTCCTTCAGTCGATATACGTTTCCTACCCGTATTCAGAAAAGTCCCGCCTCCTGTGTGAGGATTGGCGAGCAGCTGTGATCGAACGTAATCCTGTGAAGAACAGTGGTGGTGAGTGGAAACGTCTAACCAATCATCCTTTAGAGTGCGGAGTTTCTCAGATTAGCGATTAAAGTGAAAAATAAAGGATTTTCATGTTCTGGCCTATAGGAGGAGGCGGCGCTCTCTAACCGGAAGTGCTTTGGGTTGTCTCTGGAAATGCCATGTGAGAGCTGACTTCCTACGAAAACGTTTACAAACAAGGCTTGATTTCTACAATAAGGTTGGCAACTCAATACTGCTTTTTAAAGGTGCGTAATTGCTGCTTTTCTTTTTCTCCCAGAAAGGATGGTAGCCTGTGAAGTGGTTAACAATCGTTAGCGCACAGCTAACTTCTCTAGCCAGGTTATACTGGTGGTTTAAAACTGTAAAGCCTGCTACTTGTAATTCCACTATTCCGATTTTTTGCTTTTTCACCCAGGGCAAAAACTCGTAAATGGATAAAGCAAGTGATTATTGGTTTCCTCAACAATGCACAACGTTTAAATGATCCAACATGTATATCCACTGATTACTTGTGATGACATTCAGTGACAGTTGCTGAGTTACACACAGTTAATGGATGCTATTCCTAGTAAGGTATTATGTCTTCTTAAAAATGAATGCAATGAAAACCCTAATCTGGACTATATAACTAATACAATTTTTATTGATAATATAAATACTAAGATTAATACCACATAGTGACAGTGTTACACTCAGTATGTAACACAGTTATGCACACCGTTAAATACAAGTGCACACAGTAACAGTGTTACAAGTGCATCATAGTAATAACACTGCATACAGTAACATGTTACCAGTGTTGCACAATTAGGAAAAGTTGCATACAGTTACATAGTGTTGCAGTGTTTCCATTCAGATCTCTTTGTGACTTTCAGATGACAGCACAAGAGGCGCGGCTGTGTGGTCTCCTCCTGAGAGAGCACTTTGGTGACGTGGTGGAGAAAGTTGGAGTTCACCTGCTGCGCAGTGGCACACTCAATCTGCGAGCTCTGGCTCATGAAACCAAGACTTCCCTTGACCTGGTAACCTCAGTATTTCTCAGAATACACATACACTATATTTTTTGTATATTGTTTTGGGGCACCTCTCTAAATCATTGAATTCATATGTTGATTTTCAGGGGGTGGGCTTGGCCCCTTAGATCCAGTGAAAGGAATCTTTGGGATGAATTAGAAGGCTTTCCACAAGATTTAGGAGTGTGTTTATGGGAATTTTTGACCATTTCACTAGAAGCACATTTGTGAGGTCAGGCACTGATGTTGGACAAAAAGATCTGGCTCGCGGTCCCCGCTCTAATTCATCCCAAAGGTGTTCTATCAGGTTGAGGTCAGGACTCTGTGAAGTTCCTCTACACCACACTCGCTCATCCATGTCTTTTATGAACCTTGTTTTGTTCACTGGTGCACAGTCATGTTGGAACAAGAAGGGGTCATCCCCAAACTGTTCCCACAAAGTTTTAATGCTGAAGCATTAAGAGTTCCTTTAACTGGAACTAAGGGGCCAAGCCCAACCCCTGAAAAACAACACCTGAATTCAATGATTTGGAGAGGTGTCCGAAAACTTGTGGCATTATAGTTTATATTTGTTCAATTTTTCTGAATCATGCTTTTTTTTTTTTTGTACATTACACCCATGGTTCTTCTGGAATAGTTCTGCACATTTTACTGATGAAACACCCCTGACTTACAGCCTAATATTAAGTTACGGTTATGATCAGTTACAGATGTGTCCATGTCTTTCTTTCTTGTTCTTTACTAGGTGAAGAAGTGTCTGTGTGTTCTGGCACAGCACGGTATGGCTAAGTTTGGTCCAGGCCGCCGAGGTCCTGCTGGTCCTGTTGAGTACCAGATTAACTGTGAGCGAATTCTCTACATGCTCCGGTACCCGCGCTACATCTACACTGCTAAGAGTCTGTACGGAGACACGGGAGAGCTGGTTATAGAGGAGATACTGCAGAGGGGTCAGATGACCATGAGCAGTGTGGTCAGGACTGTAGCAGACAGATTGACACAGAATATGGAGGGTGAGTGAGCTGTAGTGTAATACATCTGATTGGTTCGAGTGGGACATGTGAAGGGACATTCTTCAGGTTATATCACAGATCTACAGAGCTGTTGATAAGCCATGGAAACAAATAAATATATTAAAATCATAGGTGCATCCAAAATAGCATACTTATGCACTGTTCTATGGCAGTTTGTGGTATAAATAATGTGAGCACTGCTTTTACACTGAAAATTCCAAGAAGAAGAAGAAATGTACTTTAACAACCTGGATAATTCAACTGAAAAAATGAAGCGTTGAATGTTGGACATTTCATGCATTTAACAGTCGCAGTTTTGCTTATTTTGTCGAAGAGGGACAGAACTACCAGACGCTGATGCTGGGTGAGAAATAAAAATTTAAGATGGCTGACGACACTCCGGTGAACAAGACATCTTATAAATATCTTTAGCCTGTGTGATTTATTTTTTCCCAAACCCCAAAAATTTACAATATTCTGTTAAAGCTAGCAACATCACATTATGTGCATTTTATTTGCCATTACTGGGGAAATACCTTGCACTTCCGGTTAGGAAACACTGCCTATTTTAGATGATACTATCCTTCAAAAATTCAAACACTAGATGATTTAGAGTATACACCGATTCGGCATAACATTGAGCAGTGACAGGTGAAGTGAATAACACTGATTATCTCCTCATCATGGCACCTGTTAGTGGGTGGGATATATTAGGGGGCAAGTGAACATCTTGTTCTTAAAGTTGATGTGTTAGAAGCAGGAAAAATGGGCAGGTGTAAGGATTTGAGTGAGTTTGGGCCAAATTGTGATGGCTAGACACAATATTAGGCAAGTGGTCATAATAGTATGCCTGGTCAGTGTATAGTGCATAGTGTAAGTGCATGCATTAATATATTACTGCCTAAATATCAAAACCACGAATTGTGTAACATTATATGTGATGGAACATCAAATAAAATAAGGACCTTCTTGTTAATTATTTGGCAGAAATGGGTGAAGTATGTTCTCTTTGAGAATTTACTTAATGTTTTTACATGTCCCAATGCAAGTGACTCCAGTATGTCATTATTCATCATTCCAAGCTTGAAGTAGTGTGATATTATCAGTCATTTTCCTGCTTTGGAGCCACAGTGATCTGATTCACTAGATTTCTTTATGCCTCACTCACTTTAATATACGATCCTTTCCTTGATTTAAAAAAATTGTCACCATAAAATAAACAGAAATTTACCTTGTGGCATTATTTTATTAATTTGCACCTATGAGAAACAAAATATAGTAATTTAGGCTTTATCCTGATAACAAAAACAGGGAATAGCTAGCATTTACTTTTACCACAGCAAGCTATAAAGAGTGTTGTATGTTTTTGGTTGCACAGTAAAGGAGCCCGTGTAAACTTTACTGTACTAGAAGAGACAACTAGCAGGAAACTGAGAGAGCAGATTTAACTAGAACCATCTCACGCTTAGCTTAGACAGGGAACACTGAAGGATACGTCCCCGGAAACTGTTTTAAACTGTACTCCATTTAAAGTGCATCATATAAACAATTCCCGCTACAGGAATTGAAAAAAAAAAATTACTTAACCCTGTATTGTTGGTGTTAAGTTTCTCCAGGTGGTGTCAAATGTCTCCTCTACGATAAAACTCATGCATGTGGACGTCTCTGTAACGTAACACTGCACAGGAGAATTTTGACAGGTTTCCCACAAACCCAGATGCTTGTTCACACATTCTGATACGATCACACTGTATTGCATGATTGATTTAAAAAAAAATTACAAATTTATTGTATCGTATGCAGATATGACCTACATTGAGGCTTTATGCTAGCTGCCATCACAGTGGCTAGTTTAATCAGCCTGCAGGATTACTGCTCTTTACCCTTTTTTTTTCTGAAGAAATGTGTATGCGATAATGTTAGTAAGTGACTAAATTTGAAGATGTTCAAAAAGCTGGTTTGGATTTAACTGCATTATGTCAATGTGATGAACCTTGATAGCTAGAGACTATTAGAAATATGCTTATAAATATTCTATAATAGGGAATAAAGGTACTGAGACATTGACTCTGTAGACCAAATGCTTGTGAATAGGTGAATGGGAGTTATAGGGCCATTATGCTTTTGTTTCTAGCCTACGCTAATAAGATTAATGTGTTGTTAATGTATTGTATCATTTACACAGGAGCCAGCACATTTTAAATGAATGTAATCCAATTATATTATGAAATCTCATGTGGAAGCTGGCAATGAAAGAAACTATTACTTGAGTATTAAATAAATGTGGTTAGAACAGGAGGTAGAATAGCTAAGCGGTAAATGTGGGTGTTGTTGAGTGCTGATCCCAGCTATCTGGTTTTATTTACATTTACGGCATTTGGCAGACGCCCTTATCCAGAGTGACTTACATCTTTTTATTTTATCTCATTTTTATACAAGTGAGCAATGAAAGGTTAAGGATCTTGCTCAGGGGCCCAGCAGTGGCAGCTTAGTGGAGCTGGGATCCAAACTCACAACCTTCTGATCAGTAGTCCAACACCTTTACCACTAAGCTACCACTTTCAGTCCACAGCGCAGGTGAGAGTCATAGGTTAAATTTATTCAGGAATTCAAATATACTTGTCCAGTTTGTGTTGAATTTCCAAGCATAAATTGTATTACTCGACATAATTGAAAACTATTCAAATAAATTCAATATACTGCTTTTTTTCAGCGCAGGTTTGTTCACACCTACATAATGAAACGGCAAACCGGAAGCTTTTACTGAAAGAGGCTTTTAGATGTATGATTATTTACTATACTAAAAGTATGTTCAAGTAGTTTTGATGAATTTCTGCACCCAGATGGCCAGAGAATGGACTACAGCGAGGTGATCAACGCATTCTCCAAGTTGGTGGAGACTCATTTCATTCAGCGCTGCCCTCCAGTGGACAGTTTGGGAGCAACAGCCTCAAGAACGTCATCCACAGGAACGTCTGACGCTCCTGCTACTACAACACCTCAGTCTGATCAACCAGAGAGCCACCCAGACTGTTATAACCTTCCACAGATCCACCTCTCCGGTGAGTGTATTCCACTTGCACACATTTGTTGTAGAACATACCAACCAGCAGTAATCTGTAGTGAAATGCTGAAAGCGGGGTATGTGTTATCGACAGATGAAAAATTCATGACAAATTTTAAGCAAACTCATCCCAATCCAGGGCAGCTTGCGTGGCGAGTCTGAAAATGTTGTTTTACAGTGTGTCATTTTTAAAAAACAATATTTTATTGTTTTTTGTGTGTGCTAAATGGTCCGGTTAAAAACAACAGAATTTAAAAAAACAAAACAAACTAATAATTCAAGTCAAATATTTAGTTAAAGCTACAGTGTGTTACTGATATTTTTTGTGTGTGACAAATTCATTTATTTATTTTTTAAATTATTTTATAATTATTCATTATTTAGTCAGGTGAGAAAAATATACTCTGCAGTGAGATGACTGACCATCCAGTAATAATAATTTACAGTCAAAGCTGGTTCAGGAATCGGCAGGAAATTTGTATGCGCACATCATACTTTATACATCATTACGACTGGCATGAAAGAAGTCTGAATCCACAGTGACAGACAGGATCTGCAGCCAATCAGGGAGAGTGAGTCAGCACCTTAGAGGGTAAACAAGCCAGAAAGAAGTTAAAGGGTCCGGTATAATGTAATAACAAAAAGGAAAAAAAGGATCAGGAAGCTAATAGGTGGGTGGCCGTAAAAATTTATCAGACAGTAGAATGAAAGCTAATTTGTTCTGACTGTTGAGATGAGCAAATATTGAGCTAGAAATCTTATGATAGTTGGTACTGACTAATCTGGACCTCATCTGATCTAGTATTATTATTATTATTATTATTATTATTATTATTTTTAATCTCTGGTATGGGGTTTAGATAGTGAGCTACTACCTGGATTGTTCAAAACCTTTTTTTAATCGGCTGAAGAAAAAAATGCACAGATTAGATAACAAAAGGACACTTCGTTTAAAAAAATGGAAGCAGCCAGGTGTTATATTTTTGTTCTCTACACAATATTTTAGTTAGTGAACTAGAGTTAGTAAGGTCGCTGCATATATCAGTCTCAGATGTGTGTAGAGCCTCTGGGTAACTTAAACACCGGTCACCTGCACCACCAAACCAGCTCTGAGACATCGAGGCCTCGTCTCCACGGGATCTCTGAAGGTGTGCTGTGGTATCTGGCACCAAGATGTTAGCAGTAGATTCTTCAAAAGTCTTTTAAAACTAATCCTCTTTTCCAAGGAAACACAGCACAACCCAGGTTACATGGATACTTTAAAAGATTTGAACTTTCCAAAAACAGTTTACGTCAGAGTCTCACCTTTTGCGTCAGAGGATAATGGATACTGTACACTTGTACGTCCTACAGAACCGCTACTGTAGTCAAAAAGACTACTGTGTTGATAAGGCCACAATTTGGTGTCACCCAAAAGAGGATGTGTTTGATTACTTTGGTACTGCTTAAGTTTTTTTCCCCCCTTATATCATCTCAGGAAGTTTTTCCTTGCCACTGTTTTTTTTTTTTTTTCATTTGGTTTGCTCATTAAGGATCTGAAAATAAATCCGGATTTCTGTAAAGCCGCTTTGTGATTATGTCCATTGTTGATGCACTATAAAAATCAAATTGAATCAAATACAAAAGTCACAAATAGCCTTTCTATGGGCAGAAGAAAGGACAGAATTCCAAGCTCTTAAATCCTGTAGTTTTAAAAATAGGAGTTCAGTCTGAAATGGCTTTCTTCTTGTTTCTCATTGTAGCCACATATGTTCTCCTTTATATAGTGAGTAGGGAGCCATGTCGGACTGAGCAAGCGTCTAAAGTTTTCTTGTAGCTTGTGCGTTGTTTTGACGTTACTGAATTGTCTGCATCTGATCAAGTCAAGTCTATTAAGCTCATTATATTTCCAAATTTCAGTTCCAGTGACCAGATCAGTGATGTAAAATATATTTCATTTACCATACTATTTCAGACGATCGACACCATTACAGAGCAAACTGTACGCCATTTTCCGACAACCATTAAATGAGTAAAACAGTTTCTTTTATATTTATTCCACACTTTCATGTGGAATTTAATCATGAGTGACACAGAATCCAAGTAACTGAGCAGTAGCACTTCTGGGATTTAAAATCAGTAGCCACTGATTTCACTGAGCCCCTCTCCGGGCTATGTAAATGAGGGTTATGTATGATGGTGTTGTGTCTCTGCTCTCTCTTACTCAGGTCGGGGGAAGCGCAGGCGCTCAAGTGGAGATACAGAAGCGAACGATAGAAGAGCAAAGAAAGCCAAAATGGACAACACAGAGGTGATGGTTTTTGCTGTTAAAGCAGATTGTGTATATATGTATACACTACAGCATCAGCCTTCATGAATTCTATGACACACACTCTGCTTTTCCACTCCTCTCTCTTCAGGTGTGTGGTGATGAGGGAATTTACTGGCAGGTGAATTTTGAGCGGTTTCATTTACATTTCAGACATCAGGCCATCATCGGGGCAGTAGCTTCCAAACTGGACCAGGTAGAGATAAACCAGCCAAATGCTTGCAGCCTTTATTTGTATATTACTGCATTTAATAATATGGCAGAAGAATATTTTATAAAAGGTTAGTTTCTGCTATAAAATCTGGTTAGCTGAGTCATGTTTGAGTCCTTGTTTTATGCACAGCACTTCAAAATAATTCAACTCTAGATTAATGTATCAGCTTTGTTCAGGGGTTCCTTTAACCTAATGCCTGCTATGTTGCTTAGCAACCAAAGTTTAATGCTAATCACCTACCTAAATTTAATTTAATAAATGCTAAAATATATATTAAATAAATAAAATAACCCCCATGCTTTCAGAAATGGCTTCCTGAGATGGTCTCTGTCTTACATTTGAGAAAATACGGTTTAATGAAGCAAAGTCCTGTAAAAAAGTTTCTGGGGTCCCTTCCTCCAACAGTAATATGACAGTGGAATTTCAAGATATTGACATATGTGTGATATTATGATTTTTCTGCTGATTTTTATCCCCCTTTTTGTGATCTGTCCTTCTCTTTTGTGCCATATTTAGTCATTTATGTCATCTATGTCTCCTGGCCTCTCCTTTATTTTCTACTACTGTTCTTTTTTGCAGTCGTTATAAAACCAATCAAATATATCAAAATAGCTAAAATAAAATGGTAGATTATGTACTATAATCCGAAATAAAATAATAAATTAATAATAAATAAATGATTACAAATTACATTGAACACTATTTTTTAATCCTATTGTTTTAGATTACATCGTGATGAATCTAACATCACTCTCACCCGTGTTAAGACCAGTGTAACACACGTCCTCTTGCAGCTTATTGAAAATGAAACATTTACCCATGATCCTCACCCACTTTGCACTTTTCCGCATAGACCAGCAGTGAGATTGTCAGAACCATGCTGAGAATGAGTGAAGTAACAACACCAGCTACTGCTGCCCACACACAAGCCGTTTCAGCTAACGAGGTAAAACACATGCAAAGACATGTATTGTTTTATTGTATTCAATAGATTTTCTTGTTTTATTGGAGTTACATGTGGTTAAACCATGTTAAATATTTTCTGTAAGATCTTCCGAGCGCTGCCTCCCAGTTACAACATCAGCAGACCCATACTGGACCAGTACCTGACTCTACTGGTTGATGATCCGGTATAAAATGAAATAAAATGACATGCATGCTGATATGCATGACCTCAGTAAGCATTCTTAACCAAATACCACCCTCTGTTTTTCTCAGATGGAGTTTGTGGGTAAGATGGGTGACAGCGGAGGAGGAATGTACGTTGTCAGTATCCTTAGTTGCACTGTAACAAAACTGAATTTGCAAGAAATATTATTAGTTATTACTTGGTTATTAGTTAATTCTAATATATTATTAGTTGATTTGATGGATAAAACTCTAAATGAGTATTGAGCCTGAGCTTGTATTCAGATCTGCACAGAGCATTGGCTAACCTGGCTAGAGCAACAGTGGAGTCTGTAGTCCAGGAGCGGTGAGCCTGATTACCTTCTGGTTCAGTTAAAGTTAGTGTGTAACTTTTTTTGGCTTGTAATTACATCTCTTTCCCTTTATGCTGGAGGCAGATTCGGTTCACGGTCAGCCCGGATTTTCCGCCTGTTATTACGGAAGAAGCACTTGGAGCAGAAGCAGGTAGAAGATTTTGCCATGATTCCTGCGAAGGAGGCTAAAGACATGCTCTACACTTTGCTGTCTGAGAATCTGGTCCAGCTGCAGGTAACACAGTCACAAGTGCTGAAAGAGAACTGCCTTTGTGTGAAGGGAATGAATTTGATTTTTCCATTCTTCACCACCTGCTCGCTGTATTCAGAGAGTCCCTCACTGCGAGACGCACAGCTTATAAAAAGAGCATTGTCGAATACACAGGTTTACACTCGCCGATTACTTTATTAGGAACACATGTACAACTACACATTCACGCTGTCGTCTAATCAGCTAGTCATTTAGCAGCAGCACAGTGCGTAACATCATGCAGGTCAAAGCTTCAGTTATAGCATCAGCATTGAGTATTTCAAAATCTCATAGGAATAGTGCACAGAATAGTAAAAAAATTGTTGACAAAGGAAAATTGCAAGATTGATTCAAGCTACCAGGAGGGATCTAGTAACTCATAATGGGCACAGACTGTACCAGTTAGGACAGTTGAAGACTGGTGTTTTTTTCTAGTCTGACCATGATGGTCTTAGATTCATTTTTCATGGCTGAAAGGAGTCAAACCTGATGTGGTCTTCTGCTGTTATAGCATATTCAGTAGTTTTATGCATGCTGATGATGCCTTTCAGCACAGTTGTAAAGAGTGGGTTACTGTATCCTTCCTGGCAGCTCAAACCAATCTGGCACCTTTCCTTTTCTGCCCAAGGCATTTCTGTGCACAGTATTGTTTCTCACTTAATTGTTTTTTTTTTTTTTTTTTTCCAAACTATTCTGTGTAAATTCTAGAGACTGTTGTGTGTGTGAAAGCTTCAGGAGATCAACAGTTTCTGAAGTGCTCAAACTAGCTCATCTGGTACCAACCACAACATGCCACGGCACACAGAGATCATATTTTTCTTAATTCTGATGATTGATGTGAACATTAACTGAAGATTGTGACCTGTATCGACATGATTTTTTGCATTGCACTGATGCCACACTATTAGATGATTAAATAACTGTACAGTTGTACATGTGTTCCTAATTAAGTGGATGCTCAGCATATGTTCAAGTGCTGCTTGATCACACCCCACATGTACTTTAACCCTTTAGTGAAGTTAAAGCTGCAGTTTGTAAAAGTTACTTTAGAGAAACCTTTTATTATACACTTTTTATTATATTTTCAGCAACAGAATGAATTTTCTGAGCTTAGAAAAGTAAGTGATGAAGTTGATAAAGTCTATCTTTTGTCTTGTTTGGTGTCTCTAGGAAATTCCAAAAACCCCAGACCATGCCCCTTCCCGTACTTTTTACCTCTATACTGTTAACCAGTTGCCCACCGCCAGACTTCTGCTGCAGAACTGCTACAAGGTGCCAGCCATACACACACACACACACACACACACACACACAAACACACAGAGTTATGTTTGTCTGATATACCTCCAATCATAATATATAATTCTTTTAAATTGTAGAACTCTCTTTTCTTGGTCATGGCATTAATTCCATGTTATTGTCTTAACATTGAATATATGTGAGATTGTATTCATGTGTGTGTTTGTGTGTAACCCACAGACGGTGGGTAACCTGATAGAGAGGAGACTGTTTGAGACCAAAGAAAACAAGTGCGTTCCCTCCTGCCATGTGCTAATTACAGTTTAGAGCAGTGTTAGATTTTTAAGTCACTGCATGGTTCCGATGGACTTTCTAGTTTCTGTGTCTTTCTAATACTGGTGATATGCATTTATCTGATTTGTGCTGTTTTCTTGGATTATTTGGTGAAAGGCGTCATTTGGAGAAGTCACAGCGTATTGAAGCAATCCTGGCATCCCTGCAGGCCAGCGGGGCAGAGGCAGCTCAGCTGGCTGAGGTGGAAGAGATGATCACTGCACCAGAGAGACAGCAGCTAGAGGCACTCCGACATCATATCAACAAGTACTGTAGCACTAGCCTGTATTAAGCCTAGTCTTGGACAGCCATTACACAATTTATCATTCATTGGTTTATTGTGCGATTATTATTCTACGTCTTTCTTTCAAGTATTAAATGACTAAACACAAACTACACTAATCAGTTATATGTTGTTTGTGTGTGCATACTGTAAGGGAAGCATGTAGGATTAGCTCAAATTGGAATAATAAGATAATTTCTAGGCAATTGCAACATCAATGTTTTTAAGACTGATCAGCTTAATTGTCCAGCTATAAGCTGATGTCTGTGTAGATTTCAGTATCTAGAAGGTCACATCTCTTGGTCACTGAGAATAATATACTAAGCCTAGTGACAAGATCAGCAGTTTAAGATATTACCTTGTGAACACAGAGCACTTTAAAGAGAAAGACACTTCTCTTTAAAGATGGATGAGACTTTTTAAAACTATTCTACACAGAAACTACAGTACACACACACACACATTATTTATTAAATAAATAATGACTTTGAAGCAAGGCATAAATGAAATCCCAAGCTTGCAATGTGTAGTTTCTTAGGCCATGGCCTGAACAAACTATCAGACCCTCATATCATTTAACCCTCACATCATTTTCTAATGTGGTTATAAATCTTATTAAACTACCCTAATGTACCAGTTCGGTGATAATCTGGAGGTATATTTGCAATGGGTTGCACTTAGATGGGGATTTCCTGATTGTGTGGTTGCTGAAAGGGATTTCCCAGGTTGTGCTGATTTGCTGGACGTCCGGTTGTGTCTGGAGTGACGTCTTGGGAAGGAGATCACGGATGGTGAATGGAATGATGACTAGACCAGGAATAGTTTCTCATGCAGATTTCAGTAGAGCACTTAATTTAACTTGAATGGTTACGACGGTGTAAAGACTTGTGGAACTAAACTCAAAAGGCTAGACGGGGTGTGGACCAGGCTAGATTGGTGATTCTTCTTGTCATGGATTTTTAACATTTTTGATTGGTTACAACCTTGTGGGGGTTTGGTCAATCAGACAGCCTCATTGGTTTGGGGTGTAACTGTGTTATCCTCCTTTTACATCAGTCGACATTCTGCTCTTTGGTCACATGTTTTTACAGTTCCTGCTCTTTCTAGGAGAATTTTGTCCATGATTTTTTTATAATGAGAATATATCAAAATGTATGATACAGCAGCATTCTATACACTATACACAATATATTTACAGTATACATGATTAGCACTACATAATACTTTTTGATTTGAAAACTCTTTTTTTAATCGGAGTCTTTTTCTCTTTATACCCACAGGTTGGATTCCAGTGAGAACCAGGTAGATGAGACGATATTCCTTTTAGAAGCTTACGTTAACTCCGCTTCCTCACACTGACACTCAGTGGATGTTTAGCTAGTGAGATCAATTTCATGAAGTTGTTGTATTGTTGCTGCATTTACTCATATTGCTTTAGTTGATTATTTAATTATGTGGAAGGATGAGTAGCATAGAACTTCAGTCATGTTGGTTTGTAATTTCTTTCATATACATATGTTTTACCTAGAGGACTGATTATTTTATTGCTGATATGGATGCAAACAGAATATGAAAATATATTCAATAATAATAAATGATGATGATAATAAAAGTACATGATTTCATGAATGCTTGTGTGGGTGTCTGTTTGCCAAATATGAGCTCTCAAATAGAGAAAGAATGGCAGCTGAATGATTTACAAACCTTTATTCAAAATCAATTTTTGACTCAAAACATGAGCGATGCAAACCTGAGAAATGAACACCTACTGAATAAAACTGATATTTGTATGCAGATAAATAAAATGAATCTTGCCCCTATGCTTGAATAGTGCATTTCATGTACTCAGTTCTCTTCTCCACCCTTTTCTATTCTGCAATCTGAATACAGCCTGACATTAGCAGTGCCTCTCTGTAGCTATATTAAGGTCATTCAATACAGCGCCCTGGAAAGCTTGCTTGAGATCTTTCATTTGACTTCTGAGTGAACTGAGCATGTGTCCTGACCAAGCCTCAACTCAGTACCTGCTTTATTCACAAAGTACTTACACTCAAAAGGCATTTCTGCTTTCTATAATCCAATACTGTTGCTAGCACTCACTTCTCTCAGAGAGGTGGAGCAGGTATAATAGGTAAGTGTTCTGCTCCCAGAGGAAGGGAAGGAGTCAATTTTGAAACTGTGCATTAGATCAACACGTGAGACGTATCAACTCAGTGCTTCATTGGAGGTGAAACTCAGTCCTCGTGGTCCTCATCATCTTTTCTCTGTTTTCTTGTGAAAAAACCGAGCTGGAAGAAAGACAGGAAAAGAAGTAAGGAACCTCAAGATGTCTTTAAGCACAGTACTCCACAGTGTTGTGGATACACCCCCATTCACAGTGAGAGACAATCTGCATTTAATACATTTCCACGGTGCTAAACAAGATCAAGTCGCAATACTGTGTTTGTTTGCTTTATTTGCAATATTTAGCCTAAACTTCCAATGTTAAACAGAACTGTTGGGTTGGCAGACAGGGATGTGTAATTTGAGCGAAAAACCAAGAGTCACAGAATAAGAAAACCCATTGTGTAAAGTTTGTGAAAGTGCCAGTTCAGTGAAACATATGCCTCTGGTTATGGAGATGTAATTGTATTTGGATTCACTGGTGTAAACTGAGGAAGCTCCTCATGTATATAGTTTACTTTTGAGAGTGTGAATCAACAATGATTGAGGAGTATGATCATCTGTACTTTAAACAAATAGTTCTATAAAGGAAACTGTTAGGGATGGTTGATCATAATGATCAGTACTGAATATTAGCCGATAATCAGCACACACAAATCATAAAACCTGAGTATAAAGTCCACACCTTCCAAAGGATGAAAATGATAAGTGCAAGCAGCAGTAGGCCTCCAATGATACTGCCAATGAGGATCCACAGAGAGATTGGAATTGAACGACCCTTCAGTACCTCCAACACGGTCTACACACACACAACACAATCACGAAATAAACCACAAGGTTCTTCAGAGGAAGTGTCATATGACCTATGTACAGTTTTATAGTAATGCTGGCTGTGTTGGAGTTCCTGCAGTCCTCTCACCTCTCTCCAAAGGCCAGCATTACCCAGTGTGATCAGATTAGACTCCTTAGCAGACAGGTGATAGGAGCCGACTATCATCACCGCTTTGAACTTAGCCTGACAAACAAACAAAAGATTCAAGAGTTTAGGAAAATCCTTGTGTTTGGTAAATTTGTTTACATGTAAGGAATAAAGCATGATAGACAGCCTATTATAAGAATATAAGCAATGACTGGGTGGTGTGATGCATTGCCTGTTCTTATTTCATTGCTCTTAGATCTCAGCTTTAAACCAACAAATTAAAGTTTTACTACTAATTAAAGAATGATAAGACTTTTGATCAGTTTATAGTTACATTTAAATGTTGTGGAACATCTGCAAAACAAGTTGATTTTATACATTTTATTACTTACGTTATAGCAGCTATAAACTTTTCCCTCACCGACCTCTATTTTTTAACTTTCTCTTAATATAACAATAAAAAGCAGCTTGTCATGTGAGAGAGAAACCACAAAGCACAAAGTCCTCGATTCTTTCCCACTGGTGGAAAAACAATGACTTTTACAAAAGGCAGCTAGGTATGTAGCGTTTTGGACAGATGTTGCATACAATTGTGATCAGAATAGAAGAACAGCCTCCTATTGAGGTGCCTTATTTTGGCGGAATTGTACATATAGTATATTCTTTAGTATAGGCAATATTATAATTCTGTTCAGTAGACTGGAATTCTACGTGTTTTGACAAACAATTTGATGTAAAAATACATTTTAACTATATTTGAGGTAACAGTGTGTGTGTGTGTGTGTATATGTGTGCTCCTTACCTGTCTGAAGAAGTTATCATGCACCCTTCTAGTGATGCGAATGACGGCTGTCTGTCCCTTCAGCAGTTGTTGGATTTGACACACAACCTCCACACACCAAGAAGAGCTGCAGTTCTGCATACACATATTTAATATCCACAGATATTTAACACATCAGTGCAATCTATTTAACACAATATCCGGTTTAGGGCCGTTTAGGGGGTGAATAAAAAGTTAATGTCTCTTACTAAAAATTCATTTTTCTTCATATCATTAGGATGCAGTGGACGCACGTCTCTCTGGGCAGCTTTCAGCTGGGCTACATCACTCTTAATACTGCAGTTTACACCAGAGGTCTACACACACACACACACACACACACACACACACACACACACACACACACACTTTATATTACCTGAACTGCAGACATAACTGCACTTCGTATGCAAATGTTAAACTGTACACATGTAACCTTCTATTATTAGTAAGCTGTTAAAGAAAATATCTTGCCACTATCCACACGAGGTTAACACTCACATTATGAGAGAAAGCATCCACTACAGAAGAGAAAGCTTTGTCTGTGGCTGCTACAGAGGGTAAACTGACCCTCAGCTCCACATTGCTCACTGCATAGCAGCCTAGATTCTGCACCTAAACACACAAAATATACATATAAACACACATATTCATCAGTTTGTAAATAATAACTATCAAATACACAAAGCAAAGATTTCATTAGCTACTGATATTAGGCTTAATTAATGATCAGTATTGGTAACTGAGCATTACTTATAGCACACACCCTGAAATTTGTGTAGAATTCAGGTCCTGTCCCCTCTGATACAGTCCTGGTGGGATGGACCTCATAGCGGTTTAGATTGGAATCACTGCACAGGACCAAATCAAGAGAAAGTATGAGGGAAGAAGTACATTTTTCTAAGAAAGTTACATTTCATATATAAAATATAGTACTTAAAATACACAACATTTTCTTAATAGTTCCTACAGTTTATAAAAGCACATATATAGCGAGGAAATCTAGCATTACCCTTTTTATGGTCTAAGAGTATGAACAGCTAGTGAAACACAGTGCTGTCATAGGCATTTGCACAGAAAAAACAGAAATGGAACGTGTGTCCAGTAAAATCCAAAGAAAAAAGAGACAACCAGTTTGAGTTTCAAGTGACCTTAGAGCTATTAAGCCACTAACCTGGTGATGAAGAGATCCGGCTCGTACTGAACTATACTCTGTAGCTGAACGGTGTTGTCTGACAGAGTGTTCTCTTGCTCAACACTGTCACTGTGGTCAAAAACATGGTCATTAGTATCTGTATTGAACCCCTAATAACCTCAATACACATTCAACTATGTGCTGGTTAGCATATACAATCCTGTTACAATCCTGTCTTTATACAGCTTGTGTGTTTATACTTTATACAGCCTTCAAATAGTCTTTATACAGCTTGTGTGTGTGTGTGTGTGTGCGTATGTGTGTGTGTGTGTGTGTGTATGCGTCTACCTTGTGGCAACTAACTTCATTTGCACTTTACTGATAAGAGATGTGCAACTAAATTCAAACTCCAACATAAAGTTCACCTAACAGAAAAAAGAGAGAATGAGAGATAAGAGCAGGGGCTTAAAAAGGGATGAGATGGAGGTTAACAGCTATTTCAACTGAGGCAATAATGAGGAATTAAGCAGTAGAAGTGTAGAAATAGACATCGCACCTTGGAACCAGAGCGAAAGACAGGATAGCTGACATTGCATGAGTGAATGTTGGAACCCAGTCCAGTGCACTCGATCTTAAATTGGCCGTCCTCCTGAGAGAAAGAGAACATTTAATTTTCATCTTAATTTAGCCAACTGCAGTTGACCATTACAGTGGATAAAGACTGAACATGTTCTTGGAAACAGAAGTGTACCCGTATACTCAGGCTGCTGAAGTGAAGGTTTTTGGAGTAATAAAGAATGAGACTGGTGTTATAGGCATTTTCTAATGCATTCTGAAGCTGAACCTCCACAGCAAGGCGTCTTCGAGGACTGCGAATCACGTAAGGCTGCTGCCTGCCAGCACACAGGAGATTAACCTTAACACAACACTGACACAAATCCCAAACTGAGCCTCTTGATTATTCAGTCCTAAACAATTATGTATGCTCATTAGGCCTTGTTCAGACTACCATAAAAGCCTGTTAGTAGTACCTTGTTCCTTTGATGTCCATGTGTGCTTGCAAAACCAAGTTTGTCACACACACATCATCTTCTCCACAGTCTTTATAAAATGGAATCTATCAAAGACAAACATGGGCAGATATTAACCACAATATCCAGGATCTGCTGTACAGTTTTCAGTATTAGGATACCTGTGTTCACAATGATAGCCTGGATTGTACAATTTCATTTGTAGCTAAATAGCTACCTATTTAACCACAAACCAGTCTTTCCACTTAAAATAACCTGATGTGTTCAGGAGTCATATTCACTGGTTTGAGAGATTTGATTAGAAACATATAAATCTGCTAGGAGCCAAAAACATATATTTTATGTGTGTGAAACAGTAGGTGGACTGGGTATGCTGAATACCCATTAGGCTTGAGTGTGTGTGAGTCTGTGTGTGTGTGTGTGTGTGTGTGTAACAACCACACTAATCCAGGTATATCTGAAAACTGAATTTCCCTATTAAATCAGTCTCCATCTACATTGGTGTTTTCAAATGCTTTCCAAAAATTGCTTGTCTACATTGAAACCTCTGAAATGCTTATATCACTATACTGCACATACATAAACAGCACATCATCATCATCCACCATCTTGGTTGTTTTGAGCTAAATTGGTCACATGACTGAATCACATGACTAAAAATACGTCGTTGGTTTTGAATATCCATTTTCTCAATCTTCACTACTTTAAATGTATCTACCAAGGAGAACATTTTCGAAATGTTCTGTTTTCACTGGTCAAAAACATGTGAATGTGTGGCCTGTGTGGACAGCAGGCCAAAACATACAGAAAAAGATTTAAGGGATTAATGTGGATGTATGGACGTAGCCTATGGTGCTCTGTGATGAACTTGTGTCCCATCCAGGATACATGTTCTTGATCCACCATAATGCTGACCAGGATAAAGTGACTACTGACGAAGAATGACTGGGAAAAATACTGTAACTCTATGCCTCAATTCCATCACTAGTTGTCACATCATTTTGCTTCTAAATTGCCTAAAGTTAAAACAATTTTGCTTCAGACTCTTGTCAATATAAATAGCTAACTCCCATTGAAAAGAAATGAATTCCAGCTGCTTTGTCATGCTGCATCACTGCCTATGAACACAGGGCTATAAGTAAAGGGTTGAGACTTCTCTTATACAGTTTAAGTTAAGATTGTAAACACACTGAACTCACAGTTTTTTTAAGTGTGGTTGGCCAGCCTTCATCGAGCACTGGGCCACTATCTGTGTCATTGATTTTGAAATTCAGGGAGAAACTGATTGGTCGGATGTAGTCTGCTGTGTCCTGTTGATAAAACAAGCAAAGATGAAGAAACAGTAAAGAAACAATCTGTCTGTCTGTCTTTCTGTCTGTCTGTCTGCACTGTATGAACTTACAAATACATGGAAGGGCAGCATGTGGCACACAGACTTTCCTATTTCAACTTTGACCCCTGTCAGTATCTGCCTCTGAGAGTTAGCATTAAACAAAGCACGTGCAGACAACTTTCTGTCATCCAACATGGCCCCCAACTGCAGATCTGAAGGAAGTGAAGAATAAAAAGTGCATGTAGAGGTTTATTTGAAAACACTGAGTAGATTTAATGAGTGTATATGTTAAACTGGAAGTTGCTCATACCAAAGGTTGTGCCATCTGAGCCTGGAGAACGGGACATGGCCCGGAAGCAGGCGGTGGCGGTAAGGCATGCTGAATCCCGGCCGCCTTTGTGGCAGTTTTTCTGTATAACGTTGATAGAGTGTGGCTGAAAGGACAGACTCATGTTGATCTGCACTATGCTGCGAGACCTGAACACAGGAGTAGGCTGTCACATAAGGAGTAGGAAACACTAAGAGAAAAAGAACTAAACAATGTGCTGGTGTTGCAGAGCACCTGAGGATAACAGCACTGCCGTGAGCTCCGACTGCTAGGTCCAGGAGTTTGTCTCCATCCATATCCAACAATGCGCTCAGACTGCGGCCAAAATACTGCAGGCCTACAGAGAGAGAGGAGGCAGAGATACGCTACAGGAAGAGGCAAAGAGACAGACAGAAATATTGAACAAGATGGTGAAAGAGTGCAAGAAAACGGAACGTCAGATATAGATGAAAGAAGCAGTGAAGATTGAAATAGTGAATAGAAGATTGAATAAAAAATATGGATGAGCTTGTGGACATACTTCAATAAGGCATTCTGCGCTAAACGGAATTTTCTTTTCATGCTGTTATTACTAAACTGTCATGTGTTATATGTGTATGCCAAGATGTGGTACACTCTCATCATCTTACCTGCTTGTAATGCGGTTTTATATAGAATTCATCACCATGGTAGATGTAAAGTGCACCCTGGTGATCATCTTCCAGTGGTGCTCCCACTAGAAGGTCAGAAAAGCCATCATGGTTGAGGTCCAGTGCCACAGCCATGGCATAACCAAAACGAGCATCCTGGGCTTTCTGCTGGGAATACAGGGTCCCATTCGGAGCAAAACCAGTCTAAGGAGGGAATTTAGTACCTTAAAAAGTGTGGAATTCTGCAACGTTTGTAAAAAAATTCCAAAGAATGTTTAAAGACTTTCCCTTTCTGCTTCTTACCCCATCTAGACAGTAAACATAGACTTTGCCTGTCTCTTTGTTTCCTGCTCCCAGGAACATGGGCGCAGCAATCAGGAGGATATCTGTAATACCATCCTGATCTACATCCACCACACACACCTCACTGCCAAAATAGGAGCCAATCTCGAAAGAGAGAATAACAAAGAGGACAATAATTACTTAGAAGTGGGAACGACTAAGTGCTTAAGATAAATGGAGTGATGTATGAAAAATCTCTACCTGCTCTCCTTCAATGGCCTGTGTGATGGTGAGATCTCCATTTAGACTCAGGTCAAACAGAATTATCTTTCCTTTGTGTTTGAACCTGGGTGCCCCAGCCACATAGAGTCTTCTCCTATCACCTACTGTCACTGAGGACACAGTATAACCTGCAACATACCCAAAACCAAGATTACCTCTGAAAAACACAAATATATACAGTCAAGCCCGAAATTATTCATACCCCTGACAAATTCTGACTTAAAGTTACTTTTATTCAACCAGCAAGTTTTTTCTTGATTAGAAATGACACAGGCGTCTCCCAGAAGATAATAAGACGATGTACAAGAGGCATCATTGTGGAAAAAATTATTACTCATCTTTTATTTACATTTGAACAAAAAGTGGCATGTCCAAACCCTTCTCATTCATACCCTTCTCAATAATCAATAGAAAAGCCTTTATTGGCTATTACAGCAATCAAACGCTTCCAATAATTGCTGACCAGCTTTTTGCATGTCTCCACTGGTATTTTTGCCCATTCATCTTTAGTGATGAGCTCCAACTCTTTCAGGTTGGAGGGTCTCCTTGCCATCACCCTGATCTTTAGCTCCCTCCACAGATTCTCAATTGGATTTAAGTCAGGACTCTGGCTGGGCCACTGCAAAACGTTAATGTTTTTGTCTGCTAACCATTTCTTCACCACTTTTGATGTGTGTTTTGGGTCGTTTTCATGTTGAAATGTCCACTGGTGCCCAAGGCCAAGTTTCTCTGCAGACTGCCTGATGATGTTGTTGAGAATTTTGATGTATTGCTCCTTTTTCATGGTGCCGTTTACTGTGATTAGGTTCCCTGGTCCACCGGCTGAAAAACACCCCCAAAACATTAGGTTCCCACCACCATGTTTGACAGTGGGGATGGTGTTCTTAGGGTTGAAGGCTTCTCCTTTTTTACACCAAATGAAGGCTACATCATTGTGGCCAAACAATTAAATTTTTTGTTTTATATGACCATAAAACAGAAGACCAGAAGTCTTCTTCTTTGTCCAGATGAGCATTTGCAAAGACCAAGCGGGCTTTTGTGTGCCTTATCTGGAGAAGTGGTGTCCTCCTTGGTCTGCGTGCGTGGAACCCAGCGGTGTGCAGTGTCCGTTGGACTGTCTGCCTTGAGATGTTGCCACCAGCAGAGCCCAGATTCATCAGGATGGCCTTGGTGGTGATCCTTGGATTCTTTTTTACCTCTCTCACTATCCTCCTGGCCAGCACAGGTGTCACTTTTGGCTTCCGACAATGTCCTCTGAGATTTTTCACAGTGCGGAACGTCTTGTATTTTTTAATAATACTTTGCACTGTAGCCACTGGAACTTCAAAACATTTCGATATGGTCTTATAGCCCTTTCCTGACTTGTGAGCAGCCACAAGGCGCAGCCGCAGGTCCTCAGTGAGCTCCTTTGTCTTAGCCATGACTGTCCACAAACCAACAGCCGAGAGCTTCTGTTTTTCACCTGTTGAGTTGATTAAAACAGCTGTTCCCAATGAATCAGGGTAATTAGGATGCTTTAGAACAGCTTGGACTATTTGGAGTGGTATAGAACTTTGGATTTTCCCATAGACTGTGACAGTTTGCAAAGGGTATGAATAATTTTGGACATGCCACTTTTTGTTCAAATGTAAATAAAAGCTGAGAAATATTTTTTTCCACAATGATGCCTCTTGTACATCATCTTATTATCTTTTGGGAGAAGCCTGTGTCATTTCCGGTCAAAAAAAAACAACTTGCTGGTTGAATAAAAGTAACTTTAAGTCAGAATTTGCCAGGGGTATGAATAATTTCGGGCTTGACTGTACATTCCACATGCATAGTTCAGAAGTCACTGCTGTTGAGAGCTGTCAACTAGATGGGCAGTGAAAAAACCTTGAAGCATACAGTAAGGAGATGCAGGCAGGCAGTAAAGAAAGTAAGCTAAATTTACTTTGACAATATTTAAGGCTAGATGAAGCCAATCCTAGTCAACTATGCTGGGAAAAGTCTGTTGTTTCTTGTGTTCTGTTTCAATTTTTTCTGCTTTCAAGAAATGTTAACATTTTCTTTGATAAACATTTCTTTGACATTACTTTGCATTAAGTGGAAAATGATTCCTTTGGTGTTGTGAGTAGTATGTCACTATTCAATACTAGTTTAGAGTATTGTGAAAAATCTTCTAAACCTAGCTGAAGACATTGAATCCTCCTTCCGTTATTAAGCTATAAGAAGCTTCCATGCAGCTCTGCACTTATTTTCAGAATCAGTGATATCATCTGAGCCACCAACTTGTCCACACAAGTGTATTTTAAGAATCTGTACATCCTTAAATTTGATACCCAGATTTATTGTTTTTGCACAGTATAGCCTAAAAGGCACTGATGCCAAAAATTGAGCTTAATTTAATTTAATAAGCCATGCAGTTTGATATTGCCTAAAAATAATATCGTCCTGAAACAGTTTTCAGCTCAACAATGGAAACGTTACCTAGGTATGCTGCATGATTCTTTAGCTTCACAGGAAATTCTTCCTCAAAGGCTTTTCGAAGAGGAATGACTTTTCTATCAATAGCCTCTTTCAAAACCCCTCCTTCCCAATCATAAGCTCCCACTATTCCAAACAAGATCCCATCCTAGAAAATAACACAACATAATATGCAGATAATATGCAATAGAGCAAGACATTATGCCTTTCAATTCAGTTTTCACACAATTAAACAAAATTTTACTAAATCCTGGAAGATTTGGTATCTCTATTGTATAGTCGTTTACACAAATAATTATACTGAATGCTACTCAGATATTAACATTACAATTTGTACATTTGCCTGATAGAAGGATGCCACTGACCAAGGCAAGTGTACTGATATCTGTAGCTCTCTTTTGAAGGTGTAGTGAGTATCTGACCCTATTACCCCATAAAAAAGTCCTTTTGAAAATAATACTCACATTTAAAATGTGTGTTGAGAACCCAATTTGGGACATCTCCATGAGGAAGGTACTCTGATTAAATCCCAATGTTCCTGTCAGCACAGAAAACCATTCCATTCCATTTCAATGACGTCAATAACAACCCTCGTGCAAAAGGATTGTTGCAAAAATACTTGTCGAGTAAATTATAGAATATATGTATGTTAAAACGTAATGTTTAAGACAAGAAATATACTGAAATATTAAACTCTCATTGCATAATAAAATCTATAAATTCTATAAATAACCCAAGTGACTAAATGAATCACAAGCTTGAGTTAGTACTTTTCTCATTTTTACAGCTGGATTACTCAGTACATTCTGTCATGCCAACAGCCATCTCTATATTTACATGCATCCCTTTCTTCATCTCTATACCTTCCTTCCCTCCCTTCCTTCCTTCCTCTTCTGAGAGGCAAGATGGCATGAAAACTTTCAGCCCTGCTCCAACTCAGGCATGCTGCCTTGACCCATTTTCCACCCATCCTCTAAAATGAAGGCATATTCTTTCCTGTCTCTTAGAATAATAATTACTGGCATCAGTGGCATTGTGGGCAGCTTAGTGAGAAAGGCTTCACCGCACTCATCGGCATATCATTTTATTTACTCTAACATGTCTATAAAGTATGTTTAATATTTGTAACATAAATTAATCCTGTAGGGAAACCAAAGTCCAACATCTAAAGTCTTTCATGTTAGCAGTGTTTTGAATTATTAACATTTAATTCAGTTAGTTTCTTCCCAATTTATCATATAGAGCTTTGCAATTGACAAAATTGTTTTGCTAAGAATATGGTCTTTATAAATATACAGTGCACTTTGAAATAATGGGTTAAAGATTTGAGATAAAAAATCAGAACCCTAAACACAGACACAATCAGTGGTCAAAATAAATAAATCTTTTAATTTCAACATTTTATCTCTTATTTGGGTTTTCTCTTACCTTCCAAACTAAAGATTCGATCCCCAAGTGCATCTACAATGTCATTTAATGCCGCTTCATCTGTTACATTAAAAAAGTATTTCTCCTCAGGGTCACTGGCAATGGATTTGATCTCATTAATAAAGGTTTCTGGGTCCTGTTGCCTGCGAATGTAGTGACCCAAAACCTAAAATGACGAAAGACAGAGTGAGAAAGACAAAAAGAAATGTAACGGATAGAAACTGAATATTTGGGAAATTTCTCTACTCTGAGAACATTTTGATGAATAAACCTAACATTTGTTTCAGGAGAAAATGTTAACTTCAGATAGCTGAAGAGGGACTTGAGTAGAGAATAACAACAAATATTCCCATACTGTAACTCAACATGTGCACTACCTTGCAAAAAGAGCCAAGCAGAGGATGTGATGCATTAATGCACAAAGCAGTGGTAGGAAGAAGGAGCCAGAACACCTCCACATGACTCAAATTGAGAGAACATCACTTACTTCACAGGCATAGTAAAGACATCTACTGGAAGCTTACCACTAATGAGAATTCCTTCGTATCACCTTGGATGCTGTCCAAGCAAAGCTATTTGATACATCCACTTCCACATGCAATAACCTCCTACAAAAGACCTTTACTCAATAAAGGTCTGTAAACTTCAACAGGTTTAAACAATTAGTTCAGAAATGTTACATATATGGTGGCATAGATGAGTTAAATTTAAACTAACATAGATGAGTTAAACTTCACACAAAATACACAAGAGAGGAAAAGATGGGAGAGTTTGTGGTAGGGCTGTAATCAAGAATGCCAAGACAAGTCCAGGACCAGGACTAGCCAAAATTGATTGGAGAAAAGTCCTAAGTGGGTTAAAGTCAAGTCAAAAAAGTTAAGATCAAGTCCAAATAAAACCAACTCAAGTTAGAGACAGATGGTCATTGAGACCAAACCTTTACTTAATACAAATTGCTTCATTTGTCTATTGTCTCAATGTTTTCTGGAAAAGGATTTATTTCTTGTCAAAATTTGTACATGTGAAAAGATGTTTCCAACAATATTACACACTCTACATCAACACCGAGAGCATATTTGGAGAGATCAATGCCCAAGTCCAAGTGTAAATGCCAAAAGACCAATCCAAGTCAATAAAAAAAAAAAAAAAAAACCTTGAAACTGGGGTACAGTTCTACGTCCCTACACTGTATGCACTAAACACATACATGTATTACCGCTATGCAAATTCTTCTTCTTCAGACCCATGAATCTCCCAAAAAGACTGAATCATCCATTAGGATACGGGTAATGTAGTGCCTTCTGCTCATAAAGTCAGCCTCAGCTTTATCCAAAGTAATTTATAATTGAGACAGGGTACTGTCAATGAATTAACTCACAACATTCTTATCATTAACCCAATGCCATAACCACTGAATAACCTCTAAGCTGCCATGGAATATAGTGTCACATTAGTTGTTACTCCCTCATACAGTATATAGTATCTCTCACACATATCAGCGAGTAAACCAACCCCACATCCATGTGTTAGTCATGAACTCACATCAAATCACTAATGTCTAAAACACAGCCTGGCTCCACCACACCACTAACGTTGTTATTTCAGTGAGGCCACTACTTGACACTCCCTTGAACACTTTTTATTATATAGTTAGGTTCCTTGTCCCATAGATGTACAGAGGGGAGTCAAAGGAAAAAACATGAAAAACACTGAAACATAATTGCTATGCTTTTGCTGGCATTGCATGAAAAGTTGTCAAAATTCAGTTCTACAGTTTTCCTGAGGCGCCTCAGAGAGACACTGTTTTGTCTCAGCTTGCATGCAGGTGGAAAAGATTTAATTCAGTAGCTGGCTAGTCATTAGTCTGTATGAGAGGAAATTCAATTTAACAGTTTTAAAAAATGAGTCATAGGTCAAATAAAAAAAAATAGTCTTCTTCCATCCCTTTCTTCAAGTCTTTAATTGAGGTCATTGTGGGTCTTCTACAAACAACAACAACAAAGCAAATTAATGTCTCAGTAAGATGATGGGCCACTACAAACCCCTGGAACAAAAGTCTTTAGAATGTAATTAACACCATTCTTTTATTAATGGTAGCAGAGAGCATTGTCTAAAATGATGGCTCAAAATCTTCCATTGGTGTTTGTTTGGAATAAGATTTGGTGAGTGTGCAGCCTATAAAATATGATTTACATTATTTTCATCAAATCATTTTGTAATCCCCTGTGCCCTGTTGGTAGGAGCAGGTCCTGGAAGAAACCAGCACAGTATCAGTATAGTTCTCCTCTGTTGGGAACAAGTGGACAGAAACCATGTCAGCAGAATGCCTCCCATGGCATTTCCTTTAATTCATTTCAATTGTCATATCTAAACATGTTTGTTAGACAGAAAAAACAACAACTCCTTCGATAGCAGCAGCATTCCCAGTATCTGCTCTTGAATTATACAAAGTACAAAATGAGATCCCATTAAACATGGAGATGGAATGTGCTCAGTGGAGATTTCCACTGATATTCAGGCAAAAGTACTTTAATGAGAATCAACAAAGCTGAGCTGATCCATAGCGTAACTCCTGTCTCAGCAAACCCTTGTACTGATTCAGCATGGTTATCTTTTCTTTGCAGAAACATCCACTCTCTTTAGCTGTCCCCCATCCTTATAAGTTTTTTTTTAACGTTTACATGCACCTATCCTTGTCAGTTGTGACCTATTTACATTGATAGTGGAGTAACTGAAATACATCATGCATTTTCATTTGTTATTATTCTGATTAACATACACTGTTTGATCTCTAAAATGTCCTGTAGTGTGATAAGCAATGTTAAAGATGTCAAGAGGCTGAGACTAAGTAGTACTCTGCAGATTTAGCAGGGGAATTATTTAACTGCTAACAGATGCATGTCTGTCTGTATATTTACACTGCTACTGCATCAGATTATTCAAAAAATTACTGCACTAAATACAAATTAAATGAACTCATGTATCTGCTTCTCGACTTGCCCCTATACCTTGAATTAACTTGCCCCATTCAGTCACATAATCCTCTCCAAAAAGCCCTTTCCTCCGAAGCGTGACAGGCTTTTCTATAACTTGCCTCTTCTTAATGTTGTGGTTTTGGTAAAAGACTAGGGAGGTGCTGCAACCACTCACCCACCCACTGGGCTTGTGCAGGGGTGGGGAAGTCTACAGCCTTCAGCGCTATTTCTGAACTCTGTTTTCAACCACGTCTGAGAAATCCAGTGGTTGCGATTGTTTAAAGAATGGCTTGACTCCCTCTTTTACAGTAGATCTGAGAAATGGAGAATTGTAAAGCAGCATGCAGCTGAAGCTCTTAAAACAGATCAATGACAATTATGGTCAGTGGACACAAGGACCTTCAGTATAGAAAATATTTAACATTAGAAATATCTAGGTGTGTAGATATAAGGGCTTGGGTATAGAGTCAAAGCAAGCTCAGTGTCAAATTTGCTGAATGCTTGGTAACTTGTATTGTGAGTGTAAATGTGTGAAGTGCACTCACAGCAATGGCGTATCTGGTGATGTTGCGTTTCTCGCACTCGTATAGTGCATCTTCAAGCTCGTCGCCATCGTGTGACTCTCCATCTGTCACCACAATCATCACCTTAGTGGCTCCATCTCTTGCTCCTCTTTCGGCACTGAACGCCTCTGTGCTGTAGAGGGATTTAAATATATAAATTGTTTCTTCTTCTTTACTCACTTTGCAAATATTAACATGCGAAAAAAGACAAATTCAAGTAAGTGTCTCTTGACTACTTAACTAAGACCAAAAACGTTGGCTCTTCTGTGCATCAGCGGTAATCTGACTCTCTTTCTAAACTGAGCTGTCTCCTTTTCTGATGACTTCCAACCTCCATAAAAATTGCTACAGCCATCACACAAATACATGCACATTCCATCCTGTTTGTGTGACCTTGACCAGTGCCTTAAAGCGGAAAGTGCGTGGCGACCTCAATGTTAGTCAGCTCAGTGATTTTTCAGAGGCTGTCCAGATCTAGGCTATATATATCACAGCGGCTCTCCGCAAGAGACGCCAAGTTTGAAAACACCATGCAGCCTCCCGTTTAATTACATACCTAGAGAGAGCAAAAGAGACGGACGATGGAGATCTAGATCACAGGGTGGAAAACAGAATAGGACCAAACAAAAAAGAGATACAATATATGGAAGAGGGGCAATTAGAAATGTTGAAGGGGCAGAACCAGGCATAACAGGGAAAACTTTGTGTTAAGGATCATTAAGGATCCTCATACTACTTTCAAGAGTGGGTAAAGAAAGAAAGGCTCATATCACAGACGCCACATGGAAGTAACATACTCATGACATCAGATCTGGGGGAAAAGAAGCATCTGATGTGGTTGTGAGAAACACGCAGAGGCTGAGCATTCGGCACAAACATCTGAGGCACACCACACCAAATAGTCAGGGATGGATGAAGGAAAGTGGTTAGGTAAATTAGTTAAATCAGCGAGAGGGAGGAGACACTTTCAACTTGAAAATATATCACACATATTAAGAATATTGAGGAATAGTAATGGCACAAATATATTGGTAGGAGAATGTTGGACATGGGGCTGCAAGGCAGGAGGCAAAGAGGAAGGCCAAAGAGGAGGTATATGGATGGAATTAATGAGGATATGAAGCTAGTGGGTGCAAGGGTTGAGGATGCAGAAGATAGGGATAGGTGGAGAGAGATGATTCGCTGTGGCGACCCCTGAAGGGAAAAGCCGAAAGAAGAAGAAGAAGAAGTAATGGCACAAATGCAATGAGTTATTTGTTTCAGTGGCTGGAATTTTTCAAGAGAGCTGTATAAGTAAGAAGGAGGAAGTAAGGCAGCATTAACTAGTGTTATTTAAAGCCAGTACAAAACATTAACGAGTGCTCCATCTTGTGAAATGTGGTTTTCACTCTTGACAGTATGTTTGTATTAATAAGTGTGCATAACATTCAATATATATATATTCTTTCAGAAGAATGGATCTACAACTGAAATGTGGTTAAACATCGTGAGAACGTATGTGAGTATGTATTCAGGCTAAAGTGTGTGCGGGTGTTTGCACAGCTGCAGAAGCTAAAGCTAAGTCCGCAGTACAGTAACCACACCTGCAGCTATGCTGACCTGGCATCCTCTTAGCCTCTGGCCCTCCCTGAGCAACAGCAAACATTAATATTATTACACCCTTATGACCCAAGTCACTTAACCAAAAAGAAAGAGATGTTGAGCCATTAAATACGCATATGAGAATTTTAATCTTAAGGGGTTTTGTATAATTCTGTTAATTTCATTCGTAATAATTTATCTATTGATATAACAATAACATACTGTAAATAAAATACTGTAAGGATGTACTGTATGTTAGGTTTAATAGATGACAGTGTGCTTTGGATATGAACTATTTTTTAAGTTTAGTTAGCTGGTTCCATTACTGTGAAAATGATTACATTTTCAACCTAACCTTAATCCAGTGTATCATTCATTCATTCATTGTCTACCGCTTATCCGATCTATTCTCGGGTCACGGGGAGCCTGTGCCTATCTCAGGCGTCATTGGGCATCAAGGCAGGATACACCGTGGACGGAGTGACAACCCATCGCAGGGCACACACACACTCTCATTCACTCATGCAATCACACTCCAGTGTATCAGTAGTGTCCAATTTCCTGTACTAAGAACAGAACAGAAAAATTGTTGACTTGAAACTTACATAATAGAAATACAGGCAGAGTTGTTGAGCTCTGTTAATAAACACATTGTCTATTTGTGTACCATATATTGTATATTTATGTCGTATTTTCCTGTAATTACTGTACTGTAATTTCCACCTTATGCCTTAGCAATTAGGGCTCAGAACTTGGCTAATGTATAAAGTAGGGTAAAAGATTGACATATGCACATAAATACACAGTAATATATACTACACACACAAATAAATTACGACAAAGCAACAAAGAGACAGCTCAGAACCTACACAAGATATAAAACATGTAATACATGTATGACTGTTCCTACTGATGAGATGCACTGTCCATGCACTGCTTGTAAAAGTGTTATAGATGACCTTTTCAATTAGTCAAACTTTGTTTTACAGAAACTGCAGTAGTCCTAACTCTACTCTAACTTTTGTACCCCTCCTCAAACTCTGGGAAAAGAAGCTATGAAAATGCTCTTGGATAAAGTAGAAGTTGGTAATGGCAGCGATTTTACTGGCCCTGCTTTTGCATAAAAAAAAACCACATGAAATGTAGAAAACCACAGCATTGCTAGCATGCAGAACATCATGAAATGGAGTGAAGTTTTGCCCAAACTGTGTGCATTACACAGAAGTCAGTGCAACATTAAATGCCTTATATAGCCTGATATAATGAGCACGGTTGACAGAGAGCCTGCAGTTAACTGACATGGCTTTGTTAGTCCAAAAATATAGCGGTTTTATGAAATCACTATCTGGATTGCAGCAAAAATTGAATGATTGTAGCTATTTTCATTTTTTTGTCTTTTTTTTTTTTTTTTTTTACAGATGAACTAAAATGTAAAAAATGAGAAAAATGGTCATGGAGACAAAACTGACGTAAGGTTTGAGTTCTCAACAGGGCTCTTCTTTTGGGTATAGTATCTGCTGAAATAGATGGAAGAAAGAATGACAGATCCTGATGAAGGAGGAAGAACAATAAATAGCAAAAGAGAAGGGTAACTAAAATAGAAAATCTTGACTGAAATCTATGCACGGTTTGTGGATGTCTCTGGGGTAGCTATAGTGTTACACCTTCTGGAATGTGTTCTGTAGAGGCACTGATTCTATGACAAAGGTACTATTGAGTGCTTCCTTACCGGTGCTGTGAAGAAAAAGAACCTGACACATGAAAAAAATGAAAAAGAAACAAAAAAGAAAATATAGTAATAAAAAGAGAGAGATGCTAAGAATGATAGGAGAGAGTGATTGGCAGTCATACCAAGCCATCTTTATCGCGTATGCAGTGCGAGTCTCTCGCCCTTCCTGTCGATTGATGTTCTTGGCAGCTTCCACCACATCCTCTGTCGTCTGATAGTCCTTAAGGGACCACTCATGAACTGCGATCTCTCCATACTGTAGGATGCCCACCTGAGAACCACACACACACGCACACGAACACACACACTTTAGCGCTGAGTGTGCATACCAGTCAGCAGGCAGTATGTTCAGGTCAGAGAGACTAACACAGCCTCTACTCATTCCACCATACCCATACCAAACCAAACACCTCAAAAATTCACACTGGTGCCAGGATTTGAAAAGCCTTACAAAGCAGTCGCATTTCTATTCACTCCTGTTTGCTCTCAAACAGTCTACTGCCTTTGAAGAAACACACACATGGCTCGGTTACTATTGCCCTTACTCAGAGGCCACAGCATTCTGACAAGGACACATAACCAATGCTCGGTTTCACTCTGTGTTTTACACATGTACACAATAAATACACATGCACACACATTCATAAGATCTAACTTTTGCTCCCCCTTTTTTTTTTCCACAAGAAAAACAACAGCTCTTGTCTGTTCGTTTTAACATAGCCATTTATTTCCCAGAGTTTGCCAGCTCTGTTTCACTTTAGGCTTTTTTTTAAGACAAGCTTTGGGCTATATTACAACCACATACATGAACACACACACACACACACACACACACACACACACACACACACACACACACACACACACACACACACAAGTATCTCCTCCCAACACTATCCAGATAAGGAGGGTATTATTCAGATATGCTACCACCACTATGTTTCACTGTGAGGGATGGTGTTTTCAGAGTGATGATCAATGTTGGGTTTTCATTTCTAAATAATCTTTTGAACTATATTGATTCCTCCTCTTTCATATCATGGGCTATTTTGGAGAGATTCATGAGATATAAGTTAAGTTCGTTTCAGTTCCATGATGTACCTCTACAAAATGTGGAAAAGCTTAAGTAAGCCACTATAAACACCAAATGCCGGTGTATTAGCCACTGAGTTTTATGTTAATATCCCAGATATAATACAATAAAAAGGAAATGCATAGCATCTTTAAAGATGCAGCGTATATTTTCTCAGTATTTATAATATCTTATTGCTTTGTCTTCATAATACCTGTATTTAGTGGACAGGGAAAGAGTCATGACAAGGACTTTTGCTGCAATCAAATACCCAGGCTGGAGTTTTGCAAAGTCAGCAGTATTCTCTTTCTTTGATTATGTCAGTATTAAGAATCTGGTTTGATAATTTGACAAATAAGGCTTTTTTTTTTAATTATTATTAACCTGTGTGACATCCAACCTTTTTTTTTTACACTATTGGACATAACCCCTTTCATATTTAGCTAGCTAATTTGCATAAAATGAGGTGTTAGAACAGGGAATGCAAACCCAGGTCTACAGGTAGACCCATGAAAACAGGCTATATAATAGACTAAAGTACACCTTAACACACACACACACCTGCATCTGCTCTGGGCTGATGTGGAACTTGCTGAGGATGTTTTTGAGGAAATTCTGTACTTCAGACCAAGGGTAGATACTGTTAGAACCATCAAGAACTATTACTATGTCCATATACGTAGTACATCCTGGAACACAAGCAAACATCCATTATAACCAGTAACAAACAGTCAAACCTTAGAATTAGTTTAGCTGCTTCTAGACTTATTGAAGGTACTCTAGAGGTCAAAAGAATTATTATAAACAAAAGTTGTTGTTATTATTATTTTTATTTTTACATTTTAGCCCAAATTATATGGGCCATTCTCACTCTGTGCTGTGGGGGTGATGGTCTCTTTAGGTTCCAGGTCATTGTCCACAAACGTGCAGATCCCCGTGCTGAAGAGAGATGTGCCACACTCCTGAGACCAAAGTGGTGCACAGGCCTGAAAACAGAAAATCAATAAATATTTATTTGTATGGAGGATACTATTTTATTTCAATTCTAGTGAATAGTTTCTGGTTTTTGGGGTTATTGTTTTACAGCCGAGGGCAGGTTCGTGTTACACAGTCAGTGCTACTGCTGTTTAACATAAAGACCAATGGAGTGAATTAGAGAAACAGAAAGAGGCAAGGATGAGAAGATAAAGGAGAAAAAAGTCACATGGAAGAGGAATAGTAAGCAGTGGAACAAAAGGAAAAGAAGTAGAGAGGGTAATGAAAAAAAGAAAAAAGAGACTGGGTGGAGACAATTGTTGACAAATCTTGGTCTTTGTCATAAAATGCTTTAGCAGATTTGAAAACCGCACTCCAACAAAGTAATTAAATTGGAATTGAGAGAAAGAAAAAAAAATAACGCACAAAGATATTTACGTCTTCAAAGCACACCATTTATTTGACTGAAAAAACTATTTGACTGAAAATTAAAGATAGAGGTTAAGATAGAGAAGGAAAATATAGAGATGAAAGATACAACAGTGTGGTCATGGATCAGGGAGGGATGGAGAGAGTAGCTGGGGGACACAGCAAACATCTAGCCCACCCACTCTCTGTTATTTTGAATGCCACAACACTTGAAAATGGTGAAGGAAGAAAGAATGAGACAGAAACAAAATGAGACTGTGGAAAAAAAAGAGGTACAAAAAGAGGGAGACAAAAATAGACAGAGAAAGTGTAAGAGGTGCTATGGCTTTTGCATGGCCTGTCATTACAAAGATCTAGAATCGTGTTTCAATCCTGTTATAGCCCTGACCACAGCAAGGGCATGGATACACTGCCACACAAGGCCATGGGAAGAGTCACAAAAACTAAGCAGACTGGCTTATAATATACATTAATACAAATATGTGGTTATGTTTCAACAGCACACAGTTTGATAAGTTAAACTATATGACTTCTCTCAGAGTACAAGGTGCTGCGCATAGGCACTCACTCTCTTCTCTCTCTATTACTCTCTCAGACAAACACATACAAATTCTTACTCACTTCCCTAGGCAAACATTCCCTTTCTCCCCCCTGTGAATTATTCATAAGCATACAACTATTTCTTGGTTACACACATGCATTGGCAGAAGCCAGCCATCAATTCCACTAAACCCTCAGTGAAAAAGTTCCACTACTGGACTGAGATGAGTTGCTCTGTTCTGTCCTACACAGAAGCCTTTGTTTGACTGAGTGAAGAAAGAGAGAGAGAGAGAGAGAGAGAGAGAGAGAGAGAGAGAGAGAGAGAGAGAGAGAGAGAGAGAGAGAGAGAGAGAGAGAGAGAGACTGTGTAATTAGGTGTGTAAATTATATGTAAATACACTTTTTCTGTCTGGGGTTAGGTGAGGTTTCCGCTGTGTCCTAAGCCTGGCTAACATCTGCCTCTGTCTGTTTCCTTGCTCAGCACGAGGGGTGTGGCGTTTACTTTAGCCTGAGTTAACTTGAACCAGGTCAGTTTACATAAAAATATAAAGGTATAAATCAGTGCAGTAACACAGAGGTTGCAGTTAGGAGGGAAAATAAAGCATGCACAACACTAACAGGTGAGGCAAACTGAACAGTTTATCTGACACGTTATCTATCCCACTATGCCACATTGATCTGCAATTCCCTGGTCACTCAAGCAAATTTGGGGGAATTATACAGAAGACCTCAGCTATGGACTGAACCCGGACCCTGGAGCATCTGAATCAGAATAGATTCAACAATTATTTACTAAAACACAATTAATAATTCAATACAATATGTTATATATGCATATACTTTAGGTTTTATACCTATTCTGTGAGCAACCCAATTCTGCATGAACGATGATCTATAATAGAGATGAAGTAAAAAGTACAAAGGAGTGTTTCTAGTACCCCTACAGCATTAACAGAGCAACAGTAAGAGGACTGCTCTGTTGATGTTGTTCATGTTGTTTTTAAATACCACTCCTGACTTCAGCAGCAATTTATTTGGTTCTATTCCACCAAAATATTCGTTGAAAAGTTGTCACTGCACGGATTTTACTTTTACAGGTTTTACTTCTTCTTCATCTGTACTTTTACCATCACAGTCACATAAATTTAGCAGAGCAGACCACTGAAATAAATAGCATGCGGTGTAGCAGACACATAGCATAATGATTGATTAGTAATCCTACAGCAGGAATGCAACATTCCCCTCTGTCCCTAAAACTTATAAAGTACCGCAGAACTATTACAACAAGCAAACATCCATGTATTAAAGCATTTCAGTAAAATAATTTCCCTGATTGTCCCTTTAGGGTTGCAATTTTTTATCATATCATGAAATTTGGAAACATATTTAAAAATGTGTTTTAAAGTTTTGACATACAACAGAACATGGGCTAACCTATTCTAAATCTAAGCTATAAATAATACCAGGAAATAAAACCTTAATCACAAATACATACATTCCTACTGCTTTGAAAAGAAAGGCTTCAATTTTGAAGCACACAAAATAAATAAATAATAATAAATTAAAGTTTGAGAAGTATTTAAAGGAACAGATGCAGGATGAAAAGGTTCGAAAGCAAGAATGGGCCTGGATGTATTTAGACAGATCTTCTTCTTCTTTCGGCTTTTCCCTTCAGGGGTCGCCACAGCGAATCATCTCTCTATCTTCTATCCCTATCTTCTGCATCTTCAACACTTGCACCCACTAGCTTCATATCCTCATTAATTCCATCCATATACCTCCTCTTTGGCCTTCCTCTGTGCCTCCTGCCTGGCAGCTCCATGTCCAACATTCTCCTACCAATATACTCACTCTCCCTCCTCTGAACATGTCCAAACCATCTTAATCTGGTCTCCCTAACTTTGTCCCCCAAACGTTCAACATGAGCTGTCCCTCTGATGTACTCGTTCCTAATCCTGTCCAATCTTGTCACTCCCAAAGAGAACCTCAACATCTTCAGCTCTGCTACCTCTAGCTCTGACTCCTGTCTCTTCCTCAGTGACACTGTCTCTAAACCATACAGCATGGCCGGTCTCACCACTGTCCTGTACACCTTCCCCTTGATTCTCGCTGATATTTTCCTATCACAGTATTTAGACAGATGGTGTCCTGGATATACCAGGCACTGTAAACATTTCAGCTAGTCATTAATAAAAATAAATAAATAAATAACTATAATATAATATAATATAATATAATATAATATAATATAATATAATATAATATAACATAATATAACATAATATAATATAATATAATATAATATAATATAATATAATATAATATAATATAATATAATATAATATAATATTCTAAGTAACTTCTTGTTACTCCAGGAAGGTATGAAAGTCTGTTTCATGCATTTGAATCATCTGCAATACCCCACTAAATTCCCCCCGTTTGTCATCAGTCTTACCAGAAATCCATTGGGTTGATTCGGGGTAAGCGTCATGCCCAAGTGGGAGTTTTTCAGATTCCGTGACACATTCTGAAATGCATTGTCTGCTGCAAAGAAATAATTAAAAAGTTACATTCTGTAATATGTTATACTCCAGGCATTAGGCCTATCTGACTTTGTATATATGAATGCTTACTCTTTTGTCATTTTCTCACCTAGATTCATTTTCGAGCAGTTGGAATTCAGTTCCTTTCCCATGACGCATTTGTAAATGTCTCCCTTTCTGTTATTTGGTGGACCATCCCATGGAGCTCCAACCAACATCCTGTATCACAAACAAAAACATTGGAAACTGCATTGCCAACTGTGAAATACCTACAAAACAAATTCATATAAAATCTGCATAAACATATATTCATACAGAATATACACTCACTGAGCACTTTATTAGTTACACCTGTATACCTACTCATTTATGCAATTATATAATCAGCTAAATGTGTGGCAGCAGTACAATGCAATCAATTCTGGATCTGAATCCAGTAGAACTACTTTGGGGTGTGGTAGAACAGGAGATCCACAGCATGAAAATTCACCTGGAAAATCTGCAGGGATTGCATCATGCAGTCATGTCAACATGGAGCAGAATCTCAAAGGAATGTTTCCAACATGTTATGGAAACCATGCCATGAAGAATTAAGGCTGTTTTGAGAGAAAAGGGAGGCCCTACTCAGTATTAGTTCAGTGTTCGTACTAAAGTGCTCAGTGAGTGTAAATGTACAAAATATTTCAGCTTCACTGGAGCGAATATTCAGTTTTTCAAGAACTATTACTAGAAGAAAGACGTTCCATAAACTATTATTAAAACATATGCCAACTAAACATGAGTAGAACTTTGATTTCAGTCTTAAAGATTACATTGGACATTCTATACAATGTTTATTTACTATAGATGGACATTTATGAACATCTGGGACCCAGAAAAATCAGAAAAGCCCTGTTTACCTATCCATTGACAGTGACAGTGACTATAACACAGTGCTTTCAATGATCAAAAGGTGTTGATTAATCTTCTACAACACCACTGACTGTAATTTAAATGACAGATTTATTTTAATGCTCCTATACTAATATGTAATTGGTTCTTTAGTGACAGTTCATTCAACTTGTACTGCAGACAAGCTACATAATCTGTGTGTAATAATAAACAGATTTTAAAAAAAATTATGATATTTCACAAAGAATTGTTTCACTGTCAATAAAAAGGCTCGCTGCATTTTCTTGTCTTGTTACCTGAAGCAGAGGAAAAATAGATGCTGGCGAGAGAATGAATGTTTATAGCTATTATAATGCAAGTAATGTATTTCACATATGTTCCACATCACTATAAATGTATAACAAGTATGATGTGTTATTCTATGACTTATCAAAACTGCTGTTAAAATACTGTGATATAAAAAAAAAATACACACTTTGTGTGGTAAAGATACCAGATGATTATTTTACTATAACAACATGCCTGTCATAGTTTATTCCTTTCCCCCTTATTTATTATAATCATTCGGATCCAAGTTCTAGTTAGCCTATTTTTCAAATAGAATAAATTCATTCAGCACAAAAGCTGAAAGCTTTTCATAATAAATGAAACTCAATACTCACATTTTTTCTTCTCCAACTTCATGCTGTAGCACAGAGAACCCAAACAGAGTGTCCTCTGACCCGCTGAAGATGCGTGGCTGGGTCACGTCAATGTTAAAACACTGGCACAGTCCTGGATGAGACGTACGCAATATTATTATTGTAATTTTTTAAAAATATGTATTTAATTAATGCAAGCAAACTGTTAGAGGACTAAAAAGATTCCTGAAAAGGGATAGGTATTCCTGATTTCTGATAAGCAGAAAGACAATCAGAATGAAGGACAAATGAAAGGTTTTGTTAAGAATGAAGGAAAGGCAAATTATAGAGGCTACTGCCAAAATCCCCAACTTAGTTTTTGGGCTAATGGTATCCCAAGTTTGTGTCCTATTGAACCAGTGTTAATGTATTCATTGATAGAGAATTAAAGCACTTTTATTCGTCGCTCTGGATAAGAGCGTCTGCCAAATGCCAGAAATGTAAATGTAAATGTCATAATCAACACAAGACACTAATGGTTTAAGAAAACGAGATACTTCCATTTAAAAGAGAGAGAGAGAGAGAGAGAGAGAGAGAGAGAGAGAGAGAGAGAGAGAGAGAGAGAGAGATGCATGTATGCATGTCACCTATAGTAACTGCTGAACATAGTGGACCCCTGTATGATACACAGGCTTTCCTTTAATACATTAGAGAGGGGGAAGGGGACAACGAGCCAGTGTAGTAAAACGACCTAAACCAGCAAAACAAGTGGAAATACATAGCAGCATATTTTCTTGATTGCATTCTATCAAAAAATGTGGCTGCAAAAACAAAAGCACAACCATTGGGGAATTCAGTATACCACAGCACTGTGTGTGAGGTGTGTTTTTAACCCACACACATACAGGCAAGTCATTCCCTCTGGTCAGATCTCTGCTTTGCTTGGGTTTCATAAGCTTGTTTACTTAGAGACAGACATAAAAAGGCAGAGATTCAGAAAGACGGCAGGCATAGGCCCAAACCCCATTGACCTCAAACTTGATACTGCCATTGCTCCATTCGAAGGGTCTCTCTGTTTCCTTTGAGATATTTTTACTAGGAATTTTTTGGGACAGAGAAGATATAATTTAAAGAATTCTTTATGTCCTTTTATATATTCACATAAAATGAGATGGAATTCTGCATTGTACATTTTCCATTCTCTAAGTTTCAGCCTCAGTAAATGGACTCAGAGATGAAATTAGATCCATTCTGTGATTATACTAATCCTAGTTATTCTTTTTTCCATGCAGTTCTGATTTTTTGCTCCTTAACTCTCTTTATCTATAACCCATCTTCCTTCAGCATCTTCCTGTCCTCCTCTCTGAACCACTTTTTCATCATCTGTCATATCTTCTTCCCATTCTGCCTTCAGCCATGTATGCTGCCAAGCCATCAGCTTAAATGCTGCAATTATTCAACAAACTTTGCTGTGTTTTGAGATAGGTAAAGCAACTGTGTTGTTTTTTTCCTTCTTTGGCCCTATGGGATTTTTCTTGGTCCCTGCCTTCAGAGCTTTGTCATGACAACTGTAAACATTTATGCAGTGTGGTGGTGGATGGTTCCAAAAGGAGGACAGATCTGTCCACATGCTTGCACATGCTCTCACAACTGCACACACATCCTCAATTAATTTCTTGCATTACTAAGCTAATTTTTGGTCTCTGGTCCTAACCCTGAGCCAAAACTCAACATTTACCCTGTCCCTGACTCCTCACCACATCCCTAGAAGTAGCCAAGTTATCACAAATGTACAAAATTACTTTTCATTACATTTTATCCCTCTACCCTTAAGTGCATGGCTACCTTTCCTGTTAAACAGAAAATAAACACTCACCATTTTCTTTATTAGGAACAACTGTACACCTGCACATTCATGCAGTTGTCAACTATGTTGCAAAAATCATGCAGATAGAGCTTCAGGTGATGTCCACCATTACACATCAGAATGAAGAAAAGGTTTACACAGAATGATTCAGCTACAGTTTTGTGGCTGAAAATGCCTTGTTCATAATAGAGGTCAGAGGAAAATGTCCAGATTGGTTTGAGTTGCCAGGAAAAATAAAGCAACTCATATAATCACTCTTTAAAACTGTGGTGAGCAGAAAAGCATCTAGGTATGCACAAAACATCAAACCTTGAAGTGGATGGGCTACAACAGCAGAAGACCACATCACGTTCCACTCTTGACAGCCAATAGAAATCTGAGACAATTATAGGCACAAACTCAGCCAAAATGGACAGAAAAAAGTCACATGGGCTTTTTCCACTCTTCAACTGTGAAAGTGCCAGGATATCAGCCATTTCTGAAATACTCAAACCAGCCCATCTGGCAATAACCATACCATGGTTAAAGTTAAAGTTACTGTCAGGAGTAGCTGGACAGTTCCCTGCAAGGCCCGGGGAGGGCGCTGGCAGGAGAATCCTGGAAGCCTGTTTTTGTCTGTGTGTTTCCTGCCTATTGTTCTCCACCCTGATTGTGTCACCTGTCCCTTATTACCTTGATGTGTTTCCCTATAAAGAGGGATCCTGGTGTGCATGTGTGGCGTATGTTTAGTGTATAGCTGTCCCGTGGGTGGTATGTCAGGTTTTCGGGTTATGCTTGTTGAGTTACGTTTTGGTTTTAGTTTTGGTTTAATGTAACCACGGAGTCTAGTGTTATGTTCGTCTTTCCCCTGTATCGTGTTTGTGTTAATAAAAACAGTGCTTCACTGAATCCTGCGGTTGGGTCTGTTTCCACGGCGTGCTGGAGCACGTGGCACCACGGAGGTCCGGGTTCGAGCCCTGCATAGGGCGGGGGCGGCGGCGGACGTGACAGATTGACCCACCAATCTGAAGACCCAGTGGGATTCTTCAGCTACTCCCTGACCATGGCGAGGTTTGCAGTCCGGCGGCTGAGGACATCCGGCAGACCATCTGCCTCGGAGAGAGCCAAGCAGGTGGCTTCCCGTTCCCGTTTCCCCAGGGTGGTGCCTCTTTCCGGTTAGTCGAGGACGTCACTTCGCGATGGGATTGCCGCGGAGGACGCTGCCTCGCGATGGGATTGCCACGGAGGACGTCGCTTCGCGATGGGATTGCCGTGGAGGACGCCGTTCGACACCGTGTATTCGGGGGGCACACCGTTTTTATTTGGTTCCCTTGGAAGCGTGGCGTCCACCACTTTTTGGCCGGGGCCGCCGCTTCACGAGGTAGTGTTCTGTGGGGGAAGTCTCCCGGCATCCTGGGTGGAGGACGCTTCCTGCCCGCCTGAGCAGCTGTCGGGTGTCACGGGACCCCTGGAGTTTCGGTACTGCTGTGGACTGCAACCGCCGACTACATTGTGCTTTTCCCCTCCCCTCTGGTATGAACTGCCTCTTTTGCCTAGCCCTGGAGCGTCTTTCAGCATGGCTGGAGGCGCTTCGGGAGCTGCGCCTTAGAGGGGGGGGTTATGTCAGGAGTAGCTGGACAGTTCCCTGCCAGGCCCGGGGAGGGCGCTGGCAGGAGAATCCTGGAAGCCTGTTTATGTCTGTGTGTTTCCTGCCTATTGTTCTCCACCCTGATTGTGTCACCTGTCCCTTATTACCTTGATGTGTTTCCCTATAAAGAGGGATCCTGGTGTGCATGTGTGGCGTGGGTCAATGTTTAGTGTATAGCTGTCCCGTGGGTGGTATGTCAGGTTTTGGGGTTATGCTTGTTGAGTTACCTTTTGGTTTTGGTTTAATGTAACCACGGAGTCTAGTGTTATGTTCGTCTTTCCCCTGTATCGTGTTTGTGTTAATAAAAACAGTGCTTCACTGAATCCTGCGGTTGGGACTGTTTCCACGGTGTGCTGGAGCACGTGGCACCACGGAGGTCCAGGTTCGAGCCCCGCATAGGGCGGGGGCGGCGGCGGACGTAACAGTTACATTATGAGATCTAAGCCTTGTCAAAAAAGTAATCAAGTTCAATCTTTAAAGAAAAAGCAAAAAACAAAAATACCGACCAGAAGGGATATGGAGTAGAATACAAGCTTGGAAATTTTCCATATATACATAAAAAATCCCTACCTATGCAAACGCATACCTGTAGGGACCAAATTCAAACACAGCTGTGATGTCACTCTTAATATAAACATACAGTCCAGTAGTGCCAGAGTAAACTGACCTTACACTCTGCTCCATGCAGACCAAATTACTGCAGAATAATCTCTAGCACTGGAATATGAAGCACATTTATGCAATGGAGTATTACTTTAATTTAATTGCTTAATTGGCTTAAATGTTGCAAATCGCATTAGCATTAAACCTACTGCAAGCATGAATCCCATGCCATATATGTATTTACTATATTTAAACATCCAGTACCCATATGGAAATAATAGCCCATGTAGGGATTGGACAGTTAGACAAAGAGTAATTTTTACTTGTATCTGGCATTCTATAACAAGTTTGTTTCAATTCATTTTTCTCTTCTCATGCAAAACACTTTTGTTCTTTTTTTCTCTATCTGGCTTCCCTTTCAACCCCTCCTCAGTGTTATATCAGTAGCAGATGCACTTCTATCAACAAATAATTACCTAATATAGATTAATGATCAATATATCACCTAAATATATATCAGATAAACTTCAGACACATTCCAAAGAGAGCATAATGTTCATCTTACCGATTCCTCATTGCTATGCTTAAATGTAATAATAAAAGAGCTATAACAGGTATTAGGCTGATAGAGACATACCCATGACTCACTTATTACTTTCCCATCTTAACTAAAATCTATCGGTTTTCCTCCTTTGTGCTTTCTCACTGTCATGTATGTTAAGTGAATTACACCTAGTTTCCTTTCTACTTCACTTCAGAGGCTGTCTCTCAGACATTTTCTCTTCGTTCTGTTTTCTGGGTATTTTCTTGCTTATCATGATTTATTCCTCATCCTTCCAGTCCTCCTGAGAGGTGTGGGTTGAAAGAATGAATGAAGAGAGGGAGGGGGCAATTCCCTGAACCCACACATGTGTTCTTCATCTAAATACAGCATAACATAGCTAAACTTGATCATCACAAGCTTCTACAGTCAAAGTTCTGTTGAATCCATTAACAATACTATACAAAACTCACAACACACACACATGTAATACCCATATCCACTACAGCTGGGCTTTATGCATGTAAATCAGTACAGTAGCTATATAAACTTTGGTCAGCTACTGTCAAAGGCATATAATATCATATTCTGTTGTGGTTTTACCGTGGCAATTAAAGACATTAAGCATGAATGTTTTAATTCAACCATCCATATGTAATTTAATTCAACTCCCAACATTGCTGTTTACATACTGTATTACCAGTGGTTTTATGGTAACTATACAAAGACTAAGCAGCAATGAATGAATTATACTATATTAACACTATAAGCTAATGCTATTAACTGGTAATGAATACTAGGTAAATGTACAATATATAATGTAGAGAAGTAATGATAAACTGGGTAGTCCATTATGAACTAATGAAGAACAACCAAATGTTATACATCACATGGAGAATTAGCTAACTGGTCATTAGAATCAAGTTTTTCAATGTATAATATTGCTAGTCATCATTAGCTCCCAGGGAAAGATACAATAATATTTCAGTCTTTAACACCATTAACTTCTAAAGAAGGACTTAGTAACACTTCAGCCATTAACATCATTAACTCCTAAAGAAGGACACGGTAACAGTCATAGTCTAACATACACAAATACATAGTCTTTCTGTAATATTTCAAAGTAAATCTCAAAGACTACTTAACATATAAAATGTATGTGAGCCATATCTTTATGAATGCAATTCTTCAAAAGTACCACTAACACACAAACACCTACTGAACAAAATGAAGGGAGGTAAGACATCTCTACTACTTTGAGTCTCATGGATAATGTGCAACTTATTAGTAATATTAAGGTAAAAAGAGAGCTCAAAAGACACACTGATGAATACAATGTAATGACCACTAAGCATGCCTTTTGTTGTTTATAATTAATAAATAAATAATATAAAACATTTATGTTGTAGGTAATGAAGAGTTGCAGTAGGCTTTGCATTACCTATTCGTTCTTCAACAGTTAAGACAATATTTGAAGAGCATCTAAATAGTAAATAAGTAAATATTTAATAGTTTGATAGAACTACTCTGGGTGAGATGTTAGACGTTGTAATTATTGCTCAGTTCATAAAGAACCACCACCCAATTCCTTTATTATTAGTTATTGATCACTCAGTATTCATTAGCACTTAGTACTAGATACCTTTAATTATTTACATATGAGTTGTTGAACATTACTTTAAACTGTTACATATTTCATAGCTCATGGAGAATAAGAGCTTTCTGTTTAATTATCCAAATATACTGGCCACACAAATGCCCAGCAATGTTAAAAATATGCTAGTATTTTTTTTTTTTTTTTTTTACAAACCAGCCTTGCCTGGGCATCCACAGAAAAGCATGCACGAGTAGCATTTAAATGAGAAGCATGTGTTTCTTTTACCTACATGGACCATTAAGTAGCCTTAGTCCTGTCATTAAGACTTAGAATATACTTCTAATCTTAAGTGCTATGTCTGACTGTTGGATTTTAACAAAGACCGCCATCATTGGCTTCCCGACCAATGTGGCATTGACATGCTAGATTTAAGACCATTAAACCTGAATGGGAAACAGAAACAGACTGAACTGGTGTTAACACTTGTGGAAAACAAAGTATTCGCCACAGAAATAGCAAAGCATGCCGGCCACTCGGGGGCCAAGAGCTTATTATCAAATAGGTCTGGTTTTCTTAAACTGAAACATAGCCACTATTTCAGAATACTGTGAAAACATTTGAGAAATTATCTTTAGTTGACTTTATGTACAATCAAATACTCCACCAGGATTTGCATGATTTAAAAGGCATTTGCATTATGTTCAAAATTTTGAAACACTCTTTCAGGATACTTGAGTTTTCATAATGTGATTTGTGCTCCGCTGCTCTCTAGTGAGTGGATTCATCTCATGCCTATTTGGTACGCATTCAAAAAGCAATCCCAAACCATACAATTCACACCAAAGTATGCCTAAATAATAATGACAAGTAAGACAGGATGCAGTCTAGGATGCAGCTCGGGCATTTGGGGAATTATGTGCTTCGTTTTTAAAATTTTTTCCTAAATATTACAAGGATTATAAGAATAAAAACCCTAAATGTTCCAATTAATGGGGAGTACCACACTTTCTGAGTACCAGGTGCGAAACCTCTCGGATGCTTCATTATCACTGTTACTGCCACCATGTGGGGTGAATTTATACCGAGGATGGATTGGGCACATAGATGTGAGCTAGCTCTCTATCTCTAGCTAGCAAATAAAAGTATACAGTGTTGTGTGAAAAGTATTTCCTCTGCTATATTTTTACGTCTTATTTAATTGTTTCAGATCTTCAAACAAAATTTTATATACACAACCAGAGTAAATAAATGATTGTAATGGTGGTGGCTAAATAATCATTTCATTGATTAAAGTGAAGTTGATTGATAATTAGGTTAAATTAATCTAGACACACTAAGGCTTGATTACTGCCAGCCATGCTGAATCTAAATATCACTTACATAGAATCTTTCCTGCAATTGAAAGTAGCCTAAAAGTTCTTAAAAATCATCAGGCTGTAATCAGAAGAAAAACAAACAGTTGAGACAGAATGTTTTAGAGATATATCAGTCTGGAAATACATTTCAGCAGCTCAGGGACTCTGAGAAACTCAGTGAGATGCCTTCATAGAGAAAGGTTGGAACAGTGTTGAATCTTCCCAGAAGTAGTTGGCCTACCAAAATTCCTCCAAGAGCTATCAACAACTCATAGAGGAAGTCATAAAAATCCCGACGAACATCTAAGGATCTGCAGGTCTCTCTTGCCTCAGATAATTTCAATGTTCATGATTAGACCATTAGAAAAAGACTGGAAAAAAATGTTACCAGTGTGAAGAGTTGCAAGGTACAAACCACTGCTAAGCAAGATGTACATGAACACTGGTCTCAAGTTGGAAATGAGAATATATTGATGATCTTCAGGTCTTTTTTGATTACGTTCTGTGGACTGATAAGGCAAAAGTGGAACTATTCGGAAGCCATGGATCGCATTTGGCATAAAGCTAACACAACATTCCACAATAAACCCATCACACTTACGATCAAACATGGCGGCGGTAATGTGTTGTTGTGGGGATGCTTTCCCATTCGGGTTATTTTACTAATGATGCTATCACCTTTCTGGTTTAGTTCCAAATGCTATTGCTTAATAGAAAATTGAAGGAAAATTTATTTGTGAATTATTGGTTTATCCAAAGAGTCGTTCAGAAAGAACTGTACTCAAATCAACTAATATATCCAAAGCTAACCAAACTGAACCACAAACAAACAACAAAAAAACAACACACACACACACACACACACACACACACACACACACACACACACACGCGCGCGCGCGCGCGTTTTCATTTAAAGTCCTTTCTTCCACAATTAGACGGCTCTTGACATTGGTTATGATACACAACATTAATGGTTCATAAGTGCAGGGGGAACTGACCTTTAAGTAGAACGGTGATTTTTAGTAATAGCAGGCATTCCCGAATCTCCATTTTGGAGGCAGATGAACGTTGTTTTTATTTTAAGTTATTTATTTCTTTTATTCTCTTCTTTTCGCCTCAACTGCCAGCCGTTGCGCTATGTGTCGCGCGTGTCCATGTCAGCGAGCGCGCCTCAGTTCCTCGCTCCAAATCCACAGCTTGGTGCCGCTACACACTCCAGTGTTTCACAGCGTCTAGGCAAGAAAAACACACTGTTAAATAAAACTGACCTTACAGCATCCTCAGCGCTGAATGACCACAAACCAGATGGACTTCTTTAGTGCCACCTAAGTGGACATACTTAACTTGTTTATAGACATTTTACGCACGGTGTCAGTCAGTCACGCAAAACTGGTTAGGCTTAGACTACTCAATCTGTCTCTTATCTAAAGTAATATGTGACGTGTTCTTACCTTGTCGGTGACACACATGAAGCTGAAAGTGCCTGATGAACTAATCCAAAATGCAGTTTTGCGCAGAGTGAGATTTCCAAACTCTTATTAAGCACCTGTTGTAGTGAACAGAGCCTTTATGTAGGTCCCAGTAACACGGCAGCACGTAGAGTGGCTGGCTCACACACACACACACACACACACACACACACACACACACACACACACACAGGCCACTGACTGTTTCCCCCTTTCCACTGGTGTTTAGTCCATGTCCAAAATCTTCGGATTCTGTCAGTAAACAGTGCGCGCAGCTTACACTAACTGAACTACTCCGTTATCTTAGAAAACTGTTATCATGTGAATTGTAGTTGTTTCTCTTACTTATGCTAGGTTAGTCCTATGGTTCCTTATAATACATTACTTTGGTTCCCTCTCTAGCTGTGCGGTTTTCTACAGAGCGCAAGCGAGCAAACTGAAAGAGCGCTTTATACTGCAAAACCTTCCCTCTGTAAACAACTGAGCTCCACGTTTCAAACCCCAAACCATCCAACCACATTCATCTCTCTCTCTCTCTCTCTCTCTCTCTCTCTCTCTCTCTCTCTCTCTCTCTTAACTTTATATACATCTTAACTTTGTATTATAATTGATGGGACACTTAAATCTTTTTGTTTTAATAACTTTTTATATTTCTATTATTAATGACAAAACTGACAGTGCTTTAGGTTCTAAGTCCTGGTCCTGTAGTGCGTCCTATCCTACACATTTTAGTGTTTTCCTTGCTCTAATATACCTGTGGTGGAAATTTGATTAATGGTTAGTGATTCTCTGCACGCAATATGTTAAGCAATATGTGTTTCTCATTTCTTTCAGCTGAATGCACACACTGTTTTATCTTCTAGAATTTCCAAAACACACCCACTTCAAATAAAATGGCTAGTAACCTGGTTAAAATTCTAGATGGTGGATTGTCAAGCTCATCATAATTGCCCAGTGTTAGTTGTTATCAAGAGTTTACAGTGAAAATAAAATGTACTTTGCCTGTTGCCTGTTGCCTGATAGACAGTGTGGGGATAGCAGGTAGGGGATATACCTCCTCTAAAACTTTATTCAGTCTTTATTATATAAATATCTTTATTCAGATATTTAAATGTTCAAATAGATAAAGCAAATTAAGTACTGTGATTTCTGAATTATTGCAATTCTTTTAAATAAATTCAGAATTGAATTATGGATTCAACTTTTTGTCATGTTCCTCAAACCTTTCATGAACAGTTTTTGCAGTGTGGCAGGGTGCATTATCCTGCTACAAGAGACCACCTCCAGTAAAGGAATACTGTTGCCATGAAGGGCTGCAACAATGTTTAGGTAGGTGGTACATGTTAAAATAACATCCACATCAATGCCAGGACCCAAGATTTCCTGGCAAAACATCATCATGCCTACAGCATCACACTGCCTCCATCAGATTTCCTTCTTGCCATAGTGCATCCTGGTTCCATCTATTTTATAAAACAAATTGTTATTCATCAGACCAGGCCATCTTCTTCTATAGCTTCATGGTCCAGTGCTCACATGCCCATTGTAGGTGCTTTTGGTGTTTAAAGGGGTCAGCATAGGCACTCTGTATGAGGTCAGCATGGGCACTCAAGCCAGTCATCAGCTACTCAGCACCATATGCAGCAAGCTGTGATGCACTGTGTGTTCTCACACCTTTGTATCATAGCCAGCATTAAGATTTGTACTGTTCTACAGTAGCTTATCTGTGGGATCAGATCATGTGCATCAATGAGCCTTGGGCACCCATGATCCATCACCCATGTTACCGGTTCACCATTTGGAAACCTCTGGCAAGTATGAACCACTATATACAGGGAACACCACACAAGACCTGTTGTCCTGAAGATGCTCTGACTCAGTCATGTAGCCATCATAATTTGGCCCTTGTCAAAGTAACTCAGATCCTTATGCTTACCCATTTTCCCTAATTCCAATACATCAGCTTAGAGAACTGACTCTTCACTTGCTGCATAATATATCCCACACATTGACAGGTGCCATTTTAAAGAGATTTTAGTTGTAATTATTATTGTTATGATTTTAGTTGTAATTATTATTGTTATGGCTGATCAGTATTATTCACAATTGTACACCACAGACACATGCGGTTAAGCACAATTAGGATTGACCTAGTACTGACATAAATCTGAATATATGGAGGTATTTACATCATTCACATTAGATCAGCTGATATACAAAAACTCTGTATTAGTCATTAAAGAGTTATTGTATGAGGCTAGCATGCTGTGAACAAAGCTAATAATAATGTGCTGTGAAAGAAATCTTGGATTAGAACTGCATGAGGTTAAAAAGTATAAATTTCAAAAAGATGTACTGGGTTGCCCTCTGGTGGTCTGGTGGGGAAATGTCTCAAAAGTATGAAATTGTATTAAATATTATCATCACCATTATGCCATGCTACACTAGTGAATGGTTAAAGCATTCTTTAATATTCTTAAGAATGTCTTGGTTGTCTCTCGTAGGGAACTCATGAATCTTAAAGAGCCCTACAACAAGGTGTTTCATTATCAAAAGGGTTTCAAACTAAAACCTACAGTCTTAAAAATGACAGTTGTTAAATAGCTCTTTGTCAGGGTGTCTGTTTTGATTGAGAACCATTAACATCCATGGAACCTTTCTATTTACACAAAAGGTTCTTTATAGTGCTAAGAAAAAGTGAATATTTTAAGAGCCATTTACAGAAAGGTTCTTTGGAAAACCAAAAACAGTTCTTCTATGGCATCATTGCGAAAACATTGCTACTTTTTGTTTTATCCAGGCACCTTTATTTTTAAGAGCGTAAGGCAACAAATAGACAAATAATCATACAAATAAATATACAAATAAACAAATGAAGAACCCTAAGAGAGCCCATTGTTCCGCAGTGTATGATTTACAGTTCCATGAACTTAGGATACTGGCTCAGTTTCATTTGCTTCACGTATCCAAAAGATGGAAGTGCACTGTTCCCTTGAGGTCAGATTGAACCCCTGCCCTCTGCTCCATCACTACTATTTTGACATATAGTCTGCTCCCAACATATCTGACTGACCTCCAGCTGATTAACATTTAATGGGTGTGCTAGAGCAAAGAAAATACTTTGTATGTGCAGTGCAGAAGTATTAAAGAAGGAAGCCCACTAGATGGCTGCAGACTTTCACTTCACTATCACACTTTCCTCATGTCCTGTAGCAAGTATGGGGCTTCTGAAGACACTTGGGTTACAAAATTGTCCCTCTGTGCTTCAGATTCTTGTTTTTGGCTGTCAGGAGTGGAACCTAATGTGGTCCTTTCCTGTTGTATAACATCCACCTCAGGGTTCAATGTTTTGTGCATGATGAGACACGTTTCTGCTCTCCGTGGCTGACCTCTCTTAACAAGGCATTTTCACCAACAGAACTGTTTCTTATTCAGTGTTGCTCAGTGTTTTTAGTTTTCTGCACCATTCTGTGAAATCCCAGGAGTTTCTGTAATAGTCACACCAACATATCTGGCCCCAACAATCAGTTAAAGTCACAGAAATCACATTTTTGTTTCATTGTGATATTTGATGAACATTAATTGAATCTCTTGAATCTACATCTGCATGATTTTAAATATTGTGCTGCTGCCATGTGATTGGCTGATTGTTCCTATTAACATGGATGGTGAGTGTATATTAAAATAGCAATTTGCCATTTAAAAATATATATTGGCATATTTTACTATACATTTTTAACTAGCTTTTATTTCATTCATTCTTTTCACTATAGCACACATTAAGCATTTGAAATATAAGAAATGTGCAGTATTAATAAAGTTAACAGGTGGCAAGGCTACCCAGAGTGTAAAAAAAAAATAGTATGAGTACTTTATGCATGGTCGATTTCTTCACCTGGGTTTATATACACTGTCAAGGCATGGACTCCACTAGATCCCTGAAGGTGTGCTGTGGTATCTGGCACCAAGATGTTAGAAGCAGATCCTTTAAGTCCTGTAAGTAGCCAGATGCTCAATAGGATTGAGCTTTCCTCACAGTAGCATGTATTGGTCTTGACATTGTATATCTCTATTAGCTGAACAACACACAGCTGGTTGTGACAATAGATTTAAAGATAAATACCTGTGACATCCCATAATAACTATACTTTAACTATACTGTTAGGGACAATTCTTGCGAAGCATGTGCAGTGTGTTGACCTGTTTTTGAGGCGTGCTGCCAAATTTTTAAACTTTCACATTGTAAACTCACACAAACAAGCCTTCATATTTGTAACCTCTGTGAACTGTACAAATTACCTGCAGGACTGTTCAGTCATGTTTTCTGTTGTTTTGTTTTAGAGAGCATGTTACGTAGGCAACAAGCTTGGGGTGTGAGAAAATTAACAGTTAAATTAGCAGATTAGCAGATCATTTTCTCTGTCATGCCTTGCTTTCTGCTTTCAACACTTCAATTCCTTTCTGGCCAACTGCAATATGGTAAGGGCCTTGTCAAAATCTTCCCCTGAACTCTCCTCACTTATTAAACTGATAATGAAAGAATGCCCCAACCTATAGGATGCATGCTGGGAGGTTTTGTAACTTCAGGTATTGTACGATTCCCTTATTCCTTGAAAGAAAATAGCAGAATATGTGAGCTTCAGACTCAGGCAGCTGGTCTTTTGTATGCATTGCTAAAGTTGGCTAAAGAATGCCCAGTATTGGTTAATTGTTGGAGATGTGTGTGTATATGTGTGTGTGTGTGTGCATGTGTCAGTGTTTGTGCTGGGAATTGCGTGTGAACATCTACATTGTTCGTATTTTATTATGCAATCATGTGAGTCAGAGAGAAAATCTTGTTTATCCAGTTAACATCATCACTTTTAATTCGAATCACTGTAACTATGTTTGCACTGTAGTGGCAGCAAGTGTTTAGGTTGTCTTCATACTTTTTTCATATGCACCTGTTGGCCACTTGAATAACAGCACCTGTATCATTGTTCATTCATGCAATTATCCAGTCAGCCAATCATGTGACAGTGGCACAATGCATAAAAACATGCAGGCACAGGTCAAGAGCTTCAGTTAATGTCAAACATCAAACATCAGAATGAGGAAAAAAATTGGTGCCAAATGGGCTGGCTTGAGTACTGGTCTCCTGGGATTTTCCCTGCATAACAGTCACAAAATGGTGTAAAAAAACAAAACACAATCAGGTGCAAATGCCTTCTTGACAAGAGGGGACACCACTAGAGGGCATCGTCTTGGGAGACTTTTTATGGGACTCTTCCTTCATGGTCTTACTCACTTCCTTTCAGTACTGTATGTACAACACATTGGCAAGCACACACACCAAAAATCCTGCAGTTTGTTTCCAGTTATGTTTTTTTAGGAACAGAAACAGATATGCTGATACAAATGCAGGTTTATTAAATCCAAACAGACAACTCTAAAGACAAAAGGCAAAGATGTGTCAGAAAAAACAGGCTATGGTCAGTCGAGGTGCACACAGTCTTACAAAGGCTTGGCTCGAGACAATACACCAAAAAAAGAAGCAAAGTTTTAAAAAATAAATAAATAAAAACAAACCCCAGTTTATCATACACAATGTCAAAACTCGGTAACTCCATGGACTAAACAGAGTGTAGTATGTACTTTGCAACATAAAAGTGAAAAGAAAGTCCTGACATAGTGATTGAAAACAGGTCAAGGTGATCAGACTGAAGGCAGACTGTGTGCGCTGGGTGTTGGAGTCCAGTGTGGCCATGTTTGTAGGTCTTTGACATTAGTAGATGTGATTTCTGAGCTGTTCAATTCTGTCTTCATTATTTACTTGCTTGGATTACACTTTTGGATCGGCTTTGGATTCTTTGGGTCTCCATACTGATTTTGTTCTGCCTTGAGATGTACCGGATATGTATCGACCCTTGACTGTTTCTCAAGTCAAGTCAAGAAGCTTTTATTGTTATTTCAACCATACACAGTGAAATGAGAATTTCTCCAGGATCCTGATGCTACATAAAACAACACAGAACTAAGGACTGAAAGTAAGTTGTCCTAGCTACATAAAGTGCAACATGTGCAACCTGGTGCTAACAGTGCAAGACAAAAAGACAGTGCAAACAGACAATACAAAACAAAACAGTACAGGACAGGTACAGAAAATACACAATATACAAAATAACACTGACCAGTATACTTTCTGTATAATATTTTATACAGTGCAGTGTGCGATTTGCTGAGTTTTGATGTCTGGAATAATTGCACACAAAGCCAAATCAACATGCTTGGTCAGTTGCATGAATGTGCATGTGTATAGGTGTTCATATTAAAGTGACCCATGATGGTGTATGTATGTGCAGTGAAATATATATTAAACTGTAAATGGAATGAAACAATTTACCTTCAATTGTGTTGGATTTAAGCTGAATCATCAACTAAAGCCTTTTATACATAGTTTCTCCATTTCAGAGAAATTGCTCGACTGGGTGCTTAGTAGTTTCTTGGCCAGCTGTGTGTCTCCAAGTCATTTTTATCTCATGATTAATGTCTATGATTAATCATCTATGAATGCAAATTTCTATTTAATTGATTTATCCTGGTGATCATATGCAGTGTTTTTCATGAGAAATCATCAATCATTAAGTTCATATGTTTTTACAAATGCAGTGATGGAACCTAATTTTAGAGCTGTTCTAAAGGTTTTCTAACTATAGCAACTCGATTTAATGTACTGACACAATGTCACACAATATTTGGGATATGTCATTGTTTCAGTACAGTAAGCCGGTTGCTATAGTTAGCTTTGTGGTGCTGACTCATCAGGTTTCTGTAAAGCATTTAATCACTGGTTTAGTAACTGCTTCTGTAATTACCACAATTAATCTTGTGTTTACTTATTCAGTGTGTAACTGGTTATGTGACTTTTTCAGTGAGAAAATCTTAGAGTTGTTGAAAGCATCGAGGAAAATTGCCAAAAGTGTTATTAGTCTAATACTAACAGATGTCTGTAAACTGGAAAATAAAGCTGTGTTCCATTAAAAATGAAAAAGAAAAATGCTTTTTAAAAAAAACCCTCCTTGAACTGCCACCTTATTGTGGTGGAGGGGTTTGAGTACCCGAATGAACCTAGGAGCCATGTTGTCAGCGGCCTAGTGCTCCTGGTAGGGTCTCCCAAGGCAAACGGGTTTTAGGTGACGGGTCAGACTAAGAGCGGTTCAAGACCCTTATGGAAATAGAATCAAGGACTGTTACGTCGCCCGGACTGGCATCACCGGGGCCCCACCCTGGAGCCAGGCCTGGGGTTGGGGCACGCAGGCAAGCGCCTGGTGGCCGAGTCTTTGCCTGCAGGGCTCGGCTGGGCACAGCCCGAAGAAAAGACGTAGGCCCACCTTCCCGTAGGCCCCCACCCGCAGGAAGGAGCATAAGGGTCCGGTGCCATGTGTTTTGGGTAGCAGTCATAGACGGGGGCCCCGACGACCCAAACCCTGGACAAAGAATCTGACTTTTGGGACATGGAATGTCACCTCACTGGGGGGGAAGGAGCCCGAGCTGGTGAGGGAGGTTGAGCGGTACCGGTTACAGATAGTCGGGCTTGCCTCCACACACAGCCTGGGCTCTGGGACTCAACTCCTTGAGAGAGGTTGGACCCTCTTCTTCTCTGGAGTGCCCCATGGTGAGAGGCGTCGGGCTGGGGTGGGCTTGCTTATAGCCCCCCAGCTCAGCCGCCATGTGCTGGAGTTTTCCCCGGTAAACGAGAGGGTTGTTTCCCTGTGCCTTCGGGCAGGGGATAGGTGTCTCACTGTTGTTTTGGCTTATGGGCCGAACGGCAGTGTGGAGTACCCAACCTTCTTGGAGACCCTGCGAGGGTTGCTGGAAGGTGCTCCGACTGGGGACTCCATAGTTTTGCTGGGGGACTTCAACGCCCATGTGGGCAATGACAGTGATACCTGGAGGGGCGTGATTGGGAGGAACGGCCCCCCCTGATCTGAACTCGAGTGGTGTCCTGTTGCTGGACTTCTGTGCTAATCACAGCCTGTCCATAACAAACACCATGTTCAAGCATAAGGGTGCCCATCAGTACACGTGGTACCAGGACACCCTAGGCCGGAGATCAATGATCGACCTTGTGATCGTGTCATCTGACCTTCGGCCGCATGTCTTGGACACTCGGGTGAAGAGAGGGGCGGAGCTGTCAACCGATCACCACCTGGTGGTGAGTTGGATCTGCTTACGGAGGAGGATGCCGGACAGACTTGGCAGGCCCAAACGTATTGTGAGGGTCTGTTGGGAACATCTTGCTGATCCCTCTGTTAGGGGGGTCTTCAACTCCCACCTCCGGGAGAGTTTCAACCAGATCCCGAGGGAGGTTGGGGACATTGAGTCTGAGTGGACCATGTTCTCCTCCTCCATTGTTGATGCAGCCATCCGGAGCTGTGGTCGCAAGGTCTCTGGTGCCGGTCACGGCGGCAATCCCCGAACACAGTGGTGGACACTGGAAGTAAGGGATGCTGTCAAGCTGAAGAAGGAGTCCTATCGAGCCTGGTTGGCTCGGGGGACTCCAGAGGCAGCTGAGGCATACCGGCAGGCCAAGCGAACTACAGCCGTGGTGGTCTTGGAAGCAAAAACTTGGGTCTGGGAGGAGTTCGGTGAGGCCATGGAGAAGGACTATCGGATGGCCTCGGGGAAATTCTGGCAGACCGTTCGGCGCCTCAGAAAGGGTAAGCAGCTCTCTGCCAACACTGTTTATGGTGGAGGTGGAGAGCTGCTGGTCTCGACTGGGGATATTGTCGGACGGTGGAAGGAATACTTAGAGGATCTCCTCAACCCCACTGACATGCCTTCCGTAGAGGAACCAAAGGCTGAGGACTCAGAGGTAGATTCATTCATCACCCAAGCTGAAGTCACTGAGGTAGTTCAGCAGCTCCTTGGTGGCAAGGCACCGGGGGTGGATGAGATTCACACTGAGTACCTTAAGTCTCTGGATGTTGTGGGGCTGTCTTGGCTGACACGTCTCTGCAACATAGCGTGGTGGTCAGGGACAGTGCCTCTAGACTGGGTGACCGGGGTGGTGGTCCCTCTTTTAAGAAGGGGGACCAGAGGGTGTGTTCCAACTATAGGGGGATCACACTCCTCAGCCTCCCAGGGAAAGTCTATTCCAGAGTACTGGAGAGGAGAGTCCGACCGTTAGTCGAACCTTGGATACAGGAGGAGCGATGCAGTTTTCGACCTAGTTGTGGAACACTGGACCAGCTCTATACTCTCCACAAGGTGCTCGAGGGTTTGTGGGAGTTTGCCCAACCAGTCCACATGTGTTTTGTGGACTTGGAGAAGGCTTTCGACCGTGTCCCTCGTGGCATTCTGTGGGAGGTGCTCTGGGAGTACAGGGTCCGTGTCCCTCTGTTAAGGTCTGTTCAGTCTCTGTATAACTGGAGCAGGAGCTTGGTTCGCATTGCCAGCTGTAAGTCAGATCTGTTCCCATGCATGTTGGACTCCGACAGGGCTGTCCTTTGTCACTGGTTCTGTTCATTGTTTTTATGGACAGAATTTCTAGGCACAGCCAGGGGCTGGAGGGAGTCCGGTTTGGGGACCACAGGATTTCATCGCTGATTTTTGCAGATGATGTTGTCCTGTTGATGTTGTCTAAGCCTGGACTTGGGTCAGCACCTCCAAATCGGAGGCCATGGTTCTCGACCGGAAAAAGGTGGCTTGCACCCTTCAGGTTGGAGGGGAGGTCCTTCCTCAAGTGGAGGAGTTTAAGTATCTCGGGGTCTTGTTCACGAGTGAGGGAAGGATGGATCGTGAGATTGACTGACGGATCGGTGCAGCGGCAGCAGTAATGCGGTCTATGTACCGGTCTGTTGTGGTGAAGAAGGAGCTGAGCTGGAAGGCGAAGCTCTCGATTTACCAGTCAATCTACGTTCCTACTCTCACCTATGGTCATGAGCTCTGGGTCATGACCGAAAGGGTAAGATCCTGGATACAAGCGGCCGAAATGAGCTTCCTCCATAGGGTGGCGGGGCGCTCCCTTAGAGATAGGGTAAGGAGCTCTGTCACCCGGGAGGAGCTCGGAGTAGAGCCGCCGCTCCTCCACATCAAAAGGGGGCAGTTGAGGTGGCTCGGGCATCTGTTTCGGATGCCTCCGGGACGTCTCCCTGGAGAGGTGTTCCAGGCATGCCCCACTGGGAAGAGGCCCCGGGGAAGACCCAGGACA
>JAUCMX010000003.1:23499502-23562002 GCA_033459395.1 Hemibagrus guttatus | reverse complement strand
AAGCCGATTTTATTATCGTGACCTCAGTGTGACAACCCGACAAACTCGCTAGTTCACTACTTCAGTGTTAGCTGAATCTATGCCAGTTTCTTTGCTTTGAATGAAAGACTGGAATAGCAGTTGAAGTTACACCAACTGTAAAAGTGCTCTGGATCCAGGGCTCATGGTTTGGTGTGTGTCTCAGACTATGGGATCAGATGTAGCTAATGTAGATAAAATTTATCTTGTAAAAAATATTCCAGTCTTGCTTGTGACATTTTCTCCTGAACAACTTCCATCTTGCAGCATTTTAACCCCTAATATAACACATCTAATCTCCCAGAATCCTCTGTAACGCTGTTGACGTCTGTGTATTAAAGTGTGTAAGAAAGCAGACCTGCAAACTAGAGCGGTGTAAAGATGAATGTCCTGTATGAACGGAAATACGAAACTAAACATGGACTAAACCTCATCTCCTCATCTTGCGTTCAAACATGTAATTGAAATAAAAGGTAACTATATGTAACACACTACTGTATACTGACTACTGATCAGTGGAATGTGTTTCTAATATTGCTTACATGCACATAAATTTACTCAATGCGTGTGCATGTAAATGTTTACCTTAATAAGCATTTAGTCTAACGGTAACACGGATGATAAATGTGGCACGTTTCTGGTTTCGGTCAAGAAGAGTCGGGAAATACGTAGGGAAAAACAAATCATGACGTTTTCTGCTTGTTTACTTTCATTCTCTGATGTAAACTCTTGTGCACACGACGTCATCTGCAGTCATCGTCTGTAAAAAAAAAAAAAAACGAAGATAAAATTCAAACATTAAGATACAGTTCATCCAAAGCAAATATACTAGGGTCATAAGACATAGTGATCATTCTTGTTTAATTTAAATTAGTAAAATTAATAATGCAATCCTTACCAGGATCAGTTCTCCGTCATTGGTTAGTTCTCTGGTCCAGGATGTCTTAGGGCCATCTCCTTTCTGGAGGGTTTGCTCACAGCTGATCTTACTGTCTGTCTCCCACAGAGGAAAGCTCTACGGACAGTTTCATAACAGGATTGTGTTATAATGAGGGGTGGAGGATGCAGAACAAATAAAACAACTCAAAGCAACTCAGTGAACTCCCAGAGTGAAAAGCTGAGAAGGAGGGGAAAGGGGATTTAGCGAGTAATGTGGTTATCGTGAGCTTTTTGGAGTGTTTAATTTGGACATGGTGAAAGGAGCACATCTGTTCGGTGTGTGTGTGTGTGTGTGCATGTGTGTGTGTGCAGCTGTGCCTGAATGACTTTTCAAATATGTGATGTTCTCAGAAGTGGCTAGAAATATGGAAAATACAAAAGCTGGTCCAGACTGAAGGATGGATAAACCATACATGACTGAGACATGAGAGAGGACAGGAGTGAGACAGGACGTTCAGGTACATGTATATATATAAAAAAAAACAATATTCCATTCTTACTTCTCATTCCTACTTCTTCAGAAGTGAAGAAAAATATGTATTAATGGAGTACTAAAGTGAAAAACTATGATTCTGTCCTTAAAGGAGTCTTTTATGATTACAAAATTACAAATGAAATAATTTGAAAGTGGGATGTTTTAATAATTTGAATCGGTTTCTAAAAATCATTTTCATCTGCTTTCAAAGCCATTTTCATCTTATATCTATGCACATTTGGTGTGGACGCTGCTATGTTTTTATATCTTAGTACAGACCAAAAAGCCTCACAAGAACAGGAATATCAGACAGTTAGACCTTGTGGGAATATTTGTCTGATCCCCATGAGAAAAACTATTCCAGCTTTTTCCTTTTGGGTACTGAATTTAAGGTGTAGCATAACATTAATTAGCTACAGTAATAATGATGTCAATAGAAAATTTCTCACAAAGACAGTAAGACATGTGTGTGTGTGTGTATACCGTGCAAGGTCGTCCATCCACTGTGGTCTCAATAAACTCCTGTCCCACAGTGAAGGTCACATGGGTGGTTCTAACCGAGGTGGAGGTCTTGATTGACAGCGTCTCGCCGTCCTGTGTAATCTCCACAGATGGTTTTGATGCTGCTGCTACAGCAATCTTCCGGAGCATCACATTCACACCTGAGAACAAACAGAGAGAGAGAGAGAGAGAGAGAGAGAGAGGGGAGAGAGAGAGAGAGAGAGACAGAGAGAGACAGAGAGAGAGAGAGAACACAAAAATCAAATGGAATGGGGTTCTCAGTCTCATACACCTGAGGCATTCTCACAGAGAAAGTAAGTGTGTGTACTCTGTAAACACGGCCCTGTGAAACCTCCGTGGACTTCAGACATGCTTTCAATAAACATTCCTGTTGGAAAAAATAGGGCAATGGGAAGGGGGGGGGTGGCTGAGGTTGGGTGAGATCATTAGATTTGAGAATTAAACTTGGATATTTGTCGTCCCCATGGGCACCATTTGATGACTTCATCAAAAGATCTTTATGATACTCACCCATTCAACAACCTCTCCCGCTCTCTACAGTCCACACACACAACACACACACACACACACACACACACACACACACACACACACACAAACTCAGTGTCTAGTTACAGATTACTCACTGTCGTGGCAATCTAGCCAAGTTAAAACGCTACATTGATTAAAACAGTGTGTGTGTGTGCGGTTGTGTGGAGAACTGCAGAACTTAATGATCCCAGGGCATGCAGTAATCTGTTACACCTTCCTATGAAAACGATGGGCAAGGGACAAAAAGGAGAGAGGAAGAAACGTGTGAATAAAAACTGAAGACTGAAGAGAGACTAGAAAGTAAAAGTAAGTAAGAAGGACAGGAAAGAAAAAAGAGAGGAGACAGCATGGAAAATGCTGTGAGTTGCAACGAGAAGCCAGTGTGCGTGTGTGTGCGAGTGTGCGCATGTCTGAATTTGTGTCGAGTTGAATTTCACACTCTTCCCCTAACACACATTCCCACCTGTCACCAAGGGTATATATACACACCAAGACAGACACCCACACAGGGGAAACCAAAACTCAAATCCAGTCACACACACACGCACAAATGGAGACATGCAAACTGACTGCTGGCTGTCTTTGAAATAAAATCTGGTCCAAATAAGTCTATATTTCCTTCACAAACATCCAGAAACACTTGAACCTCATTTGTAACATCGTAACAAGTGGCTGATGGTGTAATAACATGTGTCCCTCAAAGATTTTCCTGTACCACACATTAGTGTCTGTTTACTGCACAATGTCTCTCTGTCGCAAGCACAGCTAGTGAAGTCAGCTCTGTCATGTCTTTCATTTCATTCCTTTTAAGTCCTTATGCTTATCGACCACTGACACAATGATGCCCTCCCCGGACCCCACTAATGAACTGGGGAAGACTGACCACACACTGTGGTGGTCAGAGTTAGTGTCAGTGTCACAGTTCAGGGGTCAGAGGAAGTATTTGAGAATAAAGCAAAGAGGAGGACGAGAAGGGCATGAAAGGGTGGTGACAGCTTGGCTCCATCTGTGCACTGAGCCTTTAGATGAAACCGAAGGAGCTTGGCTTCTCTCACTTCTAGACTTAAGAGAGAATGAGAGAGAGCGAGAGCGAGAGAGAGAGAGAGAGAGAGAGAGAGAGAGACAGAGCTACTAAAGGCAGTCTCAAAAGGGCATCCCTCAATCACTCTATCAGTCATCCTGTCAATCATATACATTCTTCACGTAGATTCCCTGTCCCTCATTGTTTATGAGGACATTGGTCAAACTTAGTATATGAGTAATGTATCTGTTAGTCTGTATAGTGTCTGCTCTGTGTATGACACACCCCACTCATGCAGATAGTACTGACAATAAACTATTCACACACACTCTATCCCTCCATCTGTCTCATTTTCTTTCTTTTGTGCAGTAGTGCATGGCGTCTTCCCCAACCCCGCTCCAACCCATCAATCCATCGCTGGCAGCCTTGCTTAGCCTCAGGTAACAAGTGGTGCTTGCGGGCACTGGCCTGATGTCCTTGTGCAATTGGGATGCCAATCAAAGCATGGTATTGTGACACACACACACACACACACACACACACACAAACCGACTCCAGTTATTCTGGTGAGAACAATGGTGCCATTTAACAGCAGTTTAATGAACTAGGGTCAAAGAACATGTGACTAGTCCGTATTGATGACCTCTTGTTCACGTTCACACACACACACACACACACACACACACACACTAAACCACAAAGTATGTCTTTGGTGCTCATACCAGACAAGAAGCCATGCATAGCTGCATGCACAGTTTTGAGCACAATGTTATAATGACTTTATGCACACACAAAAGCAATGCAGAGTTGGAGTCAGTGACTTGGTTCTATTGTATTCAGAAAATAAGGGGTGAGAAAGTTCAGTCTAGGCTCCTTTATCATGTGTACTAGTGAGTGCATGTATGATAAAGACCCCCTACCCCAGTGGGTGGATGTGAGAGAGAGTGCCTGAGAAGGAGAAGTGTGATGGCTTTGCTGGTATGTAGTCTTGTTTCTCACTGTTCTATGTATTAATGCATGATAGTTATTTTTATAGTGTCATATTGGCTTACCCAGCGCTTTCAGAAGCTCCTCGAAGTTTTCTGAACTCTTCATTTTCCAGGTGCCGGAGAAGTCAGGGATTGTGCGGTCCATGATGCCCTATGACTGTCTTTTCCTAATTCCTGTTTTTTTTTAATTATTATTATTTATAATTGTATTGAATTTAGCAGTTTTTTCCCAACCTACTATTTTGCTTCAAGCTCTGCGTTTCTTCTGGTAAGATGTACAATCCTTCAGCCTTCTCGTTCCTTTTTGCTGCTCAGGCCAAAACTTGTACAAAGTGGACCGCAGGAGCTGCAAAAGCCTCTTATCCTCCACTTTAACCGCAAGAACTCACACCTTTTAGACGAAAACTCCGCCCGAACCACGCCCAGAGAATCAAAGAGCCAATCCGAGATAGAGATTAGGACACTTGCCCGCCCCGGACACGCCCCTTCGGAACATGCGCTCTCTCCAGAAGAGAGCTTTTATATAAAATAAGCAAATATTCTAAATGAGTAAAAGAATGTGTTTTATGAAACTTGCAAAATAGAAGAAAGTAGAAAATCTTTTTTTGTCAAATCTACACAGGCATATATTCCTGTGTTTTGGTCACATAGGTTATATAAGGATTGTGTAACAGTTTTGAATGGCGTGCTCCTGTAATTGCCCTGCATGGGGAGTTTAGCCAACTTGTCCCAAATCATGGAGGATGGCAGAATTCTGCGCATGCAATGGACGCACAAAAATCTCATTTAGCGGATACACACATTCAAATAAATAGGACACCTATGTGAGCTCTAATTTAACACTGGGAAGACCGAAAACCCAGCTGGAAGATTCAGGGAGGATTTACCCAAAAGGCACGGCTGCTTGGCCCCCATGCTGCTCTGGCGGAAGAAAGGCGAGGGGCTAAGGGGGCAAGAGAAGGGTTTTTTTTTCCCCTTAGGGCCCCTAACTTAATGAAGACACGGGGCCGGGTAGTTTGAGATGATGGATGATGGATATGTACAAAGAGATCGTTAAACATTGACTTTTGATGGATAATCTCGAGCACCATATTGAACGTCGCATTAGCGCGCGCGTTACCGGGGTGACCCGAGTCTCCCACTTCTTGCGCGCGCTTAAAAATTGGGTACCCCCCCCCCCCCCCCCCCCCACACACACACAAAATGCACGCGCACACACACACACAACTGTAGATATTTCCCCTGTTTATACTTAGGTTGACTGTATTAGTTTTGATTTTCTTTTATGGCATATGGCAAATCTTTTTATATAATCTTTATACTTCTGTCCTACATCGGCACCTTTTTTTGTTACTGTTTTTTTCTCTCCATCCTATATTGATGCTTTGGCAATGTTGTGTGCATTGTAAATGATCATGCCAACTGTTTTTTGTTTTTTTTTGTAGACTGCTCGTGTTACGGTCTGCCTGAGCCACACAGCAGTGAACTAAGGGCCATAACCCGCACACGTTTACACAAACAAAGGCTTCATGTTCACACTAGTTCTTCCTTGTCCAACAACATACAGTGAGTCACTGCTCTCAAATATCAGTGGGACTATCTGTGTCTCTATCTCGTCTCCATCTCTCACCCCTCCCATCCATCCCAGTTTTCTCTCTCTCTCTCTCTCTCTCTCTCTCTCTCTCTCTCTCTCTCTCTCCCGCCGGCTGTGTCATACACACGCTTTGTTCAGGTGTTAGTTCTTTGGCTGCAGGCTCACATCATGTACTATACTACAGTAAGTATGAATTACGACTACATGTCAGCGGCCCTCCCATGTCGTAAATACCTGATTCTCTCTCTCTTTTCTCTCTCTCTCTCTCCTCTCTCTCTCTCTCTCTCTCTCTCTCTCTCTCTCTGTGTCGAGATTAAAATACAAAAAGATATCTTTCAATAGACATATGCCCTATAATTTAGATATTAAGTATGACAAATTGCTTTAAACTCTTTACATCTACCATAAGTATTCACAATTCTATACACTGCACCAAGTGCACACCCTCAGAATGAAATTAAGGTTGCCATGGTGATACCATTAAATGCTTACCCCTTGTGAACCATGTTGACTATATGTCACTATACAGCCAAATGTTTGCAGACACCTAACAATCTAACCCAAACTGGTTGCTCTTGTAGCATTACAATTTTCCTAACTGGAACTGTGATTGCTAGTACAAATACACTATATTGCCAAGAGTTTTGGGACACCCCTTCAAATCATTTAATTCATGTGTTCCAATCACTTCCATGGCCACAGGCGTATAAAATCAAGTACCTAGGCATGCAGACTGCTCCTACAAACATTTGTGAAAGAATGGGTCGCACTCAGGAGCTCAGTGAATTCAATTGTGCCACCTGTGCAATAATTCCATTCGTGTAATTTCCTCACTACTAAATATTCCACGGTCAACTGTTAGTGGGATTATAAGAAAGTGGAAGCAATTTGTAACAAGTGCAATGCAAAGCGTCAGATGCAGTAGCACGCCACCACTGGACTCTACAGCAGTGGAGACGTGTTCTCGTTATAGCTGTAAAGGGCAGGCCAACTAGGTTAAGAATGGGATGTCATCAAAATTCATGTGCATGTAAAGGTAGATGTCCCAAAACATTTGGCATTATAGTGTATGTTACAGAATAACAATGCTCCTGTGCATAAAATGAGAACCATTAGGACATGGTTTGCCAAGGTTGGTATAGAAGAACTCAAGTGACCTGCTCAGAATCCCAGACCTCAACCCCACCAAACACCTTTGGGATCAACTGGAACATCGACTGCGCATTGACTGGGTAGCTTAGTGGTTAAGCTTAGTGGTTAAAGCGTTGGGCTACTGATTGGAAGGTTGTGAGTTCGAATCCCAGGTCCTTAAGCAAGGCCCTTAACCCTCAATTGCTCACTGGGCATCTGCCAAATGCATCAATGCTCTTGTGGATGAATGATCACAAATCCACACAGTCAAGCTGCAAAATCTAGTGGAAAGCCAGCAACAGCATTCTAACAGCAAAGTAGGGTACTAAATGTGGAATGGTCTGTAAAGAAGCACAAATGAGTGTGGTGGTCAGCCATGCTTTACTTTAAAAGCTAATTAAAATACACCACATGCACAGAAGACAAGAAGACAGAAAAGTACAGTATAAATAGTGCATGATATATTTAACTGAGCAAATCCCTAATTTGACTCATGATATCACATTACAAACTTTTATTATTTGTTCTATATAAAAACAGTTAAAGTCCACCAAAGTGACAAATAAAGATGCTAGAAGAAATCTTTTAAGAGCTTACATTTTAAGCTTTAAACGTCAATGTACACCTGCATTTCCTTACCAGTACCAGTGTCCCAAGTAAGACCAGTTTAGGCTAATAACCTTTAACTATCCAGAAAATCCCTGAGGAGCCTTGTAATGCTGTTTTCTGTAACATGTAGTCAACATTTTTATACAGGTCCATGTTTGTAGTTTATTTCTGATGTCATGTTTTGAGTGGGTGTCATAAATGTCCACTTCTGTAATGTGAAATTTATGAGGACCAGTTTGCCAGCATTTCTGCTGGTACTTTGAACAATAGGAGCTCCTTACCTGGGGGGTAAATTATTCATAAATACCTGAAGGAGAAAGGGAGTAGAGTAAGAGAGAATGTTGTTAGACCGTTATGTTCTGCCCCATGGGTCTAATGAGCAGCACAGTCTTTCTCGATCTTCCCGTCCTGTTCTCTTTGCATCCCCCCTTTCTTTGCTTCCAGTTCACCTCACCCACTTTCACTCCATCAGTCCATCCCTCCCTCCCTCCCTCCCTCCCACCCACCGTCTCCCCTTTTGTTCTTTTGTGATGCTGGGACCACATTCCACACTGCAGAGATGCTGGGATTGCAAAAAAGAGAGAGTTGGGGGAGGGAGAGGCGGGGACTGGTGCTTAGCTCATTTTTTATTGTATTGTTCTAGGTTTCAGAAAATGAGAGAGGGAATGATTCAGAACAGGAGATCAAAGACAGAAAAGGAATGGCAGTTAGAGGATGGGGGCAGAGAGAGAGAGAGAGGGGGGGGGGGGAGTCATCAGGGAAAAGGAGAGGTGCTTTGCAAGCAGACAGTAAATATTTCTGTGCACTTTTCAGAGAGGGATTAGGGTTTCGTTTAGTTCCGTTTCTTTGGCAAGAACTCTGCACGGTAAGTGATACTCCACTCAGGGGACTCACATAACCAAAAACACACATACCACTGACACATACGTATACATGTGCCTGCACACACTCAAACACACCCACAATTCACAAACTGTTTCACACACACTGACCAAATAATAGATGTTCAGACGCATTCATATCAACATTGATACATTGCAAAAACGTCGCCATGCGTAAACCATGTTAGCCACACACACACACACGCACACACACACATGCTGACACACACAGTGCACTGTTCTAATAGACAAATGTAATGCAAGGGTTTTTCCAGTACCAAATTAAACTCTGTGAGAGACATGAACACATTTGATACTGAGCTATTTTTAAAGCAATGCCTAAGTACTTTTTCATGGCTTCTGTGTAGCTTCTTCGTAAACTCAGAACGCACAGTGCATTTCTCCCATTCTGTTCTTTGTTCTTCTCTGCCACATTGTTCTATCCATCTCTCCATTCCTCCCTCACTCAGTCAAATCAGGCTAAAGCAGAGGAAGTTCAAGCAGAACCTCATTGCCTGAATGCTTATCTATTTATCTCCCAAATCACTTCCTTCTGTGGTCTAATCTCCTATTTTTTTCTCCCTGAGGTTACACACACACACACACACACACACACATTTGTTCTACTATCCTTACAAGAGCCTTTCACTGACATACTGACATAATTAATAATGTAGCCAAATTATGCACAAAAACCTAACACTAAACGTAACCTCAATAACCAAAAAAAAACCCACCCCATTTTGACAAAAAAAATCTTTGTAACAAAAAAAAAATAGCTGGGATCAGCCAAAAGGTAGCCTACCATCCTTAATGGGACATTTGGTTCCCGTCAAGATATAAATACATGCACACACATATACACTCACACACACTCACACACATACACACACACACACACACAAATTCATTCAAACAAAAACTTTATGTGTGCCTGTTACAGGGTTCAGCAGTGATTTGTGGTGCTTGTTAAGTCCCTGCATGCATTAAACTCATACCAGCCACTAAACCAACCAGGCACTAACCCTGACCTTGAGCCCTCACCTTTGCCACCTGATCTCAATTTCTGCCCATTTCCTTCTCTCTCTCTCTCTCTCTCTCTCTCTCTCTCTCTCTCTCCCTCCCTCCCTCCCTCTCTCTCCCTCCCTCCCTCCCTCTCTCTCCCTCCCTCCCTCCCTCCCTCTCTCTCCCACCCTCTCTCTCCCTCCCTCCCTCTCTCTCCCTCCCTCTCTCTCCCTCTCTCTCTCTCTCTCTCTCTCTCTCTCTCTCTCTATCTATCTAATAAGAGGGAATTTCTAAGTCATCATGAGTCACTGTTTTGTTGAGTTTGATTCAGAGTGCAGGCTAAATGATCTCTTTTTCATACACCATCCATCTAGGGCTCAATCATTTGAGACCTACATGTGAGTATGCGTGACTCAACATGTGGGGTGAGTTTTCTCCAGATGCCTGAGTTACTTGCCCAGTACTTCCTTTTTTTCCCTCCCAGTCCTCCCTTTTCCTGGCCTTCAGCGGATCTAATTATCAGGTTCATTCATTATAAGAAAGAGAGAGAGAGAGAGAGAGAGAGAGAGAGAGAGATATAGGTCAAAAAAGGGTGGAAAAAAGTGCAGCATGTGACATATTCCTGCATGCACACCCACACACATTTAGATGTATACACAAACCCCATTTTCCCACTTGACCGGAGCAAATGGTGAAGGCTTTCTTGCCACTTTCCTGTATTGGGGTGGAGGCTTTTGTGAGTGCCTTTTCTGACAAAGGCATCATAAACTCTCTGTTCTCTAACAAACTTCAATCAAACATCTACCAGAGCAATAAAACATGCAAAACACCTGCAACTAAAGGGAGTGTGGCAAAGACACAGAAACAAAAGGGGAAGAGTAACCACAGAGATAAAGAGGAAAATATTAGAAACACAAAAGTACACAAAGAGGAAAGATCTAATGGTTGATTATCTCACTTTCTTTGTCTCTCTGACAGGAATTTCAAAAACATAAACCCTCATATTAGATGTTTTGTTAGTTTAGTTGTTTCCAATAAATGAACTCTTTCACCCACAACAGCCGACGGCCAAAGCTTCTGAAGCCGGGTTGTGTTTATGTGTGTGTATGTGTGTGTGATTGTGGTTTGTGTGTGACTCGTCAAAGCTGCCAGTGAGCTGTATCCTGGAAGATGGAGCAGCCCTTGTGCTACTGATTACTGCATGTGGGTCAGCTTTTAAAAACCTGTTGGAAAAAAAGCGTGCAAAAGAAATTTTATAGGAGGAAGAGTTAATATAAATAGTTGATATAAATAGAAAGATATAGAAGTAAAAGGAAGAATTTAAAAGAAAAATGGACATGGACATCTGAGAATGAAAATGCTGGACACAGTGTTTAGTGGAGAAGTAGAGATGGTGACACATTAAAGGAACAAAAACACTTGGCCCCTTAAAGGAAAATCAACCCAAAGCTATTCTGACTCATTGCCTTTATCCTATGATGAAATATTTCTATCCTGATGGGCGTTTATAGGGCATGAGGGCTCACTGACTCGCTTGCTGAGTATGAAAATTATATAAATCATATGCTACGGCCTTCACAGTCACCACATCCCAACCCAAATGAACACCTATGGGAATTTCTAGACTGACTATTTACATAGCGCTCACCAACACCACCATCAAAACACCATTTGGAATATATTTTGGAATAATTCTGTCCAGTACAAAATACTCTATGCCAGGCGCACTGAAGCACCACATCTTGTGGCAGCCCAAAACACTTTCCGTTTATCATATCTCTGGATTTTGTCATTAGCTGCAGACTTGATTTATCTTTACTGAATATGCTGTGCAATGAAAATAGTTGTACTTGGCACTAATGCACTAAAATAGCACTAATGTACTTGGAATTATCATGTAAAGAAATCTGCATGGTGTAAGAAATTGAGCAGTACAGGGCACATGTATGTGGAAAATGAGAATATTACTCTAATTATTATTCCAAACCTACTCTACTAATGGCTCACTATGATCTGGCAATTTTAGATTGCATTAAACAAGGCATAAAATTTACATATAGGTGTATGGGTCATTTGTTAAACGTTGTTGTTTCCCGAATCAAATTCTTGAACACAGTATACAGTACAAACCATTTTTTACTGAACTGATTTTGAATTGAGAGAAAGACGTGGGAATGAAAACAAACTGCTTTTCCCAAGCTCACACCTTATTTTATGCACCGTCATTTTTTAATAAAAAAAAAACAAAAAACAAAAAATCTGTTCATTTTGGCCAGAAATTTGAGTTAAAGTACAGGGCAGTTCCTCATATTCTCTCCACCCTGCTCTGACTGTCTGGTGGCTTTCCTCCACCCATCCATAACTTTTCACTCCACACTCATTCTTTCAGCTTCTGCTTATGTTTTCCTCTTTTTTTCCCACAGAGGGATTGTTCTGTGCACTGACTCTCCTTGTCGCCTGTGTGGTTCTCAAGTCATTTTTCCACTGTGACTTGTACTGTACCAGCCTGTCTGCCAGCCTTTGCTCTTTTAGTTGTTGTTACAGCCTGCGCAGTGACCTCAGAAGACTTTATAATGTCCTTATATATACAATATATTGCCAAAGGTTTTGGGACACCCCTCCGAGTCATTGAATTCAGGTGTTGTTTTTCAGGGGTTGGACTTGGCCCCTTAGTTCCAGTGAAAGGAACTCTTAATGCCTCAGCATACCACGACATTTTGGACAATTTCATGCTCCCGACATTGTAGGAACAGTTTGGGGATGGTCCCTTCCTGTTCCAACATGACTGCACACCAGTGCACAAAGCAAGGTCCATAAAGACATGGATGAGCGAGTTTGGTGTGGGGGAACTTGACTGGCCTGCACAGAGTCCTGACCTCAACCCGACAGAACACCTTTGGGATGAATCAGAGCGGAGACTGAGAGCCAGGCCTCTTTGTTCAACATCATCACCTAACCTCACAAATGAGATTCTAGAGAAATGGTGAAAAAGTCCCATAAAAACATAAATAAACCATGTGGAAAGCCTTCCCAGAAGAGTTGAAGCTGTTATCGCTGCAAAGGGCAGGCCAACTCCATATTAAATTCATGTCCATGTAAAGGCAGACATCCCAAAACTTTTAGCAATATAGTGTATATCACAGCACTCTTTGTGAAATGAGATATAATATAAAACAGCACATTGAGCCAATCATCTACAACAAATCCAGAATAATTCTGTTGATGGGGCCAAATTTAAGACATTCATTTCAAGAAACACCTCACATGCACAGTGCCCCACAGTATAATAGAAGCACATGGAGTAGCAGAGGAATGAAGGATTTTGACATGTTAAAGGTGAATGAGAGGTGAAACTTGAGGAACAGATGAAAAAGATTGGAGAACCAGAATTTAGTAAACACTCATTAGTATGAAGATAATCCCCTAAAATCCTCTTGGTTCTACAGCTGCAGTCATTCAGTCTGGTAGGCCTGAAGCATGGTGACTGAGGATCTGGACATTATTTGCATAGTGGTGCCATCTAGTGTTACTTCATGGTTCAAATATTTTACAGACTTAATAAGACCCAGTTCATGATTTCTGTGAAACCGTTTCCTCAAAAAGCAAACCTTCTGCAGATCTCAAGAATAAAAAAATAAAATAAATAAACTTAAAAAATACCAAAAATAGATTATGGAATCATTTGTTTGATTGTGTGTGCATTTTTTCATACTTTCATTCATATTAACAGCTTTATTTTGGTCAAGGTTTAGCCAGTCCAGGGCAAGAACACAGACTGGGTGCGACACCACTTTTTGCAGCATACGTGCACATATCCACCCCTAAGGGCAATTTAGACACTTGTCCAGTTCCTGGCATGTTTGCTAGAAGATGACAGTTTTGGACTAGAGCTAAACATTTAATGTACTGTATCTAACAAGTAGCTTCACAAATACACAAAAAAGTGTTTCTCATTACAGCAGCTTTTCCATGAAAACAGGCTTAAATACTAGCTTCACATGGCATCTAATCTTAATTTTTGAATAAACAATTCTGTATTATTTTCAACTTTAAGGTACTAGGAAACCTGTCTTCCACCTAAACTTTAGGAGAAATGATAAGAAGAAGCCTTTATTTATCCCAGCTTAGGAAGTTGGGGTCTTCAAAATAGCTTGAATAGCATATATCAAAACCCCAGTCTGCTTTAAAATCTTTCCTTGGGAGAGACCTTGCTGATGCAGTATAACTACCTTGTCTTGTAGCTGTGTTCAGTCTATGACCTGTGACATGAAACTGTCTTCCACAACCTCACCTTAGTAGCAGAGTTTGGCTGTATATCACCCAGTTTTAAGCCTCCTTCACAGCTGTTTCTGATTCAGTAAATGACTGTGTTTCAACCTACATATGAAACTGATGATCCTTAGCACCTGCTTGGTATATAATCATAAACCTGACTCTGATCCTACAAAAGCCCCGACTTTGTGCAAGTGTACAAAGTGTGCAAGTCTCAGAATTGATCCTGGTTTGAAGCCAAAAGGTAGTCACAGGAAATATTGTTTTGATTTCGATTTATATATATTATTTTGTATTTGTACCTGCAGTGCAAAATGAAGGAAATAAACATGGCTTCTTTTGGGTAAAGAGGAAGTTGATCAACAGGATCTTTCTAACTAGCAGGCAATATATTCAATAGTACTGGGTTCATTTATGTAATAAATCTTAATAAATATTTCAGACTTGTCTTTAAGTTTAAGCTTCCAGTGAAGTGTTTCTTCTCTATAGCCACAACACACCATTTTAACTGCAAATAATTACAAACCACACAATTAATTCTAAGGCCGTAATCCGCCACAAGACAAATCTCAAATACATTTGTTGTTATTGCTTCAAAATATACTTATAACTGTTACTGTTGGACCCTCAACAAGTAAGTAATGTTTTACATTTCCAATTTCTGTAGCTTTATTTGTTCATTTTGGGAATAACAGTTACTAGTTGAAAAATTTCACTCTTTATTTTATCACGCAGCTCAACTTGAATATTTGTAAACACATACAATAAAGCTGCATATAAAAATCCTTAGTGATAAACTGAGACCAGTGTTGAATTGGTACCTACATTCTACCTACAAGACTTACAGCTGGACCCAAATAAGACACTGTAAGAGTCAGCTCAACTCAGCATATTCTAATGCAACACCCTGTTTTTTAATCCAATGCTGTTACAGTTAATTCAATACTATAAGATTTTGCAAATCAACACTCTGAGGTAACCAGATTCTATTTATTTAACACTGATGTATGATCAGAAAACTAGAGAAAAAAGTGAAAACTAGAAGGCTTTTGGACATGACCACTTTAAATCCTGAGCTTGGCTGCCCTGACCTTTCTCCACAGTCAGGTTGATTATTACTGGGCATCAGATTTTCTGGGTTCCCCTCAAAATGAACAGGGCGACACGTGTCCTGAACTTTGTCACACCCAAGGATGATGTGTTTGGTCTCATTGCGAATGCTCCTAATGCCACACAATCCCTCGTTTACGTTCACACGCACCGTCACAAAGGAGAATTTTTCCTTGCTGATGCACAGGTTGTCGGAGTGCCGTTTTCCACCAGCCTTGGTGCACACTGCGTTCACACGATCTCTGTCATCCTCATAGAAAAACGACTGGGTAGGTCTGCCGCACGTCTTAATCTGCCTGAGCAGCGCGTTCCACACGTTCTGGTCCCATGTCTTTGGCACACCATCAGGCAGATGCCGCTTTAGGAAGGTGGCGTGAGCGTTGTTATATTTTGCTCGCATGCATGGATTTGGGTTGACATCCACAGATGAGCAGAGAGAAAGCACAGAGGTCAAAAGGATCAAGGTGAGGACTGTCATTCTCATGGACACCTGCACAGAATAGAAGATCACTCTCTTAATTAGGGCTGCAGTTATTTTACTAATCGAATATTCTACCGATTGAAGTATTGAACTTGTACTGTTGTGGTACACCAGTTCAATCTTACAGTAATCACACTGTACAGAGTTTTCTGTCTGTTTTAGTTTGAAATGATTCCAAACTTTGAAAACTTTCTGCCGTTTTCTTTGGCCTGAATCTTCTTGCCCCTCACCATTTTCTCTGGTTTAGCGGGTTGTGCATCAGTAATAATGGTCCGTGGGGAAATGCAGCGCTCTGTGCGTAGTTACAGTAAATGGACTAAACGAAGCTTCGAGGCAACTAATTTGCCCCGATGATTTTTTGTATTCGAATTACTCGAGTTACTTGAGGAATCATTTCAGCCCTAGTCTTAATATCATCATAGACGCCATAAAATGTTTCTATTCCCATTTGTGTAATAATTTATTGTGACCTGACATGAAACATGATAGTTATATAACTATATGGCCAAAGGTTTCGGGACATCTGCCTTTACATGCACATGAATTTAATATGGAGTTGGCCTGCCCTTTGCAGCTATAACAGCTTCAACCCTTCTGGGAAGGCTTTCCAGAAGGTTTAGGAGTGTGTTTATGGGAATTTTTTTGATCATTCCTCTAAAAGCGCATTTGTGAGGTTAGGTGCTGATGTTGGACGAGAAGGCCAGGCTCACAGTCTCTTCTCTAATTCATCCCAAAAATGTTCTATCAGGTTGAGGTTAGGATTCTGTGCAGGCCAGTCAAGCTCCTCCACACTAAACACACTCATCCATGTCTTTATGGACCTTGCTTTGTGCACTGATGTGCAGTCGTGTTGGAACAGGAAGGGGTCATCCCCGAAGTGCTCCCACATATTTGGGATCATGAAATTGTCCAAAATGTATGCTGAAGCATTAAGAGTCCCTTTCACTGGAACTAAAGGGCCAAGCACAACCCCTGAAAAACAACACCTGAATTCAATGATTTGGAGACGTGTCCCAAAACCTTTGGCAATATAGTGTATATGTATTTTATTAGATGAAGACTTATTTACATAAATAAATGTACATACTGGAAATCAATTCTAATACAAAGAAAGTATATCAGCAATCAACTGGGACAAAATGTGATCTCTATCGTTAAAAAAAACACAAAATTACGCTGCAGTGCCTTGCAGTAAACACAATGTTATCAGGATATCACGATAATACAAGTTATTTATCATGATATGAATGTATTGTCACATTGCTAATCGGTAAGAAGACAGTCTATGCTGGCAGCCCAACAGCAGTTAAATATAGCCTGGCATTTGATACTGTTTGGCTGTGTTACTTAAACGAATGTTGTTCTTAAAGTAGTAATTAAGTAAGTAAGTAAATAAGAATACACATAAAACAATAGGATTTGTCTTAAGATATACTAGAACAGAGAGAAATGTAAGAGAAAGGAAATGAATGTTATAAACTTCACTTACTTTCAGAACCCCTGCAGTAAGCGGACTAACACAAGGTTTAGCTGAACAACAAAACTCAAATATGATTTTCACTCTGTTGTTTAAGCTCTTGCTTTCTTGTTAAGTGTGTGTGTGTGTGTGTGTGTGTGGGTGTGGCCACATGCTGTATTTTCCACTGCCTTTTTTATCCACTACAGGACAGGATATAAACTGTATTCACACAATCATTGGTTCGTATATTTCACCTCCCCTTCACGCTGATTGGTCCTTTCCCCTGTCTGTCATCTTTTATGTCCTGTATTCAGCCAAAAAGCGCTTGATGTTATTGCAGCTGTTTCACTGCGTGAGCATTCACATTGGTGTACAGTTCATAAGGATTCAGTTTTAGGTGTGTCTCATAGCGTAATTATTTGCTATTCAATTATTTGCTATTCAAGAGTTTTGTCACGGTGTCCAGCTCCACTGCCTCACCCAGATCCAGCACTCCAGTTCCTGGACTTCACCTGCACTCTCTCTCTCTCTCCGTCCCTCACCTGTCTAACACCTTCGAGCCACCTGAACCTTTTACTTGAACCTTATACTTTTAATTTTTAAATGATAGAATATTTATTTTTTATAATATTTCTAACATCTGGATATTAGATAATTAACAAAAAATATGAAATCAACTAAAAATAGCTTTATGAATAATTTTTCTACATGTTTTTTGGGTACACCTTTGTTAGATTATAACTTTATGTAGGTGCTTGCAGAGCAAATGCAGTAGTGAGGAAATAATAAGAGTAAATAACAAGCTCATTAAGTACAGGTCTGAGAGATGAGCAGTGTTTAACCGCCATTCCAGTCATGATGAACTCTTGTGGTGGATCCTGGAATTGTCTTTCCTCTGATGCTTCACAAATTCTTGCTAACATGCACAACTTGTGTGACAAAATACAAACGTTGCCACTGAAGCCTGTTAGCGCTATTTTGTGGTTTTCCATAAATGGTCATGGTCTCTTCAGTGTTGGAAAAAAACAAAAGATGAGAGCTGCTTTCACACCAGTTCTGTAAGTCTAGTTTCACAAAGGGTTGTAAAACCTCAGTGAGCATGTGAACTTTTAGTGTCTTGTATGCATTCCCATGGCTTGGTTATAAATATGGAATTTTTAAGACTTTTAAAACACCAGTTTCTATACTATCCAACAGTTTCTATGCACTTTCTAGAATTTCTTTGTAAAATTGCCATAGGTACAGAGTTTTTCTTCTGTACTGCTCTCTTCCGTGCTTCCTGAAACTTCACATCTTACTTCTTACTTCGCATGAGCAAAGCTTCAGCTTATTCACCTTCAGATAAGGATTCAGTTTTAGGTGTGTCTCATAGAGTAATTATTTTCTATTCAATTATTTGCTATTCAAGAGTTTTGTCACGGTGTCCAGCTCCACTGCCTCACCCAGATCCAGCACTCCAGTTCCTGGACTTCACCTGCACTCTCTCTCTCTCCGTCCCTCACCTGTCTACTCACTCTGCTGCACTAATTGCCTGAAGACATTCACCTGTGCGTCCTCTAACCCGTAGCAGTTACTCTAGACCTGTTACTTGGTCAGCTCGTGCTTTGTGCCAGAGAGCCAACACCTTCGAGCCACTTGAACCTGAACCTGAACCTGAACCTGAACTTGAACCTGAACCTGACCTGTAATCCTGTGTGCTTCTGACTCCCACTACGTTTTCTGACCTGTCGTCTGCCTGATCTCTGCCAGCTGTGAGTACCTGAAAGACCCTGGAACTGTTTATGGACTAAGGCTTGGATCTTGATTTAAACCTGAGAGCTTATTTTGACTGATAACCTGTTTCTGACCCCTGCCTGAATTGTCAGACCTGAATTCTGTCTGGCTGTCTGACTGCTTCTCTGTTTATATCCTTTGCCATCAGAATATAATATTCTCCTGTCCGCCATCTTGGGAGCCGCCACACCCGTCCCACCTGTCCACCATCTTGGATCTCCTCAGAACCCACCCAACTGACCTCAGCTCCAGTGCGACTCACTACTGTTTTCTGGATTCACTCACCAAGATACTGACGAGTGAGAATTTAATTAAATAATTTTTCTTTTTCAGACACAACACCCATTATGTTTTTCTACATCGGGTCTGTCCTTTTCTTCTGGGCATTTCTTGATAATAAATTGGTAACAGGCTTTTCAGAGAATAATCTTTACCCCTGCATGTATTCTGCCAATACTGGAGCTTATGAGGCATTCCTGAAGAAACATGTATGTTCAGACGCCCCAGACACCCTTGATCAAAACCAGTGGCAAGATTTTATCAGCCAAATAAAGACATGCTCTCGACCAATTCAGTCTTTTATCCCGTATGCCCGGAAACAGCAAGTGGACAACATCTGCTCTCCTTCAGGAGGTAAAACATACATGAATAACCTGTGTGTCAGCAAAGAGGAGTTCGAATTCACTACCGTGTATGTGGACAACAACTGTGTCGTAACAAGAGTCATGCCGGACAGGAAGTACCTTTTATTGGCTTGTGATGAAATCCAGAATTACTGCCGTCCAGTGCATTTTGAGCTCAATGAAAATAATGATGGACCAGATGACAAAAACCCAGACTGTAAAAATCCAAATGCTAAAAACCAGGCTCAGTTATACACATTTAATCCCGGCCTTCTGATAATCATACTGCTGTCAGCAAACTTAGCCCGCTTTATATGATCATCAGAATGATTAGCTTGACCTAGTCTAAAAGATTTATACAAAAAACAAAAGTAGACTCATGCCAGTGCACTTGCTGTGTCACCCTTAAGTGTTATCACGTGATTTTGTGTATGTCTGAAATTACTGCACATTTGCTAATGTCTGAGTATTAACAGCAACACCATTACTGTATTCATTCTTGCTTGGATTATACAAATCATTTTAAATGTAAGACAAATAGATTTAAATATAACAAATTTCAGTGTAAGTCTAATATTAATCTTTTTCTTATGTGCTGTAAAGCTGTTTTGAAACAATGTCCATTGTTAAAAGTGCTATACAAATTGAACTGAATCACATGATAATCAGAGCTGTATAATAATAAACACATTACTGTGCATAGTCATGTCTATATCTAATGACAATTGTTGACATCTCTTTTATTTATCAGCAAATTAGTGTCATAGGAACTTGTGTGTTTATTTTATATAAAGTTCTACACTTGTGACTGTGTTTGTCTAATACTTGTATATATAATACATGACAATACATTAAATACTACTTAAATTTAATTACATATATAATATGTATTTACAAATCTATATATTTACAAACTTGTACCAGACGGTGGTTACGGCTCTAGGTTGTTGATCGGGGTTCAAGTCCCAGCATAGCCAAGCTGCCACCATTGGGCCCTTGAGCAAGGCCCCCCAACCCCAGGGGCACTGCATCATGGCTGACCCTGCGCTCTGACCCCAACCCTCCAAGGATGGGATATACAACGAAATAATTACACTGTACAGAAATGTATATGTGACAAACAAAGGTTACTTAACTTATATCATCTTACAGAGGGGAACAACCATTTTGTGGCCTTTCATTGACTGAGTGGACATCAGTGGCACTTCTATAATGGAAAGTATAGAACATAAATAAAACTTTGGTGACAGAGTAGCTAGAACCCAGGAAACTGTCAAATGTGAATGATCAGCTTGTGTAGAGTACACATGCTCATGAGTTAATGTAGTGCCCGTGTAACGACAGATTAATGTATACTTTTAATTTTTAAATGATAGAATATTTATTTTTTATAATATTTCTAACATCTGGATATTAGATAATTAACAAAAAAATATGAAATCAACTAAAAATAGCTTTATGAATAATTTTCTACATGTTTTTTGGGTACACCTTTGTTAGTTTATAACTTTATGTAGGTGCTTGCAGAGCAAATGCAGTAGTGAGGAAATAATAAGAGTAAATAACAAGCTCATTAAATACAGGTCTGAGAGATGAGCAGTGTTTAACCACCATTCCAGTCATGATGAACTCTTGTGGTGGATCCTGGAATTGTCTTTCCTCTGATGCTTCACAAATTCTTGCTAACATGCACAACTTGTGTGACAAAATACAAACGTTGCCACTGAAGCCTGTTAGCGCTATTTTGTGGTTTTCCATAAATGGTCATGGTCTCTTCAGTGTTGGAAAAAAACAAAAGATGAGAACTGCTTTCACACCAGTTCTGTAAGTCTAGTTTCACAAAGGGTTGTAAAACCTCAGTGAGCATGTGAACTTTTAGTGTCTTGTATGCATTCCCATGGCTTGGTTATAAATATGGAATTTTTAAGACTTTTAAAACACCAGTTTCTATACTATCCAACAGTTTCTATGCACTTTCTAGAATTTCTTTGTAAAATTGCCATAGGTACAGAGTTTTTCTTCTGTACTGCTCTCTTCTGTGCTTCCTGAGACTTCACATCTTACTTCTTACTTCGCATGAGCAAAGCTTCAGCTTATTCACCTTCAGATAAGTTGCACGAACACAGAATTAATATAAAGCCAATATTACAAAAGGATACTAAAATTTGTAGACAGAATGAATTCATGTATTTCTGTTGAGAGAAACAGATCCAGTTATTTCAACAAACCCAAAGTCTAATTAATTATCTAATTCCAGTAAAGTCAAATTTATTTATTTTTCTGCATGGTTATTGCTGTATTATTACCTAAATTAAGGCTCAGTCTCTTCGCAGAAAGTGATTGCATAAAAGCTTAATGGAGAACAGTGCACTCTGGAAAGAGGAAGTAGCTATTTTAATAACACCAGAAGTGATTGGAAATGAAAAGTGAAAAGAGTTAAGTGGTCAAGAGAACTCAAGGGATGTTACTGGTCAGTCAGCACATCGAGCGGGACGGAGCTGCTTTGTTTATATATCACTTTACTCTGGTAATGTATCTTTTTATTCTACTTTGTTTCTTTATTTATTTATTTTTTACTGAAGCTTCTATTTGTAAAATGCTATTTTAAAAAATATATATGGTAGTTAAATAAAATGAGGAAAGAAGAAAAAAGAGAAATTTAATTCAATAATTTATTTCTTTTTCAGACACAACACCCATTATGTTTTTCTACATCGGGTCTGTCCTTTTCTTCTGGGCATTTCTTGATAATAAATTGGTAACAGGCTTTTCAGAGAATAATCTTGACCCCTGCATGTATTCTGCCAATATTGGAGCTTATGAGGCATTCCTGAAGAAACATGTACGTTCAGACGCCCCAGACACCCTTGATCAAAACCGGTGGCAAGATTTTATCAGAGAAATAAAGACATGCTCTCGACCAATTCAGTCTTTTATCCCGTATGCCCGGAAACAACAAGTGGACAACATCTGCTCTCCTTCAGGAGGTAAAACATACATGAATAACCTGTGTGTCAGCAAAGAGGAGTTCGAATTCACTACCGTGTATGTGGACAACAACTGTGTCGTAACAAGAGTCATGCCGGAGAGGAAGTACCTTTTATTGGCTTGTGATGAAATCCAGAATTACTGCCGTCCAGTGCATTTTGAGTTCAATAAAAATAATGATGGACCAGATGACAAAAACCCAGACTGTAAAAATCCAAATGCTAAAAACCAGGCTCAGTTATACACATTTAATCCCGGCCTTCTGATAATCATACTGCTGTCAGCAAACTTAGCCCGCTTTATATGATCATCAGAATGATTAGCTTGACCTAGTCTAAAAGATTTATCCAAAAAACAAAAGTAGACTCATGCCAGTGCACTTGCTGTGTCACCCTTAAGTGTTATCACGTGATTTTGTGTATGTCTGAAATTACTGCACATTTGCTAATGTCTGAGTATTAACAGCAACACCATTACTGTATTCATTCTTGCTTGGATTATACAAATCATTTTAAATGTAAGACAAATAGATTTAAATATAACAAATTTCAGTGTAAGTCTAATATTAATCTTTTTCTTATGTGCTGTAAAGCTGTTTTGAAACAATGTCCATTGTTAAAAGTGCTATACAAATTGAACTGAATCACATGATAATCAGAGCTGTATAATAATAAACACGTTACTGTGCATAGTCATGTCTATATCTAATGACAATTGTTGACATCTCTTTTATTTATCAGCAAATTAGTGTCATAGGAACTTGTGTGTTTATTTTATATAAAGTTCTACACTTGTGACTGTGTTTGTCTAATACTTGTATGAGCAAACACACCTATACAAGACACTAAAACACTACAAAACACTGTATTACTGTTTTATAATACATTATGAGGTATGGTGTATAAATGCAGAAACGCAAAGGGAACAGATTTTAAGATGTACGTAATTTCTGTCTTCAACAAAGAGAATTGAAATTACACGCCATGTTGCAATCTGTAGCTGTAGATCTTTATCCTGTTCTGCATGGATGAGTGGGGGTGTTTCCTCATGTGTCACCAGAACTGCAGTTGTTATCTTCTCTGCACTCAGATCCCTGTTTGAGCAAATTGTCAAGAATGACACGAAGCCGTTCTTCTGCAAGCAAGTGCATTGACCTTTAATAGGACACGTTATATTACACAAACATCAGTTAAATATGATTAGACAGTTGGCTGCTCAGAGGGCCAGGTGTGTTTTATTCCTTCATTATTTCACTTGCAAGCAAGACCTAAGCAACACACACATAATGTAAACACACGTCATTCAAATAATGATGGACCAAAACAACAAAAATTCAGACTGTAAAAATTCCACATTCACAGAAATAATCCATTTTACGTCCATCCAACCATTTTCTGCACAGCTTATCCTACATAGAGCCTGGGGTCTGTTCACAAGGCAGGGAACACCCTGGACAGGGTTCCAGCCCATCACAGAGCGCGCACACACACACACACACACACACACACACACATCCTTTTTTTACAATACGGGCTATTCGGAGATTCGGACTGGGGGAGGAAACTGAAGTATTTGAAAGAAACACCTGAAGCACAGAAAGAAAATGCAAACTCAATGCACATGACAGAGACATGAATTGACACCTCAACCTTTGAGGTGCAAGGCAGATGCACTAAACACTAGGCCACCATGTGTCGGAACTTTTGATCGCGTCCAAGTGGACATATTTGCAGGGTGAAAGTTTAGTTTGTATCTATTTTCCCTTAGTTTTCCATGATCAATGAACTCAGTAAACTATCAAATGAACTCAGTAAAGTATCAAAACTTAGCCAAAATAATGAGAGGTCAGTCAGCAGATGAGGAGAAGCAGGTCTTTCTTTATTCAGTAATGCACATCAGTCACATGCATTCCTGGGGGAAGGGGCTCAAAAACCCCCGAAAATTCCCTTATATTTATACACGTTCATTCTAATTCAGTTTTAACATTTCACCCCCCTCACACCCCTTGGTGCCCTTCCTTCTTTAATTTTGCATATGCTCAGCACTTTCCCCTTATCTTCATATTTGGGCCATTTTGGGCACCCCTTCCTTTTTCATAATTTACAAATACAGACATGTCTGTGGCCTTTTTTCAGCTATCTCTACAGAACATCTCGACCTCTTACCTTGTTTTTCAACACGATGTTCTTTTCTCCTCCTTGTTACCATGACATTTGTACACAAACTTTTTCTTGACATTGCAAGGGTTTGCACTTTGCAAAGTCAACATTACAGTTTCATGTTCTCTGCGTTTTATTTGCCTAGCACGGTGCAAATAAATCTTTCCAATCTCAGTGTGGTTATTACACTAGCACACTAATATTAATGGTTATACATGATTGTCATAAGTTTGCCTCAAGCAAAGCCTGCTCTTAAGTTATAGTTGAATACTTTTGATAGATAAACACTATTTTAGGCAGGGTATTGTTATTTTCAAAGTAAACATAAAAGTATGCATAAAATTTCTCCGACACGTGCCTCCACTCATTTTATATGATCATCAGAATTATTAACTTGACATGATCAGAAAGATTTATATAAAAAGAAACATAATTCATAAGCTTTATTTGTCATGGCCATGACAATCTGATTTATGAAATAAATTTTTTATTTATTCAGACAGTAATACTTGCTGTGAATAATCAGTGAAATAAAATGTCTCTGTATGTGATGTGTGCAGTGCAGGATTATTAGGACATCAGCTGCAATACTGACCTCAGAATCCACATCATGCTGCTACCTCTTACATGATAATCAGCCATATAATAATAAATAGCTGGAATGTATTGTCATTTTCTGTATGATCTCTATTTCTGAATTTATTTTTACAGTTACTCTTTCGGTTTGTTCGATTTAGCAAAATACACCGATCAGGCATAACATTATGAGTAGTGAGAGTTGAAGTGAATAACACTGATTATCTCCTCATCATGGCACCTGTTAGTGGGTGGGATATATTAAGCAGCAAGTGAACATTTTGTCCTCAAAGTTGATGTGTTAGAAGCAGGAAAAATGGGCAAGCGTAAGGATTTGAGCGAGTTTGACAAGGGCCAAATTGTGATGGTTAGACGACTGGATCAGAGCATCTCCAAAACTGCAGCTCTTGTGGGGTGTTCCCGGTCTGCAGTGGTCAGTATCTATCAAAAGTGGTCCAAGGAAGGAACAGTGGTGAACCGGCGACAGGGTCATGTGCGGCCAAGGCTCATTGATGCACTTGGGGAGCAAAGGCTGGCCCGTGTGGTCCGATCCAACAGATGAGCTACCGATTCTCAAATTGCTGAAGAAGTTAATGCTGGTTCTGATATAAAGGTGTCAGAATACACAGTGCATGACGGGTCAGGGCTGTTCTGGCAGCAAAAGTGGGACCAACACAATATTAGGCAGGTGGTCATAATGTTATGCCTGATCAGTGTATAAACATATACATATTACCTAGAAGTCTATTTAAACACCTCAGGTGCACCTCCTATTAATGTCTACATTATTTCTATTTGTTTAAAACAGATTATCTGTTCAGTCTGAAGAACACAGCTACAGTACGTATGATTCCTATATAAGTGGTTGCATTTATTCGAATTATTAGCAAATTATTAGTGTCATAGGAACTTTTGTGTTTATTATATCCAGTCGTTTTAGTCTAATTCTTATATGATTTGTTTGTCTCACTTATGTGACAACAAGCATTACTACAAAACACTATTATTGTTTTATAATGCATTTTATTAACACATTGTTGGCAATACATTAATATGTAAAAGTTCAAAGAAAGAGGAATCAAACATTTGAGTCTTACGCGAAGAGAAGTGAAACAGTACTACATGTCATGTTGCAACTGGTCTTCTTGAGTTGTAGACTTTTATCCCGTTCTGCATGGAGGAGCGGGCGTGTTTAGTCAGCAGCGCTCCGGTTGTTTGCTTTTCTCCACACAGATCCCTGTTTGATCAATCAAGAATAAAACAAAGGCATTCTTCTTTCAGCAAGTGCTGTATACTTACTGTATATTACACAATCATAAATACATGTATATTACACAATCAAATAAAAACACAAACCTAGAAGTTTAGGCTACTTTAAACATATCATGCTAAAGTTCCAGTATGCAACTTTATCTTAGGAGCATAAATTTTAAATCTTTTATTCCCCTAATCTGATGCTCGTTTAAAGGCATGGTTTTCAACGTGTTGGCCCTGGACCCTCAGGAGTCTGATGTATACCAAGGGATATTACAAACCCGATTCCAAAAAAGTTGGGACACTGTACAAATTGTGAATAAAAACAGAATGCAGTGATGTGGAAGTTTCAAATTTCAATATTTTATTCAGAATACAACATAGATGACATATCAAATGTTTAAACTGAGAAAATGGATCATTTTAAGGGGAAAATAAGTTGATTTTAAATTTCATGGCATCAACACATCTCAGAAAAATTGGGACAAGGCCATGTTTACCACTGTGTGGCATCCCCTCTTCTTTTTATAACAGTCTGCAAACGTCTGGGGACTGAGGAGACAAGTTGCTCAAGTTTAGGAATAGGAATGTTGTCCCATTCTTGTCTAATACAGGCTTCAAGTTGCTCAACTGTCTTAGGTCTTCTTTGTCGCATCTTCCTCTTTATGATGCGCCAAATATTTTCTATGGGTGAAAGATCTGGACTGCAGGCTGGCCATTTCAGTACCCGCATCCTTCTTCTACGCAGCCATGATGTTGTAATTGATGCAGTATGTGGTCTGGCATTGTCATGTTGGAAAATGCAAGGTCTTCCCTGAATGGGAACATATGATGGGAGCATATGTTGTTCTAGAACTTGGATACACCTTTCAGCATTGATGGTGCCTTTCCAGATGTGTAAGCTGCCCATGCCACACGCACTCATGCAACCCCATACCATCAGAGATGCAGGCTTCTGAACTGAGCGCTGATAACAACTTGGGTTGTCCTTGTCCTCTTTAGTCCGGATGACATGGCGTCCCAGTTTTCCAAAAAGAACTTCAAATTTTGATTCGTCTGTGTCAGGCTTTTGGTATCTAGTGCTCTTTTAGTGCTCCTTATAGGGCTCCTCAGATCCAGATCATCATTGGAGGGATGAAAGTACAATGAAAAGGACAAAACATAAAGGGAAGCTTGAAAGGGAAACTCGGAGCTCGGAACTCGAAAGGGAAACTCGGGAGGGAAACTCGGGAGGGAAACTCGGGAGGGAAACTTGGAACTCAAAACAAAAACAAAGAGAAGGAGAGACTCCCGAGGAGAAGAAGGCAGATCCAGAAGCCCGAGCACAAAACAGAGACAGCACCAAAGGCCCACCCGAAAAGCCGGCCACATAACCTCTAACGCCGACTACAGACAATTAAAGACCCCAACCCCGAAACCGAGAAACAAAGAGACTTAAATACCCACACCCGAACGAGACACATGTGAAAGCAATACACTAATTGCACAGGCAAAGGAGCTTCACGAGGACCTCTCGCGTCCAGAAACAAAACAGCCCAGAACCTCACAGTCTGACCACAGAACAGTTTTCCACTTTGCCACAGTCCATTTTAAATGAGCCTTGGCCCAGAGAAAACGCCTGTGCTTCTGGATCATGTTTAGATATGGCTTCTTTTTTGACCTATAGAGTTTTAGCCGGCGACGGCGAATGGCACGGTGGATTGTGTTCACCGACAATGTTTTCTGGAAGTATTCCTGAGCCCATGTTGTGATTTCCATTACAGTAGCATTCCTGTATGCGATGCAGTGCCGTCTAAGGGCCCAAAGATCACGGGCATCCAGTATGGTTTTCCGGCCTTGACCCTTACGCACAGAGATTGTTCCAGCTTCTCTGAAACTTTGGATGATATTATGCACTGTAGATGATGATAACTTCAAACTCTTTGCAATTTTTCTCTGAGAAACTCCTTTCTGATATTGCTCCACTATTTTTCGCCGCAGCATTGGGGGAATTGGTGATCCTCTGCCCATCTTGACTTCTGAGAGACACTGCCACTCTGAGAGGCTCTTTTTATACCCAATCATGTTGCCAATTGACCTAATAAGTTGCAAATTGGTCCTCCAGCTGTTCCTTATATGTACATTTAACTTTTCCGGCCTCTTATTGCTACCTGTCCCAACTTTTTTGGAATGTGTAGCTCTCATGAAATCCAAAATGAGCCAATATTTGGCATGACATTTCAAAATGTCTCACTTTCAACATTTGATATGTTATCTATATTCTATTGTGAATAAAATATAAGTTTATGAGATTTGTAAATTATTGCATTCCTTTTTTATTCACAATTTGTACAGTGTCCCAACTTTTTTGGAATCGGGTTTGTAGATTTTATTAAACATTTCAAGAGTGTTCATATTTAGTATAACCAAACTAGGAGGTTACGCTGTTTGTATCACTCTCCTTGTCTGTGTTTCACATGTAAACCTCAAATTTGGGGAACAGTCCCACTCAAGAAGAACTCCAGTAGCGTTAACTAATGATGACATCATCAGGGGACTTTTCAAATTATATAATTTTCATGACTTCTGACTTAAAAAATGAAAGCTTGTCAGTTGAGGATTTAAAGGAGGAAGAGAAGATGATTTCACAGGAAATGCCTTTAACAGGAATGGACGAAGCCAGCTATCAGTGAGTGTTGCTTCTTCAGGATTTATTAATATTCATGGAGTAAAAATAAACACATTATTTGGCGCACACATACACACACACACACACACACACACACACACAGACACACACACACACACAGTGTACTGTGAGTTTTTTTTTACAACAATATATTCAATGTTACAAAGAAATGTTCAATGGTCAGAAAAGAAAGTAACATCACAAAAGACACAAAATTCTCCCAAGCATTACTGTCGAAAACAGAAATATGTACCAGTCAATTTCCTTACAGAATTATAAAAGCAATGTATTGAGATACAAAATATTGCCTTTGTTTAGTTTATTACTGTCTAGTGCTTCATATAGTATTTCTTCACATAGAAACATTTAAATCTTATTATTTTAAATCCAAATTTCTTTTCATGTGCAGACTTTGGCACATTAAAAAATGACTCTTTCTTATTCTTATTTACTCTTACTTTCTGCCACACATGTCCTACGTGAATATCTAAATTACATTAAAATATGTGATATATCTATAAACAGTTTTCGGCTTCTTTAAGAAAAAAAATCTGTATACAAAGACAAGATGTGCAAACATTATGATGCTCACCGTATGTAGGGCTCTATGTCCTGCTGTGTCCACTTCTCCCTCATGGCAAAGAGAGCATTAAAGCGCTCCAGTGTGTCCTCAGGCAGATCCTCTACTCGCAACAGTGAGATGGTCTCTGGCCTTGAGGTGCAGTCCACCAGAGCTAAGCCCTGAGCAGCACACACATCAACCACACTATAATGAGACATCTTATAATGGGTGTTACACAAATCACTGCCAAATGTGTGCATGTGCATTCTCTTACGCTGAGCTGGTCTAGGCGTGTGCTCATGCCCTCGGGAACGCTCTGCTGCCACACTTCCTGAAACTCGGACAGGTTGAATTTAACGGCGTTCTGCAGCAGCATTTGAGCCATGGCCCTGCACACTTTATCCTCATCCAGCGCATACATCACCTCTCCTTCTGAGCAATGGAAAGAGCAAGTGATCAAGAAGGACAGACGGCGACGATCACAGTGTCAACACTTTTACATTTAAGTTGCTTGAATGCTCAACAACGTTTAAAAAAGTCATATATAACACACAATGAACAGACGTACTTATCCCTTCTAGATATCATTTCAGCTTGTACACATGAAGCACGATCCAAGACATCACGGATCTTGAGTGTTTATTTGTCACACTTTTTCCTTTATAATCTTCTTATATTATGTAATCTTCCCCTTTTTTCCTTATTATTGTGATAGTTTACCAGAGGAAGGAGAAGAGGTGCATATGTGTGTGTGTGTGGGGGGGGTGGGGGGGGTATTCTACTCTATTTTTCCTCACTTTGTACTAAAATGATTATTTCATAAAACAGTTCATAAAAAAAGGAGAAAAAGTCAGCGGCTGAGCCACAGACTAAATTTTACTGACCTTCGGTGTTATACCGTCTTCCGTAACAGTTGAGACAGTGCTCTATCATTGCTCTGAAAATGATGCGGTACAGTCAGTGCACATCCCCATAAACAACTAACTAATATATCCAACAGTTCTTCAATTGAATTAATGTATTCCACATATAAACACACAACATAAATGACAAATGATTCAAGTGGAATATTACAGATTTGAGTTGATGAGTACATTCTGTACACCCTGTGAACCTCAGCTGCACTTACTTAGGCTCTAAAGGTGCCAGTTCCTCCAGACACACACTGAGAGGCACTTTACTGAAAGACCATGACTCTGAATCCACCAGCTGAGTCACATGGCCCAGGAGCTTCAACTCGTAATCAAAATCTAAAATCCGCCAGTATCCTGAAGAGCAGAGTACGAACATGAGTAAGAGACTGGGCGAATGTGACAAAATATCCCATCACAATATTGAAACAACAGTATTACACAATATTAAAACAATAATGTTTTATGATGTACAATATATCTAACACCCAAATGCCAAAACAAGTGGTAGATTAAAAGTAAGATTTTTCTGAACTAAATTTAATGACACTTTAAATTGATGTTGCAACACTGAAAATGTGGGAAACTTTTACTACCTTCTAACATTATTTATTTTTACTTTTATTTATTTATTTTACTTCCTTTTAGCTAAACTTTAAGACTTAACCTACTTTATCTACTTTTACATATTTAAAGATTAAATAAATTAAAAAAATCAATATTTCAGATATTTCCATTCAGTTCAGAATAAAAAAAAATAAATAAAAAAATATAATACTGTGAAATGTTACAATGCTAACAATATTATATCACCATAGCACCCAGCTCAAACAAACTTCACATTTCACTCATGGAAAAGCTTTCCTAACCTTTAACACATATCGCATTAATTTCCTAAACTGCTCTTTGTTGCTTGAAAGATCTTCAGCATCCCCAACAGTACTGATACAGCGATACTTACCATCAATTTTACATGAATGAATTCCTCGAAGGTAGGCCTCAATCTCTTCTTGGCTTCCTTGAATTCTCTCTAGAAGGTCCTCCATAGTATACTGAGGACAATAAATACACCATTCAAGCCTGTGCGCACTTCACTCTATTTAAATGGGCTTATTTAGTACACTCAGATCTGTGTGTGAAGGAGTTATGCACTTAGCTCCTGTACCTTGATGAGCTCTGAAGACTCTTCCTGAGCACCGATCGGTGGGCCATTGTATGGGTTCTCCATAAGCAGCTTCTTGAGCTTCTTTAACTTTGGTCGTTGACATCTCAGCTCCCAGTAACTGTTAGCATAACCCCATATCTGACGATACAAACTGGTATTACATTCTGCATATTTACTCATTTCTCAGATAATTTTTATGCAAAGAAACAGTAAAATCCAAGAGCAGCAACAATACCAGCTGTGCCACCTCATAGCTCCATGACTGCAGGTACTATACTGAGTTTACTGGCTGTGTGGAGGTCTGCATGTTCTCCCTGTGTGTGTATGGGATTCCTCTGGGTGCCCCGGTTTCCACAGACATCCCAAAGACATGTTGGATGTAGACTGATGCTACACTAAATTGCCTCTAGGCATGAATGAGTTTCCACTTCGTGCACAGTGTCCCTGACTTTTCGAACACACCATGACCGTGACCAGGGTAAAGTGTTTCCAGATAGATAGCCATCACTGAATATCACTTAACTAATAAACTGACTTGCAAAGTTATGGACCTATTTTTACATAGAGATACAGTTTTTCTTGTAACTGTAACAAACTATAACAGATTAAACTGTTAGCTTGCAGGTAGGAGTTGGGTCTTCAGGGCTATAAGGGCTTACCTGGGCATGAATTAGCTTCGGCTCTGATGCACTGTCAGAGAGCTGCTCTGGAGTCCTACATCCTGGTACAAACAACAGCAAATTGGATGTGTCTGCTATTTTCAGGTCATAGGTCTTGTCTTCACTGCACAGGACAGCATGCTCATCTTTGTCACCTCTGATTGTGAGACTGATGGTGAAGAGGCACAACAAACAGCAGTCAGTACATATGGTTGGTTTGTGTCTGTAGGTGGGCTGTAACTTCACTTTGAATGTCTTTAGATCAGTGGTTCTGAAAGTGTCACAATATTTTGGACTAGTCACTTGAAATTAATGTATGCAATCCAATATGGTATCATGTTTTTTTATATCATCTAATCAAATTATTACCTTGCTCCTGACTTTTTCAAAACACATTTCTGTCTACAAAGCGACTTCTTGTACATTTTTTAACCCAGTCTTACTTTGGTGCTTCTCATCTCTTATGTGTCTGGTTCTTCAGGAACCAAATTTAATCCTATTATATTAGAGTAACCTCTGTTACTCTGTGCAGGGGATGCAGGCTCCACTGAAAACCTTTCAGCAGTGTAATCCGCTACTGTTATAAACATGTTACACATGCTACAATCCTAATACATTAACGTCATTGTACATGACACAGGATAACACGGTAGTGCTGACCAGAACTATATACTTTTGGCTAACACAGCCATGCTATTAGATGTTTTACTGCATTTTCCTCACAGCTGTCTTTCTTTCAGTTTATAACAACATCTGGACATACCCCGATCAGCAATAACATTATGAGCAGTGACAGGTGAAGTGAATAACACTGATTATCTCCTCATCATGGCACCTGTTAGTGGGTGGGATATATTAGGCAGCAAGTGAACATTTTGTACTCAAAGTTGGTGTTATAAGCAGGAAAAATGGGCAAGCGTAAGGATTTGAGCGAGTTTGACAACAGCCAAATTGTGATGGCTAGACGACTGGATCAGAGCATCTCCAAAACTGCAGATAGGGTACACACTTTGACCCCTGTGCAATGCCGAAAACAGCAACAATGGGCACGTGAGCATCAGAACTGGAGCAAGGAGCAATGGAAGAAGGTGGAATGGTCTGATGAATCACGTTTTCTTTTACATCAAGTGCACGGCCGGGTGTATGTGTCGCTTACCTGGGAAACACATGGCACCAGGATGCACTATGGGAAGAAGGCAAGCCGGCAGAGGCAGTGTCATGCTTTGGACAATGTTCTGCTGGGAAACCTTTGGTCCTGCCATCCATGTGGATGTTACTTTGACACGTACCACCTACTTAAGCATTGTTGCAGACCATGTACACCCTTTCATGGAAACGGTATTCCCTGATGGCTGTGGCCTCTTTTAGCAGGATAATGCGCCGTGCCACAAAGCAAAAATGGATCAGGAATGGTTTGATGAGCACAACAATGAGTTTGAGGTGTTGACTTAACCTCCAAATTCACCAGATCTCAATCCAGTGGAGCATCTGTGGGACGTGCTGGACAAACAAGTCCGATCCATTTAGGCCCCACCACGCAACTTACAGGACTTAAAGTATCTGCTGCCAACATCTTTGTGTCAGATACCACAGTACACCTTCAGGGATCTAGTGGAGTCCATCGATGGGTCAGGGCTGTTTTGGCAGCAAAAGGAGGACCAACACAATATTAGGCAGGTGGTCATAATGTTATGCCTGATCAGTGTATATAAACCCAGGTGAAGAAATCGACCATGCATAAAGTACTCATACTATTTTTTTTTTTACACTCTGAGTAGCCTTGCCACCTGATCGGTGTATACAAGATTTTCTGGGATAGTCATTCTCATAGTTAAAAAAAGAAGAACAATTAGGAGTTTTATCTTTGTTTCCTTTTGTTGGTCGAATTTACGTTTAACATATAACAAAAAAGGACAATAAAAAGCCTGGTGTCTACAATAAATAGCCGGCATATTATTGTACACATTTAATGAAATATGTCAAAATAAACCTATGGTGAAGAGGAATTCCGGTCACGTGATCTGGAGTATTTTGACTGGCATTAGCGACTGCAAATGTGCAGTAAAAAGTGACGTAAAAATGACGTAAAAAATGACGTAAAACTTACAAACATTTAATATAATAAATTATCAGTAGGGAAATATTTCTGTACGGCGAGTATTCCATAATATAGTATAGGTTTTGATAATTTCTAGGTTTTGACAATTTTAATCATTTCTCCTGATATCTTTGCTTTCTAATACGTAGTGTAGCTACTGTTGCCAGCTAACTAATTCTAACTAAGTTGTATTAAAGTATTTTTAAGCCACTTCTCGTCTCTCGAGACAGCAGAAGAAAACGTTGAGCACCTCTTTCCTGCTTCTATGTGTTTCCACAGTGTATCGTCCAGCTCCATCAGGCAGTAATCTCCAGAGGAAACATTGTCGCTGAATGACAGGCAGTGTGTTACAGGGAACAAATCCTCTTCCTTTAATTTGGCGATTTGTAGCGTGGCCTGAACCTCCTCTAATATCCGCATAGCGTCTCCTCGTCTAAAGTTTTTCACAGTGATACTTGTCACGAAATCAATCAAAACACAGCAATAAGTACCAAAGCTAAGGCTAATGCTAATCTTCTTCAGCTTGTTGTGAGCTCAATTTTCCCGCAATATTCTGGCGGAAGACGCATTTGAGCAGGGTTGCCAGATCTCTCTGATATAAGCAATTGAATAAGAAAACTTTAATATCTATCTATAACTTTAATAAGTTATAGATAGATAGATAGATAGATAGATAGATAGATAGATAGATAGATAGATAGATAGATAGATAGATAGATTAACAAACAAACAAGCAAAAATAATAGAGTTATGAATCAAATTATTTTCCGATAATATTACATCCTGAAGTGTTTGTTTATATATTTTATGGCTGTTATTTCTTTATTTATTATAGACCGAAAGATCATAAAGGTTATCTGTTTATAGTTGCATGTGATTCTGTTATTCACACCTTTATCAGCCTTTCTTTTTCTCTCTTGAAGTTAATAAAAAAATATAAATAATGATAATAATAATAATAATAATAATATAATACAATTTATTTATTTATTATTATAATTATTTAAATGAATCTTTTCATGTTTTATTTACTGCATATTATTCACGCAGAGTGTTCAAGACCCAGTAAATGACGTGGAACTGAAATAACATGTATAATTTGTATCATTTAACAGTTTCTAACCAATCAAATTCAAGACTTAAGCAACACTGTTGTGTAATATATAAAAATAGTAATTAATATTGTATTCTAAGTATAGAATACATTATTAATGGGAGAGTTCACTGATATAAAACTCAGCACACTTGCAGTAAAAGTAGAGCTTAGTCAGTCCATTTTCTGTAGTTTTATTTAAACCCTTTATTTCTAACTAGCATTTCAGATGTTAGCTCTAGATGCTGAGATAATTCTGTAATAAACCTATGAATCTAATATTTGCATCAAATAAAATACAATATATAATAAAAAAAAAAATTCAGCTTGGCTATTGGAAATTAAGGAAACTTTGATATAGTAAACCACCGACAAAAGCCAGTTCAATAATGAATGATAACTACGGATCTGGCAACACTGCACTGGGCGTGACGTTCTCCACGCTTTGTAGCTGTCGACGCGCCACACATCAGTTATCCAGTAGATGTCGCTATAGCAACAGGTTTTCTCGCACACTATGAAGGCTGAATCCCAGACGCTTGCATTTTATACATTATGGTGCGCAAAGTACGGGGCAAAAGCATTGGTTTCAAACCGGTTGTGGTGCAATAGACATAGTGTAGTGCAATAGACATAGACAATAGTGCATGTAGGAAGGAGGAAGTTTTTAGATTGAAAATTTTCCAGCTTGGAAAAACAGACTCAGTGTTATTTGTTTGTATATTTGCTCGCTTTTTATGATTTCTTTCGAGTTTTCTGAATGTGTCGCTTAATCAAAATTGTATTTTTTGTTCAAAAAAATTGAAATTAAAAAACGAATAAATATTTGTAAAATAGTGAAATACATTTTTAAACAGTCTAACCCTCACAACCTCTCCATACATTCAGTACAAAAAAAAAAAAGAAAAAAAAAAGGGTGACAATAATGTGTGTGAGATGGTGAGTGTATTGCTAAGCCCCGCCTTGTCGGTCACACGCCCCTCAGTGTCTCAGCTCAAGGCGTGCTTTAAGAGCAGGATAGTAAACAATCAGCAGTCATCTGGACAGACCGGATGATCACTGACACCCTGGACTACTCATGATCTTGACACATGAGCATTAATTCATTTACAGCCTTGAAGAAAAAAAAAATTCGCATATGCATTTTTTTTTAATTTTCTACACAGAAGTGCCTTTGTGCGAGTGGAAAGAGCGAGCGCTTTGCTTGATGGGATACAAAAGGCACAAGTTTACGCCTGTCAGTCGGAATTAAACAGCCAGCGGACACACAGTGGCTGAATGAGTCAAGCTCCAGTTATGGACGGATCAACTCAGCGGTGACCATAAAAAATTATTTAGGATTTGTTGGAAATAGGTTTATAGTCAAATCAAATAAAAAAAGGTAATCTTCTTGTTTTTTTTCCTCATCTTTTTAATATTGATTGTGGTACTAGTTGAAGCAAGCACTTATGTGTTTATTACAATTCCACCTGTCGTTTTTACTCACAAGAAAATCAATTGATTATCCTGATCACTTAGAAGCAGAGAAATGTGTGAGATTGATGTCCTCATTTTGGAGTAAAAAATTCCTATATTGAAAAACAGTAGCGTTAATGCTCAGAAATAATAACAGTAACATCAACAACATAACGCACATTAAGGCTACTAAGTGGTCATTATATGTGGTTATAGCATGTAGTATAGGTGAACTCTCATTGTGTGTAAACATCATTGTTTTCGTCTCTATGTCATGTTCAGAGATGGACTCGATGGGGAACACCATGCAGGACAAGGCTGCCGAGCTGGAGCGCATGGCTGAAGTCCTCATTACAGGCGAGCAGTTGAGGTAGGCGTGATTCTACACGGCTGTGTCCCAAACCTCACACTGTACCCTACTCAAAAGTGCTCAAAAATATTTCCTTTGGCTAAATAATCAGAATAACATGCTAACATATTATGACGTCATATTTAGAATGGTCGATATTTGCTATGGTGCACAGCCTCAGTGTGACCTGAGTGAGCTGCTGTGCCTAAACAAAGGACTCTCACCTATGTTCAATCCCAAACGCACAACATTACACCTGAAAGTCATCTGCATGCGAGTGTATTGACATCTGACATCCTTACAGATGTGCATGCATTCTTGATTGTGTGTGTGTGTGTGTGTGTGTGTGTGTGGGGCCATCACCTTTCCCTGACATCCTTATAAATCAACTGCTAATCCTATTGCTCTGGTCCATTCCAATAAGAAGACTTCGAGAAAATTACATTTTCACCTCGACACTCATGAACAAGGAAAATATCCTCACAAATTTTCATCAGTTCCAGATGTGTCTCGGACAGTAGTGTGTGCTTTGGGATGTGGCCAACGTGCTGCAATGCTGCTATCTAAACAAAGGCGAGCGAGCTCTCATGGACGTTCCACGCATTTGAACATGGACTGCATTTGACAGCTATGTAGGTTAGAAGGTTTTCTGGGTATGTGTAATGACTGGATTGCTGCTGTTGCAGAAAAGAACACAGCCTTTACCCACAAAACCATAAAACTCTAAAGATATCTCTGAGCTGTGAATGGTGTCTGAGTAGTTTAGCAATATGAATGTGGTGTGCCAGTGAAAGCCATGCAGCTGTCAGCTGATGTGTTGGGATTGAATAGACACTGAGTGGAGCATGTTCAGAGGGAGGTGTTGCCTGTGTGTTGGATTCATTTGCATTTACATTGATTCAATTGGCAGAGGCTTTTATCCAAAGTGACATGAAAGTGAGGTAGAATACAGTAGACCTTTTAAAGGCTGATCAACAAGCCATTAGAGCAATTTTCCAGCAATTGATCAACCTGGCAAATAATTCTTATAGTTTATTCTCAGTATAATTGCTTATGGTCCACCTTTCTCTTGCTGCAAAATATAATTTTCTGCCTCTTATTTTCTGCCTATTGTACACAACCACAAACAGTTGTCATTTACTGTATACTTCATGAAAAGGCCTATTTAATCTTAAGACCAAAATCCAGACTTCCTATAAATGTCTGGTAAGGGCGTCTTCTAAAAGACTTTGTGCTCACTGGCGAAACATGTCAAGTACTGTAGGCATAACTGAGAGAGCTGAAACTAAACAGATGCGCACACACACACACACACACACACACACACACACACACACACACACACACACACACACACACACACACACACACACACACACACACAGTGTGAGAGTGAGACAGCAGCAACTGAATGTGAGGGCTGAAACTAGTAACCAGGATTGATAGCACTGCTAGTCAGGAAGCAGCCTGTCAAGCTATGAACGATACAATACTACAAGGGAAATGCAATTATGTACATAATGTTACATGTTGTCACCAGGAAAAGTGTCATAAATCAGCTTGGGGGTAAAAGCAAAAGTGAAAAAAACTAAATATACACACAGAGGGAAGGTGTTATGGGTGCCTTACTGTGCTTTACTATTCTGTACACTGCACTATTTTGGGAGTTTTGTTATTTTGGATTGTCTGAATGCATGCTGTGGACTATACCCTGGTGCAGAATTCTCCTAACATGTTTATACATTTAAATAGAATATGAAGTAAAACTACATTACAGGCACATGCTCAGTGTTTTGGAGGGATATTTCATGATCACAGAATCCCACTTCATTTTACAGCCAAATGTGCACTGTTTAAAATATGAGTCAAATAAAAATCTTAAAAATTTGGTTGATTTTTTTTCTTTCTTTTAGAGAAATCCAGACACCCATTAAACACTGGATCACTTGCATTGAACAAAAATGAAGATTAGTTACAAACTGTAGTGACACCTATTTGCATAAACAATGCAAAATAATAATCATAATAAAAACGTTTTGACTTGTACATATCATAGTCTTTATTTGTACGTGCTATCGATATATCTGACTTCATCTTACAATTAGAATGCCAATGGCAATCTGCTAGTAGTTTCAAACAACATACTATACTAAGAACAATCTGCTGGCATAATTATAGAAAGTAGGAGAAAACCAGACAACCCTGAAGGAAACCCCCACACGAAGGACTCCTTAATATAACATGAACTCAGGTTCAAACTGGGAATCCTGGGACTGTGAGGCAGCAACACTCATGATTAAATCGTTATACTGTAAAATGCAAGTTCTTTCATTCAGGTTTTTACATTTGTAAACGAATTTACTTATCGGACATTCTCTTTATAATATCGCAGTTTAAAGTCCTTACTCTTTCATTGTGGAGCCTTTAACTGAGCTTTCCAATGATACTTTACCCCATTTTCCTTTATTATTTAAAGCCAGCAGGGCAGCACAGTGGTGCAGAGGCTAATGTTGCCACCTCACAGCTCCAAGGTCCAAGGGTCATGTGTTTCTAACAGTAAACATTTATTAAGTAGTGCAATCTTTCTACAAATGCCTGGTTTCAAAATTCAGCACTTGTACAATTAATAGTTTGTGACACCTGCTCTGTGGAGTATAACAGCACTGAGTCTAAAAAAAATTGGAGATATTAGTAGAAGGATCCTTGGTCCACTCCTCCAGTCCTGCACTTCTCCATGCACACCATTTTAAGCTCATTTATATTATGTTTATATACGTGGACTTATTCTGGTGCTTAGCAGAATTCATGTAACATCATATCAGATGTTGTATGACGTGACACATTTTATTTTACTCTCATTTTCACACCACATGATGCCATCTGCTTGTTTTGTGAGAGACTTTCAGCAACAGCTTCTTTTCCATACAGCTTGTTGTTATGAAAGTACTATTTAACAGTTGATTTTGAAACTTAGCTACCACAAGAATCATACGTCTAAGTCTGAAACTGTGTTCTTCGGGCCTTTTTTCCCTCTTCTTCATCAGCCTTTTTGCTGTGTGTGGGGAGACAGTGCACTCATGGGTCAAATTCCTGGCAAGTATCCAACTGTTTCAGACACCTGAAACTTTTTCTATGGCCATAAACGTGGTTAATGAGACTTTAAACAGCTTATGTGTCTTTTTTTTAATTTATTTCAGTTGAATTTGTGTTGAAGGTTTTCTGCTTTTTTTCCCCACAGCATGGTTTTTTTTTGTTTTTTTTTAAACAACGATAAATAGTTTCTACTACTCTTTCAGTGGAAAAGTTGAATTCTATGTATGGTTCCACATGAGCGCTCATGGATGTTGAAACAGGTCAGAAAGAACAGATTTTTTTCTTTCAGTTCTCTGTAAATTGTGCCAAAACTGAAAATGTATTATTTTTATATTACAAAACTTTTAGTAACCATAATTACTGTTTTATTCTTGTACCCTCAAAAATGTTCATGTTTCAGCTTATTTAAATTAAGGTCAGAATTTCCACTTAAGCAAACTATCAAAAAGTAAACAGGTTAAAAATATCAGGTTCATGTTAAATCTATTAAACAGAAATACATACAAAGTTAATGTATTTTGGTTAAATGAACATTTTATAATGGGCACGGTGGCTTGGTGGTTAGCACGTTTGCCTCACACTTCCAGGGTTCAGGGTTTGATTCCCGCCTCCGCCATGTGTGTGTGGAGTTTGCATATTCTCCCCGTGCCTTGGGGGTTTCCTCCCCTGGTCCAAAGACATGCATTGTAGGTTGATTGGCATCTCTAAATTGTGTGTGTGTGCCCTGTGATGGGTTGGCACTCCGTCCAGGGTGTATCCTGCCTTGATGCCCAATGACGCCTGAGATAGGCACAGGCTCCCCGTGACCCGAGAATAGATTGGATAAGCGGTAGACAATGAATGAACTTTTTATTGATATACAGAAGCTACATGAAGCCATAATCGGTGTTTGGAGTGTACATTATTATATATTTTTTTAGTTTGGTGTTAGTTTGCTAAGACTGCAGTGTATGGGAAGGCAAGAAACACATTCACTCATTCAGCTCAATTGTAGCACAGTCTGAATGAATTTATCATAAACTATCTGTGAGTGTCAAATATTTGCATGGGGACGTATTAAGAAAATATAGAGACTTTTCTTCAGGAAAAATCTATACAGACTTTCTCTTTGTTTTGCAAGTGTAATGGATGATATCTTACTGGGGTAAAGGTAAAGGAACATCCAGATAAGATTTACAGCTCACTTTTACAAAAGGGTTTTTAAAGCAATATTCCAAACATTGGAACAGAGCCAGTGATGAGGAGTGATCATGATATTATCTGTTTACAGCATATTTTTGAAAAAGGAAGTGGCCTTGAACATTTCTCACACTCACATTTATGCACTTATGCATGTATATATTTCAGATAAACTGGCGGTTCATATTAGTCACAAAGCAGCCAACTCCTGTGCTATCAACAGACAACATACAGTGTTCAGAAAATCCAATAAGAAAGTGTACTTTCATCTTAGTTTCTAATTTTTCTGTTTATAGTAAACGTTAAGGAGATCCGTGTTTATCCTTGTAATACTTTTTTTTTTTAATTTAAATTCAACAAGGCAAACCGTAGATGATATGCTATAGAGGACAATGACAATACAAAACAATTTTCAAGAAACTTATAATTGATCAAATTAAGCTACATTTACACATCACTTAATGTAGCGTAGTGGCAATGAGGCTTCTCCAAATCCAATATGAATTTGTAGGAATGAGAATGCATTCTGTTGATAAGTCAAATATATATATGACTGTTTTTAAATGTTGGTGGCATTTGCATTATGAATATACTGTATGAATAACCACAATGAAACCAACTTTACTGTTGTTACAATAAGTCATTATTTTAAAATGCTTCGGTAAGTGGCCATAAGTTTAAATAAATATTTCATTCTGCCCTGAATTAGCTATGTCACATAACATATACTGATCAGGCATAACATTATGAGCAGGTGAAGTGAATAACACTGATTATCTCATCATGGCACCTGTTAGTGGGTGGGATATATTAGGCAGCAAGTGAACATTTTGTCCTCAAAGTTGATGTGTTAGAAGCAGGAAAAATGGGCAAGTGTAAGGATTTGAGCGAGTTTGACAAAGGCCAAATTGTGATGGCTAGACGACTGGATCAGAGCATCTCCAAAACTGCAGCTCTTGTGGGGTGTTCCCGGACTGCAGTGGTCAGTATCTATCAAAAGTGGTCCAAGGAAGGAACAGTGGTGAACCAGTGACAGGGTCATGGACGGCCAAGGCTCATTGATGCACTTGGGGAAAGGCTGGCCCGAGTGATCCGATCCAACAGACGAGCTACTGTTGCTCAAATTACTGAAGAATTTAATGCTGGTTCTGATAGAAGGATGTCAAAATACACAGTGCATAATGGGTCAGGGCTGTTTTAGCAGCAAAAGGTGGACCAACACAATATTAGGCAGGTGGTTATAATGTTATGCCTGTTCAGTGTATGTTTACATATAGTCCACAAGACACAATAAATAACTGAATTTGCACAAATGAACCAGTTCCAATGAGTTTACACAGGCTTGATTCGTTTACCAGTTTACACAGGCTTGATTCGTATTACTGTATGTTTTTACCTGGCTCATCAACAACTTTTTTATGTTTTGTGATAGTTCTTCATGAGTCCCTTGTTTGTCCTGACCAGTTAAACTGCCCACAGTTCTTTAGAAAAATCCTCCAGGCACAGCACAATTTTTGCTTTTTCAGCATCCTCTGCATATTTGACCCCTTTCCAACAGCAGCAATGATATTGAGATCCATCTTTTCACACTTAGGACAGCTGAGGGACTCATGCACAACTATTACAAAAGGTGCAAACATTTACTGTATATTAGGAGCCAAGGGAGTGTAAAATTTTGAACAGGATGATTGGTGTAAATGGTTATTATTATGTATTCTGGTGTAATTAATTTGGTCTACTGGGAGAGATCGAAATATATTATGTAGCTTCTGAAGGACAGTACTAAACGAAAAAAAAAACCAAGATCTTTAAACAAAATAAGGTTTGGATTTGTGTATTTCACAGATTTACTATTTCGAAAATGACTTTCTGACTTGTGTAAATCACACAGGCTAAATAAGTCCTTGCACATTGTCAGCGCCTTGTATTTGTCACATTTTATGTAGAAACACTCTACACTGTATAGCCATTAAGGCAACCAGACAAAACAGTTATGTTACTTAGTTGTATTACTTTTCTTGTTGAAAAGATGCCGTTCATAGTGAATGTGAATCTGCAGTGTTTTTACACATGCAGACCTTCAGGAAATCAGAACCTTGATTGTGTTTTTGATAGTGTTTTAGTGTTTGTGATAGTGTGATAGTGTTTTTGCTGATCTAACATTTTGAGAAAAGAGGAGTAAATATGCTGATTAGTGGAATCAGGTTTGTTAGAGCAGGGTAAACAATGAATTATGCAAAGAATTTGTACAGAGCCTGGGCTGGAATATGATTTTCTCCTTTCCTGGAGAAAAATAATGAGGTATAGTTTGTTTTCAATTTCAGTATTATTGAGAAGTGTCAACACCACCTGCTAGACCGGCTCTTCTTCCTCTTAATATATATACAAATATACATTATGCTTATCACTGTACATGCAGGTTGGTTTTACACTGTGCATGAGCTGTACCAAACTGTGTGATTGCTCCCGGTTCCCCCGACCTACATAGTCTGGAAATTGCTTATTTCTATCACCCAGAGAACTCAACTCACCATATTTTTAGGGTTTTTAATAATTATTTTGGTGCCATTATGTGCAGTAAAGCACCTCACCTCTTTCGTGTCCCATAACATACCTCTGCCGCTCATGGTACACATGTGTTGTGGAGGCTATTGATGTCGTCGGTTTAAACGCATGTGCAGGTTACTTTACTTTGCAGCGCAGACCCAATTATGAGTTCACTTTCACAGGAATTGTGGCACAGTTCCAGTGCAACCGAACTCACACCACTTCCTACATGTAGTCTCAGGTTTGGTACCACAGTGCTTTTACCGGTCCACATTAAAACAGCTTTCACATTATCAATTTTTCATGTGATGTGTTTCAGATGAAACTGCCAGTGTGAAAGCCCTGTTAACCAACACTTACTCAGACTTCATGTTGTTAATATTAAAATCTAGCCATCATGCCATTTAGTACATCAGTTTGTGGTATTTTCCAGACTGAGGCTCCATGAGGGCAAAGTCATCAAAGACCGCAGGCATCATCTCCGCACCTACCCCAACTGCTTTGTGGCTAAGGAGCTTATTGATTGGTTGATCGAACACAAGGAGGCCTCAGACAGAGATATGGCCATCAAGATCATGCAGAAGTTGCTGGACCAGAGCATTATCCATCATGGTGAGTTCTTCTCAAACTCCTCAAAACTAGATTGGATTCTTTTTACTGTTAAAGAAACACACTCGCACATACACACACATACACTCTAAAGAATTAAACGTGCCAGAAATGTTTTGGAGTAATGTTATAAAAGAACCATTTGTTTTTCCACAAAGAATCTTTTTTTACATGAGTCAACAACCATTTTTATTGTTTACTGCAATACATTTTCCGTCTCAAAATGCTTCTTTTATGTAATAGTCATTTATGGTTAAATTGTTTGCTTCACCAAATAAAATGGTTAAAAATCCATCAATCAAATGACAAAAATAGCTCTAGATTGTACTTTAAACAAAGATCACCAGCTGTCACAAAACCAGACTAAGGAACGTGTGTATTCTCAGTGGTGGAGGTTAATTCACGATTCATCGTCCAGATGTTGACCCAGGGTTTATTTTTGTCTGTTGCAGTTTGTGATGAGCACAAGGAGTTCAAAGACATGAAGCTGTTTTACCGCTTCAGGAAAGATGACGGAACGTTTCCTCTGGACAGCGAGGCTAAAGTTTTCATGAGAGGCCAAAGGATATATGAGAAGTAAAACCATTTTTTCTTCTTAATATCTAAACTAATAATTGCAACAACCATGGTCAGGTCAGGTTTTCAATCTCCACTGCTTTGCATTTTGTTTTTGTTTTCCATTTGTGAGGCGTATTGGTACATATTGTTGTTGTGCATTTGGGTTCTTTCTGGTAAATTAACAGTATCCATAGAAACACAGACTTCCAGCAGGTTGAGAGATGGGGCTTGTGCCAACTTGATTCATTAATCAGTGGCTGCTTTAGTTGCAAGTTGTTGCCTGTTAATGTTTTTTCTCCATGAAACCACAGACACTTGTATATTGCAACATCCTGGAGGACATTTTGATCTTTATATCTGATATCTGACTTTCTGAATTTCTGCTTGAAGCAAGCAAGGTTAGCTCCAATAACATACACATTCAAAATGCAATGTAGTACAAGATATTTAGTATTAAGATATTTAATATTTATTAAAAGATCATTTTTATTATTTGCAAATGGCTTTTGTTAGTCAAATCAGGATTAGCCTTGGGGTGCCAAAGCTAATGACAGAAATGCTTGGACCTGCACAATCTAGTCAAGATTTTTTCTAGGCAGTGAAAGGAGACATTTATTTTAGACATTTAAGGGCAATAATGAATGATGATAATGATAATGAAGCTGAGACTTTATGAAAATCTGAACTGGAATTGGAGAGGATAGGACAGACTGCTCTTATTCATGCAGAGCACTGTGATTTAGTTCTTCCTCAGACTCCCTTTAAACGCTGACCTGTCAAAGCTGTAAGAATTTGGTTAGTAGGTACTTAAGGTTTGGACTCACAAATATCCAACCATTGTGATATACGTGTGGAATTGTACAGACTAAAGGACAAAGATATTCCGTCTCAGGGTTGTGCTGAAGCAGAGGCAGAGCCAGAAGGAGCAGCACGTTGCCTCACTCTCCTGCCGTCATCCAGCCATTCTTCTGTGTTCAGCTCCGCTCATGTGTAACAGAATCCAAATGAAGTCCAGCAGGAGACATGTGCTGCTCAAAATATTTCAGGCTTCTTTTGCATAATCACATCAGTGACAGTGGTGCTTGTGCTCGGCATAGAAAGCTTTACTGGGCGTTTTTTTTGCCTGATTTTGCTATATGATTTTGTTATATTCCCTAGTCTTAGAATGCATATGTGACATGGATTTTATTGCCATTATGACTAAAGTCTGGCAGGTCTGGCAGTCTCAGAAATGTTAAAATCTCAGTGCTATGACATTTGTCTAAAGTTGCCAGTAGAAAGACAGCACATGATTACACAAGTCTCAAACTGATAAATATAACATTACCAACATACATTTCTTTTCTTAAGTAAAGAAAAGGATCATTTTCTTTTATCACAGGCTTACCTTTATTATATAATTTCTACAGTATCATATAATATGAGGTGAAGAACACACTATCACACAGTCTGTTATAGAATTTAGACAGTATTTTATTGGGATCATCTCAAATAGTGTTTGAAAAAAAAAAAAAGACTTCCTTTGCCTACAGGCAGGATTTTTATTTGAGTAAACATGCGACATTTCGATCAAGTTAGGGATGACATTGGCTTCGGAATTACATCCAGTTGTAATTATTTTGTGACCTGATCCACACTAAACAAGATTAGTCATCCTAAACTGTTGCTTGTCATGTTTCCTGTCCTGCACTTTGCAAAGTATTTGATATCTTACTTGGTGTTACTGTGACCACCCTCAGTTTGTGAGAAAAAAAGAAGGAAAGGAAGTTAATACTCATTGTGACCTTTTCCCATTTGGATTCATGATTTCCTGTTGTATCTCTAGTGTATTTCTGTCCGTAGAACTAATTAGCAGCATACTTTACTGACAGACCTAGACCCAACCTTTGCATTATACACTCTATAATTCCCATTTCTTTCTCCTTCTGTCCTTTTTAATTTATTTTACAACAGAGATGTACTTACACTTTGTTGTTTATGGAAATGTATTAGATTTGATTATGATACAAGATCTTTGAGACTGAGACTGATCTTTGAGACAAGCTCAGTTTTGCATAAAATATGCTGTATTTTCTGTCCACTGCTGCTCCCTCCAACATGGGACAGTGTGATTCTTACCCCAGTTGGCTTAGCGCTTGTTCCCAGTTCCCACATTAATAACTTTGTGGAGCTAAATGGGACAGTGTACATGCTTCCCCATGATTGAGCAACATCTAGGAAGTCAGGCAATCTTATCTATCAAAGAGCAAAAAATTCTTAAACCCTGGGTCATTAAAAAGAGCTAATTAGTATCCCAACATAATTGAAAATGAATAAGGTTGAAATGCAGATATATGTGGTGGTTAGTTAAAGGGTTGATTAGAAGGCGGAGCTACGCCCCCCCCCCCCCCCCCAACACTTAAAGCTGTTCATAGTATACCTTAAATTAAATGTTAATAGAACAACAGTACCACAGGATCTCCTCATGGTGCTTAATGTGTGAAAATGTATTAAAATGCTCTAAACTCTCAAAGCTGTGTACCTCTGGTGCCCTGCCAAAAGGCCTGTAAAGTGCTGCCGTGTAAAGTAGGGCAGGTTGCATATCTCCATTGCTCATGGTCAGTCATTAAGTCATGATTGTTCAGCTGAAGGCTGGATATCACTGTACAACACTGTGATAAGCGAGTCCATATAACTAATATGGAGATAGATTTATTTGTTCCATTTATTTATTTTGTTTGTACTTTTGATTGATGCTTTATATCCTCCTGACTACCCACAGTTCAAATTTGTCCTCTGTAGAGGACATTTGTCAACCTTAATATCTTCTACACCCTGCATACTACTGAGCCAACTCCTTATGTGCTCTAAAGAGGACGTTTAGCACTTTCAAATGAGACCAAATATGTAGGGTATGTATTTTGTATTTTTGTATTTTTGTATTCATACCAAGTATGTATTTTTTCCTGGTAGTCCGGAGGATATAGATGATTCTAGGTTTATATATCTTTTTAATTCTCACCCTTATTCATTTTTAGCAACTATATTAAAACTAATAGGATATGTTGTTATGAGAGTGAAGACAGGTTAAGGGGTTAAATGTATCAAACATGATACAGAAGTTTTTTAATTATGTTGTATAAGATACATGGCTTTTTATGTGCCTTCGCTACAGCCAATTAGAAAGTGCTGGTTGTTGTCAGTAACTTAATATTTAACATTGTATGTAAATATTCTACATCCGTATAAATATAAATATATATAAATAGACTTAATTGGAATGTTTGTTCTGCAAAAAAAAAAAAAAAAAAATCAAACAGCAATTAAATAAATATCACATTAAAGCTAATTACACTTCAAGGCATTATGCGATCTTACACCTTCCCCATGTTTAGAAATGAAACAATGACAAATTAATGTATGACAATACAGCAAAGGTAATAAATCATGACCAAAATGTAAATTTCTAGCAGTTCTGATTGATGTTCCTTTTGCGTTAATGGCATGCCATGCTTTTTTTTTTTTTTTTTTTTTTTTTAATATTCAAGTATCTACAAGTTGTAGACATAAACCTGCCTGGTTGATGTGTGGTTGATGTCAGGCTGCAGTTGCTGGTATGTTCACTGACTGTTAATCTGACAGTGAGTTATTTTTTATCACTGGGCTTGACATTAATTGGGAATGTTGTCTTACAGACATTGTATTGAAAACAGCATAGACAAAAGGCTCTTAAATGCATTTTAACATTCAGAAGGTCCAGCATTTTATTCCTACATTGTGTACGTTTCCTAACAGTGATAGTGAATACTGGAAAATTCATAACAGTTTCTGAATAATAAAGCGTAATAAACTATGGATATCAGGGGTTAGTAACTTCTCAACAGGCACATGAGTATCAGCAAATGCTGTTTTGTTTTCCCAAAAAGAAGAAAATGACCTCACTTCAAAAGCTAAAAACAATCCTTTTTTAGCCATAATTGCAAACAGAGAACTACAGTTGAGTCTTCTGAGACCAGCTAATCTCTGAAATTAGTGCACTGTTTTTACTGTTACTGCTGCACTAAGCAGCCAGGCAGTTAGTTGTAGATATATACAGCACTACTTACGAGCTGCTATGAACTGAAGCTCTTCTTTTGGACGTTACTCCAAATCCTAGGTTTTCCTACAGCCTGACAAAATATAGGCTTTTCTGCTGAATTGGTCTGTTAATCACACTTAATAACTGCAATTACAATATTACCATCATTATATATTCTTATTGCATCACGCTTGTTAAAGTGTGGGAAAGGTTCACTCCCGCACTGAATAGAACAAAAAGGTGGAGAAATGTCAGAGCTTATTGGTGTTTTATAACCTAGCAACTCATTTTGTCTCCAGATTGATGAATGCAGAGAACAGCCTACTTAAGACACGTGAGGAGGAGAACATTCCCTATGAGCGGACACTGGTGGCTTCTGAGTTTATTGACTGGCTCTTGCAGGAGGGAGAAATTGGCACTAGAGAGGAGGCAGAGCAACTTGGGCGGAGACTGCTGGAGCATGGAATCATTCAGCATGGTGAGTGCAATTCAACTGGTGATGGCAGCAATTGAATTAGTGGGGGCTCGTCCATATGGGGCATTTATACCAGCAATAAAGCAAATGCTAATGTTCATAAAGTCCTCATTCACAACTCCATACACTGGAGATATAAGTCAGTACTCTATTAATTTGGAGGCAGTGGTTGCTCAGTGGTGAAGGCTGTGGGCTAGTGGTCATGGCTGACCCTGCGCTCTAGATGTTGTAGAAGTTGCAAAATCACGTGGAAGAGCACTCACTGCCCCATTTAATAGAGTTAACATTAAACCTAGTGGTTAAAAATAGGAACTGTAACAAGCAGTAATAGAGGCCCATTGGGGCAGGACTTTCTCTACCCCTATACTCGATGGAACAGCAGTGGCCAGGCAGTTAATGAATGAGTTTCCAGTTGATAAATACTGTGTAGCTAAGATACTCTGTGACTTTAAAATACTCTATAACTACCAAACTCTTCTTTGATAGCAAATAATCAAAATAAAATAAAATAAAATTAGATAACCTTTATCCAAAAAGGCAAAATCTAAGCGTAAATTTTCGTTGGACTGAAAATCTAGCTGAAACCTGTGTATCTTCATGGTTAAAGATATAAGCTCTTCTGTGTTCATCACAAACATGTATAACACACCTGCTGTAGAACAAATTTGTGTCTATAACCACTCAAATCCACTCAAAAAGCTGCTGAATCAGAATGTTTGCAACGTCAGGGATAGTCACATAGGATGTGAGATCATCTAATTTAGATTGAGGCTATGCCATCATTAGTTTTAATATTTAAAAAGACTTGTCAAAAAAACAAACAAACAAAAAAACAACAACACCAGCTTCAATCATTTAGCCAAAACCCTATATGAAATGATTTCATATCTGGAAGATGTACTGCAGAGATGTCAGGAAAAACAGGCAACGATTTATAACTTACGTCATTTATAATTTACGAGTTATAACAGATGTCAGGAAGATGAAGGGAGAAGCATTGGAACTGAATCTGGTAGAGAATATATGAAAGAGGTTGGAGGCAGTTATAAATGGCGGTCCTGTGAGTCATTAGAGGATATTTATATCTTTAACAGGAAGGGAAATGCAACCTTTTGAGCTATTTGAACATACACAGTTTCATCCTTTATACACCAGTTCACAGTTTCTGTTACTTGTGGCTTCTCCATTTTGTCCTTAGTGTATAGATATTTCATCATATACCTCTTGCAGTTCTGAATTATTAATGAATTATAATAGAAATAATTTGTGTATGTTTTAAATGTTTTGAAAATGACTATTGCCATAACTCTGTAGTGGTAACAGAGTCAGTGATGATCTCTAACAGATGGACATACTACTGGAGTGCTTCCTGGCAAAGCGCTGTGTTTCAGACAAGCTCATGAATTTACATTCATGAAAACATTCTGCAAAAAAAGTGAAGAGTTCTACCATTCTTATTTCTTATTTTTGTTAAGTGTGTAGCTTCTGCACTGCAGGACATAAAAACTTCCTTATTTTGACTCGACTCCATTAGCAATCAGGCGATCAATTAAAACACCTAAAATGATTCATTAACAAAATGCAGTTCCATTAATGGGATAGCAAATACTGTATCGTGTGTGCAACTTACTGTGCTTTTAGTCTCAGTTTAGCTGATTACAAAACACTTTATCTGTCTTCACGTGCTCGAGTAATGCTTACATGACTTATGTGCCTTGTACAAAATCATCACTCTGGTAAATCTGATTATATGCTCTACAGCTAGAAAGGTGTTGTTTTATGACGGAACTCAATCTTATAAATATTGGGGCATCAAGACTTTGTTGTTCAACACTCTGTTTCGGTTACATATCTTGTATATTGTCTTGTGGTTTTTCTTCTGTCAGCAGAGTTTATTAAATCAAAGCAACACTAGTATAATATTTCAGCTCATATAACAGGATAAATAATGAATACTGATCCTCAAATCATAAGTCATCCACCTGCATACATGTTTGCAATCTAGGAACCAAATTATCTATATTTGAGATATAAAAAATTGAAAAGATTTACATGACTGGATTGAATTAGCTCCAAACTCTACATTTGCTTAAACTTTTGAATAGGAATGATACGAAGACACATCTACTACAGCTGTAGAAAATCTGCCAGAAATGAAACACAGGGTTAAACAAATAGGAACCAAATACGTGCAAACAAAACAATGCAATATCTCTTGTAAAAGATTCGCTGTTATATTGTAATACACACCACAGAAATCAATAAAGTCTTAAAGGATATTATGGGGAAACTGCATAATTCCCCCATGGCTGGGATACCAGAGATTGTTTTTCAGTTAACCTTCAGATTTTACTTTGAGTTTTGGAACAGAGTAAATCATTTGTGGGGGAAATAATAGAGTTATCATTAGAAGATATTGTACAGTAGGTGGTATTAGCTCTGTGAGAGAATATAGGGAAAGAAACAACACCAGATAGAATCCCTATTGAGATTTCTACTCACCATCCACTTTATTAGGAACACCTGCACACCTGCACATTCATGCAGCTATCTAATCAGCCAATCATGTTGCAGCAGCGCAATGCATAAAATCATGCAGATATTATGGTCAAGAGCTTCACTTAATGTTCACATCAAATTTCAGAATGGGGATATATATATATATATATATATATATATATATATATATATATATATATATATATATATATATATATATATTTATTTATATAAACAGTACGTTTTCAGTATATTCTTTTAACACATCACACAAGGTGAAAACAGTAACACACACATATACAGCCTTCTCTCTGGCAACCACAGGGCTCTTTAAGGGGAATCAAAATCAGTCTCCATTTGCTTTGACAGAAAGCGAGGACACAGCATCAGCTCAACTTTCAAGTGGGAAAATCGACAGGAGACAAGAACCACAAGCTAAATAATATTAATGTAAGATGGAGGAAGGGAAGGGTGCGGGGATTCCAGGGTGTCAGTTAATATCAGAGAGTTCAAAGCACTTGCGCACGTGTCTGTCATTTCACATTCATGTGCTGATTTTCTCATTTATTCTTTTTAATAGGGAAAAAAGAAGACTGTAAATGTTGGCAGGTCGGCTGAAATATAGAATTTGAAAAAATTTCAAGCATTTTATTTGAATATAAAAACGTTTTAGAAAAAACTTTTTAACTTTGAGAAGATCTAGCAAAACAGACTAGAAAACATCTTGCTTGCTTAGATAATGGATGAGCAGAAACGTTTTAATATGGATTTTGGATGGACAGCATTTTAAACGCACAGAAGTCTACAACCAATAATCATGTAAGCAGCAATCAATGGGCCTAATTGAGAGCAGTTCTGATTGCAGAGCTGTTTTGGATTAGTGCAGACAGAACATGTGTTACTGTATGACGTCAAACTTATTTTTCCATGGCACATTGATGTTCTCTGAGCTATACTCGTTACGTGTTTACCATACCTATGTTTACTGAACATAAGATTGTGTACAGTTCCATAAATGAAGGAAATTATGTATACTTTGGTTGTCAGCTTTTCCATTGGATGTGGCAGTGGGCTGCTTCAGAGTTCATAACCTTGAGTGCTTGACCTCATCCCTGCTGCTGTGAGCAATTAATTCATTCATTCATCATCAAAAAGTGCTTGGTCAGACTTGTGGTGGAAAAGACCTTTTATTAGTGTTGTAATGCATTTTCACCTATGCCTCATACATGTTTGGGCTTTATGCTAGTAAGAAACATTCCCTTCAAAAAACATTTATACCTGCCATTTGAAGCTGTAACAGTCCCCGCACTTCTGGAAATGCTTTTCACTTGATTTTGCAATTTTACTGTAAGTATTTACTTTAGTCACAAGAGCATTAGTGAGCTTGTGCACTAATATCAAATGATGAGGCCTGGCTTGCAGTCAGTGTTCATCCCAATTCATCCCAACGATGTTTATTGGGGTTGAGGTCAGAGCTCTGTGCAGATACTCGAGTTCTTCCACTCCAACCTTTGCAAACTAGGTCTTCATAGAGCTCACTTTGTGCACAGGGGCATTTCCACACAGGAACAGGTTTGCATCTCTTAGTTCCAGCACAGGCTTCCAACTTTGCAGCAACAGTTTGGTAAAGGTCCACATACGTGTGTGAGATATTCAGGTGTCTGAATATTTTGCTAATATATGCAGTGTAGATTTTAATAGTTTTTTTCCCCCTATTTATCAAAGAAACTGTTACTTAAATGTTCATGTTCAGGAACTAAGTCTCCTGTAAGATCTGTCCATCTGTAGGATATTCTTGTGCAATAGGACAAAAATAAGTGTTTAAAAAGAGGATTTGCACTGACTGATCCTATCAGATAAACTGATTCTGGCATTGATGCAAACATGTCAATGTATATACTGAAGCTATTTTAAGCCATACAGAGAAGTGACAAGAATAACTAGACTTGTTGGCAGCAGAGGCATCCCCGCTGATGCTTTGGGCATCAAGATCTAGAGGCCAGAGATGACTGAAAGATGATTGAGATGTTCCCTTATCACTTGCAGTATTTTTTAACTGATTTTTCAACATTTTATCGCACTCTTCATCTCTGATTGTATAAAGTTAGTCAGGTGACTGTATCCCTCACTAACTCAACAATCATTAAAACCTTAAAATCAAATCACATTTAAATTCCAGCAACAACAATTTAGGTTTAATTGTAATTTGGTCCTCTGAATTACCTTTAAGATGCAGGTTTATTGTTTAATGCTTTTAGTGTTCAACTATTTTATGAATTAATGAATTGAATTGAGATGAATTAATCTTACTGTGAAGGATTCTTAAGATAAAGTCTAACATGTGCTGCTGGGCGTTTCTCCTAAAACAAATATGGGTGGGTGCTATTTATAACTGTAAGATTTTTTGACTGCTCTTTGTGGCTTCATTCCACAAACTGTTCATATGCTTGCTCAACAATATCTGAATCTAGACAGCGCAGGAATGCAACTGTAAATCTGCTGGCTGTAAATGCAGTCGTACCAGCCACAGCCCTGTTGTGCTGCTGTGCAGTTGTTGAGCCATTAATGAGCATGACAATGAGAGGGCACAGTGCACATCTAGTCACGTGGAAGCGGTTTAAGGCAGAGTGCATTTTCTGCTTTTCCAGTATGTGTCTGTGTCTGTGTGTTTGCAGTTTTGTGTTTAGTGGTATTGTCAATATGGCCCGGGGAATCTGGTAGAAGAGCCATGTGATTCTTGCAGTTATCTGCTGTGTTCTGATGTGTGAGGCGAGTGGGCAGAGGACAGCTGGTCTGAGTCTAGAGTAAAGCAGCCTTTGTCCCTAATGAAATTGTGAGAAAAGACATACACTCATTTGGCAACATTTTTATAATGCCTGCAAACCTCAGCTCACACACACACACACACACACACACACACACACACACACACACACACACACACACAACACAGAGCACCTCTCTATGCTGTCCTGATCTTCTGAATTATCTAACACCATAGTTCTATTTTTGAAATGCCCACATTCAGACCTCTACAAAAGATAAGGGCAGAAGGAATGTAATTGTTTGCAGTGACAGGAATATGAAGCAATAATAAGATGAGAAGTAAAATAATAAATGTTTTGATTATGTGAATAATGGAATAGAGCCATTTTAAGATTCACGTGAAACTTTTTGACAAAAATGATTGATATTTGTCTAACCTTTATTTTACTAACCTTAAATTCATGCTTATCTCGTCACAGTCACCAACAAACACCACTTTTCGGACGGTGACCTCCTGTTTCAGTTCCGGATGAATTTCCGGCGCCGGCGGCGACTGATGGAGCTGCTGAACGAGCGAGCTCGTGTGATTCCAGAGAGCCACGACAGCCCGTTCTGCCTGCGGAAACAGAACACGGAGAGCAGCAACAACAGCTTCCTCTCTGGTCAGTGTGACGAAGTGGGTTAATGCGAGAGTAATGGGCATCTTTACTATTGTTAAGAGCAGGGTGGTAGCACACATGGAGTGTATTTTTCTGGGATTAGGTCAACAGTGGAAACAATAACACACCCTTCTGTGGTCAGTAGTGGAGAAATAGAAAATCTCTCCAGCCAGTTGTAGAGGGTTTAAGATGAAGTGTTGTAATGGAGATGTAGTACTTTTTCTTGACCATTACTGGTGAAACTGGTTGATAGCTGACTTATTATCAGGATAGATAACTAATGCCTGAAAACTATGCTTTGATCTATAGTTAGTTACAATACACCAGAATGCATAAATCATGACAAGATACCATTGCATATCTCAGTGCAGATGACTAGAACTCATTAGCCTGCAATCAGAATTGAAGAATTTCAGCCATTCACATAGTTCACATTCAAAGTAAACTGTCCTTGTAAAAAGAGGCTCAAGGGCTTAACTTGGAACACTGGCACAGTGCTAACCATTCAAAAAGCTTAACTGAAGGTTTCTATATTTATAAGCCTTTGTGGAGCTTTGTTTGGCCCTCTTTACTTCAACCTTATCATCCTCATGCTGACAAGCACGGACATGTACAGACAAGCACACTGGATACACAAGAGCGCTATTTAACTTGAATTTCCCAGCCTCTACATTACAGACCACTCATTTACAGGGGTGTCTCTTTACTGCAGTTGCTTCAGTGCCGTTAACACATTAAAAAAAATAAAATAAAAATAACCATTATGGCATAGAGAGACGTGTAAAATCAAAATAAATTCAATTACTTTGTCTGTAATGTCTTAATGTGTAATGTGTCAGTGAGTGCTCAGTTGAAAAGGTGCAGCTTGCTTATATACAGCAACTGTAACCATTCAATTGATACTGCTAAACGCAGTTACATTTATAGTGCATAACAAAAAAATTCGAAGTGAAAAGGGATCTATATTTTATAATGTATTTCAAAGGGACAAAAAATTGACATTTTCATGTCCATGAAGACAATCCTTGCATACAAACCCCCACCGTTGTGAAAGAGCCTGATAAACTTGTTTTACTGTACCACCATTGCTTGCTATCAATTTTTGTAGCCCTGGCACACATTCAATGCTTTCCATTTTTTGTTTTGCACAGAGCTTAAAGTAAATAAGATAGATTTAAACAAGTTGACTTTGATTGATGATTATTGATTTTGCTTTTCAGTATGTTTTTTTTTCCAATGATTTCCAAATGACTAACTGTAAAAAGTCAGAAATGTGCTATTTTGCCAACTCTTGGTGTAGCACTTTACCAACACTTTATCTGTTATATGTGTGAAACCCACCACCTACTGTTTAACACTGTCTTACTTTACACTTTCAGCCAAGCAGGACAGATTTACAGTCTGCAATAACTCCTGGCGATAATTACTGACTCTACTGAGTCATACAAAGTTCTAACTCCCCTCTTAATATTGAGAGAGCAGTCATGGATAATTGTGATAAAAGCCCTTTCTTGTAAGTGACTGTTGTACAGAGGGTGCTGTAGGGGCCAAAGAAGGGGGACTGCAACATGCTACAGCATTTTGTAGCAGAGGAAATGAGATCAGTGTGTGGTTAGAGGGAGCCTCTGCTCTTCCTCTTTTCAAGCTGCTGGATTATGACCCTTGTCTTCATTGTATGTGTGTGTGTGTTTGTGTGTGTGTGTGTGTGTGTGTGTGTGTGTGTGTGTGTGTGTGTGTGTGTGTGTGCGCGTGTGTGTGTGTGTGTGTGTGTGTGTGTGTGCTATTACGAGTACTGCTTGAAGCTGTAGTGGTTTTTTACTGCAACTCACTGAGCCTCAAGAATACTTACCTCCTAGTCACATGATCTTTGCATGATTAGTTAACAATGGCTCTTACACTGTACCACTGTACATAAGTGATATGTGTGTATTTGTGCATAATACGTTTAAGGATCAGTACAGTATATACACCTTATATACACAATGAGCACTTTATTAGGAACATCTGTACATGTGCACTTTCATGCAGTTATCTAATCAGCCAATCATGTGGCAGCAGCGCAAAGCATATGATCATGCAAATACAGTCCAGCAGTTTCAGGTAACATTCACATCAGCTGATGCTTTTCTGGGATTTCACAAATATAACAGTCTCTAGTGTTTACTCAGAATGGTGCAATAAACGAAAAAAAAACAAAACATGCAGTGGACGACTGCAGTTCTGCAGCTAAAGGTCTTAGATGTATTGTGAGAGATCAACAGAGAATGACCAGACTGGTTTGAGATGGCAGAAATGCAACAGTAACTCAGAAAATTGTGTCTGTACAATTGTCAGGAGCAGAAAAATCATCAACACCAAACTTTATCAAACCTTGAGGTGGATGGGCTACAATAGTAGAAGTCCACACCAGTTTCCACTGTTTCTGACAGCCAAGAACAGAAAGCTGAGGCTGCATTGGGTACAGACTTGCCAAAACTGGACAGTTGAAGACTGGAAACATGTATCCTGGTCTGATGAATGGTAATGGTGTGGGAAATGTTTTCTTGGCACACTTTGGGTTGTTAATACCAATCAATCATCACCTGAATGCCACAGACTATTTGAGTATTGTTGCTGATCATGCGCATCACTTCATGACCACAATTTACCATCTTCTAATGGCTACGTCCAGCATGATAATGCACCATGTCACAAAGCAAAACTCATCTCAAACTGGTTTCATGAACATGGCAATGACTTCAGTGATCTTCAGTCACCTTCCCAGTCACCAGATCTGAATCCATTAGATCACCTTTAGGATGTGATAGAAAGAAGATTAACAGTATGAAAGTGCTCCTGAAAAATCTACAGGAATTGCAGAAATCTGCAGGTGATAAAGTCATATCAACAATGATCAAAATCTCAAAGAAATATTTCCAACAGCTTGTGGAATCCATGCCATAAAGAACTGAGGCTGTTTTGAGAGGCCTTTCTCAGGTTTAGTATAGTGTATTATTTTGTGTGTGTGTGTGTGTGTTGATATTTCCTGTTAGGAAAGTAAGACACATCTTTCCAGGATGTACTGTGTAATCGGTTTGCTTGTGCTTTTGGTAGTGTAGGTGTATTTGTTGTCTGTGTGGCTGAAAGTGTCTTTCTCTGTCTTAATCAGTCTCCTTTTCTTTTCTCACTCTCTCTTTGACTCAAGTGAGCCCCACTAAAGAGATTAAGGTGGTATCTGCAGTGAGGCGCAGCAGTATGAGCAGTAGCTGTGGCAGCAGTGGGTATTACAGCAGTAGTCCCACTCTGAGTAGCAGTCCTCCTGTGCTCTGCAACCCCAAATCTGGTAAGAGCAATCCTTAAAACCTTATTATTCTCACATTCATAGAACAATCAATGCATCATGCTGCTGCATACACAGGTAAAAGGTTTGCATCACTCTAAACCTGTATGTAAGGCTTTTTTTGGTTGAGTTAGATTTGGTGGGACGTTTTGGAAGCCTATATCATGCATCATCAAGAAGTCTAGAAAGCTAGCGGTATCAAGCTAGCAAGCTGACTACACACTTACAATATGCACTTTACCATCTAGTGTATGAATTTTAGAGGGGTAATATCATCTCAAATGGAACAATAATGTTTTTTACTACTTGGAAGTATAAGCTGATGGCAAATGATGCCAAATGCATGTAATGCGACGCCACTAGCTTTATCAGAATATGGGGAATTTTTAAAATGTTGAAAAATAATTCATGCACATAATGTGTGATTAAAAAAGAAAATTCTAAGATGTCTTTTACACCAGAGTATCTAGAGCTATCTAGAACGTTTTGCTCATCCAGGGTCAGCACCTGATACACCCTCCCCTCTTCCCCTATGTAAGCAAAGCTGCAAGCTTTAAGTGCATGAAGTCTCCAACATTCCACACTTCGTTTATTCAGGTGAAATTTGTGTATCATCCGGGTACTTAAAGTACTTTTTTTCTTGTTGGAATTTTCAGTGTGAGCACATTTCTCACACTACAAAATGGCGTACACTAGTGCATAAGTATGTAATGTGGGACACGCCTAAGGCTTGTATAACAAAATATACAGAAGACACAGATTGTGTAATAAAAATAAACACACAGAAAGAGATCAACTTTAACTAGCAATCTCTTTACCATCAACCTCAATGTAGCACACAGAGATCACAGCAGATTAACCCGAACATTACCGGCTAGGTCAGTCTGTTGCCTCTGCTTTGATTGGCACAGAACAAGCACAGCATGTCCACTATGCGTCAGTGATATAATCAGGGTGGTGATATATGAACTGGCCACTGAAGGATCAGAATAGACATACTGCCTTCCGAGCAGTGATATGTCTAGGTAGCACAGATAAAGTTATATGTATGATCTTTAAAACTCTCTTTCCCTTAAGCCTTTATCCTGTCAGAGTGAGTGACCTTAGGTAGGAGGCAGAAATGCACCTTGGGAGTATTCAGTGCAGGGCGCCATGTGCACACATATTCACACATTCATTCATTGACACTTAAGGGCAATTAATACAGCTACCCACATGTTTTTGGGAGGAAACTGGAGACCTCAGAGGAAAGCTACACAGACAGGGTTAAAGATGTGAAACTCCACACAGACAGGGACCTGAACCAGCATTGTGTGAGGCAGCAATGCTACTGACGGACTCTTATTACTGATATTTTCAGCTCTAACCAACCATACAACCAATATCAGTGAACCATGTCTAGAAATTCAATCTTGTAACCCGAAATGCATTCAGCCATGACTGTTTCTCTTAGACCGGGTTCTGCAAAGCTGCCTGGGTGGGTCAGGAGGGTGTTAGTATGTTTGCTTTCAGGCTATAAAAGTCATATTAGCACATCCCCTTCTGTTCTACTGCATTGTAATTGGGTAATGAAAATGTTGACAGAAATCTCAAGGGGAGTCGGCCTCTTTTCCCCATAAACGACTTCCTTTCCTGTCTGAGACTCTGCCAAACTTTGGAGCCTGGGCCTCTTGTTAAACAGTGTTGCTGATTTTGCTCTGAATTGTTGCACAGTTTACTGTGGCATTTGCGTGGGTTAGAAAATATGTGGTGGAGCTTAATTCGAACCAAGGGTGAGGAGTTCTTTGGTATAGTATGGCGGTCAACTCTCTTAATAAATGTACACTGCCTTTCAGTTTCTCTGTCCTGTGCTCTTTCTTTATCTCTATTTTAATGTGTGCATTACAGTTCCTTGAACTCTAAAGAGGCAGTGTGTTAAATCTGGATCTGTGTGTGCGTGTGCGTGCGTGTGTGTGTGTGTGTGTGTGTGTGTGTGTGTGTGTATATCTGGCAAGCACATTCAGTCCCTGAAAGGCAAAGAGCACAGCCAGCAGGCAAAGACTCAGGACTGAGCACTTTCCTTCCACACACACACACACACACACACACACACACACACACACACACACCAAATTTGACCATGAGTCTCCACGACTCTCCAAGCAGGCTTAAAACATTAAGGTTATTGTAAGAGTCGCCATGGGATTAACTCAGATAAATCATCTTTTCACTACATACTCTTTCCTGCTTTCATATTAGGTCACTGGGAAGGAAGAGCAATGGAAGCAATGCAAACTTCCCATGGGGCAAAATCATTTCACTGTCCTTCACTTATGTGCATTTTGAGGGAAGGTTGTGGTGTTTGGTTGGAAAAAGCAGCTCTTGTTTGCTGATGGCTTAGACACTCCACTGCACGTCTTGTAAACCTTTGACATGAAATAGTGGTGTGGTTGTGTGTGTGTGTATGTGTGTGTGTGTGTGTGTGTGTGTGTGTGTGAGAGAGAGAGAGGAGAGAGAGAGAGAGAGAGAGCGAGCATGTGTGTGAATGTGTGTGCCTCGGTTTGGCAGTCATGCACCTTTTTTCTGATTGGTCATTGGCCTTTCTGTTCCTCCAATCCCAGAGTGCCTCAGTTTTCCACCCATAATTAATAAGAACTAAATAAACACTTCATATCTAAAATATGCTGCAGCTCCTTCAGTGCTGGGATTGCATAAATATGAACTTATAACTCATAAGTAATTTAAGAAGTGCTGTATACTTGTACACTTAAGGAAGCCAGGCTCAAGTCCACCTTTATGAGGAGAGTAAGAGATTAGACTTCTTCCACTGATTAAATTATAGACACATTTCCTACATTTATAGCACACAGCATTGTCCTGTTTGGATCCATACAGTACATATAAAACTCTTCTATATGGGTTGTACACTGTAACTCACTGAGCCTCAAGAATACTTACCTCCTAGTCACATGATCTTTGCATGATTAGTTAACAAAGGCTCCTTACACTGTACCACTGTACATATGCGATATGTGTGTATTTGTGCATAATACGCTTAACGATCAGTACACATGGATCCATACAGTACATATAAAACTCTTCTATATGGGTTGTAGACTGGGTAAAATTGATAACTATAAGACCTGATTTAAGGAATTTTGGTGCAATAACATGGTATCAATTACACATTTTCGAATAGGACTTCCTTAAATGACATACAGTACAAGCCACACTCTTAGAAAAAAAAAGAAGGATAAACGTACTAATACTTCTTTGTGTGTCACTCTATGTAGGACCCTAAAACAGAATTTGTTTCTGTATTAGAAAGGATTTTAAATTAAACCCATTTTTATGAAGTACTAATGACTAAACCATAAAATATATCTTTTC